>CM008282.1:20916854-20928503 GCA_002319775.1 Fagopyrum tataricum | reverse complement strand
AACAAGGTGACCATCAAGAACAAGTACCCACTGCCTCGTATTGATGATTTGTTAGATCAGATACAAGGAGCGACTATGTTCTCCAGGATTGATTTGCGTTCAGGATGTGCACAGGACAGCATTCCGGACTAGATATGGCCACTACGAGTTTGTAGTGATGTCATTTGGGCTTACGAATGCCCCAACAGTTTTTATGGAGTTGATGAACAATTTCTTCATCGACTTCCTGGATCAGTTTATGGTGGTCTTCATAGATGACATTCTGGTGTACTCTCGCAACAGAGAGGAGCATGCAGGACAGCTGAGGATTGTGTTGTAGGTTTTACGAGATAGAGAACTTTATGCTAAGTTCTCTAAGTGCGATTTCTGGATGCAAGAGGTAGCATTCCTGGGTCATGTGGTATCAGCTGAAGGCATCAAGGTGGATCCGGCCAAGATTGAGGCAGTAGCAGCTTGGACTACACCGACGAATGTCAAGGAAGTACGTAGCTTCCTTGGCCTATCCGGTTATTACAGACGTTTTGTGGAGGGATTTTCTGTGATTGCCCGTCCACTGACGAGTCTACTGAGAAAGACTACCAGATTTGTTTGGTCTGATCAGTGTATGCAGAGTTTTGAGGAGTTGAAGAGACATCTGACTTCTGCTCCTATTTTGGCACAGCCAGAGGGTACAAAGGATTTTGTGGTATACAGTGATGCATCCAAGCTAAACTTGGGATGTGTATTGATGCAGCGGGGCAGAGTGATAGCATATGCGTCTAGACAGTTGAAGACGTATGAGGAGAACTACCCGACTCATGACCTGGAGTTCGCAGCGGTAGTTCATGCACTGAAGATCTGGAGACATTACCTGTATGGTGCTACATGTCAGATCTTCACAGACCATAAGAGTCTGAAGTACATTTTCACGCAGCGGGAATTAAATAACCGCCAGCGTAGGTGGCTCGAGCTGATCAAGGACTTTGATTTAGAGATTCTGTATCATCCAGGAAAGGCGAACGTTATCGCCGATGCCCTGAGCAGGAAGACGCCTCGAGAGCAGGCGATTGCGAGGCTGACAGTTCAGCATCAGTTATAGAGAGACTTGATCTGGTTAGAGTTGGGCATCCAGTTTCCTGATGAGGATGCCCAGTTGCGTACTTTAGAGGTTCTTCCTGATCTGTTGGGTGAAATCCAACAAAAGCAGGAGACGTGCCCGATACTGATGAGGATTCGAGAGAGGATGTCTCGGGATGAGGCACCACAGTTCCTGCTAGGAGCAGATGGAGTATTGAGGCGCCGCGATCGCGTTTGTGTACCTGCTGATACAGAGCTGAGACAGAGGATTTTACAGGAGGCTCGCTATACACCTTACTATGTACATCCAGGTACGAGTAAGATGTATCAGGGTTTGAGACGTCTATATTGGTGGGGAGGGCTGAAGCCCGATGTGGCCAGATTTGTGGCACAGTGTGCGACCTGCCAGTATATCAAGATAGAGCATAGCAGACCTGGAGGTGAGCTCCATCCACTTCAAGTTCCACAGAGGAAGTGGGAGGGCGTCACCATGGACTTTGTGACTGGGCTGAGACTGAGCCGGAGTTTTGATGCTATCTGGGTTATAGTGGACAGATTGACGAAGATGGCACGTTTCATTCCTATTAGGGAGATGTGGCCGGTGAGCAGATTAGCTGAGGAGTATACTAGGCAGATAGTGAGACTACATGGTGTACCGAGGACGATCGTCTCAGACAGAGATGGACGATTTACCTAGAGATTTTGGCAGCAGATTCAGACTGCCCTGGGGACGAGTTTGCACTTCACTACTGCGTTCCATCCTCAGACAGATGGTCAGTCAGAGAGGACCATTCAAACTTTGGAGGATATGCTGCGAGCTTGTGTGTTGGATTGGGGACAAGTGTGGACGGATCATCTCCCACTTGTTGAGTTCTCAGACAACAACAGCTGGCATGCATCTATTGGGATGGCCCCATATGAGGCACTGTATGGGCAGAGATGCCGTACTCCGTTATGTTGGGATGAGCAGAGCAGTGTTAGTGGTTTGACACCTGATCAGATTCAGGATGATGTGGCTCGAGTAGAACTGATTTGAGAGCGGATGCTGACTGCCCAGAGCCGTCAAAAGTCGTATGTTGATAGGAGGCGTAGACCTCTAGAGTTCAGAGTTGGAGCCCATGTGTGGCTGAGAGTGTTCCCGACACGAGGTGTTAGGCGTTTTGGCATTAAGGGGAAGCTGAGTCCCCGATATGTCGGACCGTTCGAGATTCTGGATCGGGTTGGGAGCGCAGCATACAGATTAGCCTTGCCTCCGAGATTAGAGGGTGTTCACCCTGTATTTCATGTGTCTCAGCTGAGGGAGTACATACCAGATCCGAGACACATCGTGTTATGATGATTTGGTGGTTGAGCCGGACCACACCTTTGTTGAGCACCCGATTGCAGTCCTAGAATGAGGTATGAGACGCCTGCGTTCGAAGGACAATCCTATGCCGAGGATACAGTGGTCGAGACGTGGACCTGATGAGGCTACATGGGAGACTGAGGATAGTATCCAGAGGAACTATCCAGAGTTCTATGCTGAGTTAGATGCACCAGTAGGATCACCGAGTAGATCTTAGTACTATCTTGGTGAGTATTATGTGCATATATGCTTATATGCTATGATGTGTTTATATTCATACTAAATTTGATGTGATATATGATCTTATTAGATCTTGTTGTGCTAGTATGATTATCGTTTATAGCTGAAGATGGCTCTTTCCTCCATGCTATGGTGATACGTTTAGGATTCAGCTGGAGATGGGTATTCCTCCCTGCTATTTTGATGGACATAGTGTTGCTGGAGATGTTTTTCCTCCACGCCTTTCTGTTATGAGTATGATATGGCTAGAGATGTGATTCCTCTATGCCTTGTGATGTGTTTATGGTTTGGCTAGAGATGGTTTTTCCTCTATGCCCTGATAGTGTTTTGTTGCTGGAGTTGATGGTTTCTTCCATGCTTATGTTTGAGGTTATAGAGAGAGTTGTACCTCGGCTTGTGAGTCCGAGTGGTTTGAGGATTTTACAAGTTTCGGGACGAAACTTGTTTTTAGGGGGGGTGAGGTGTAAGAGCCTTAGTCTTTTGGACCTAGTTTACCTTAGCCGCCCCCGCGGGCATGTGTGCCGCCCCAGCGGGATTCCGCCCCTACGGTTTCCGACGGTTGCAGCCGGTTTTGTTGACTCTTTGACCGTGATTTACCTTCTCCTTTCCTTTCTTCTTAAGCCTCTTCTGTGGCTCGTGAGCACGGGTTTCCGTTCCTTTTCCCAGCCTTACGTTCTTCTTGCTTCCTCTTTCATCTACTTGATCTTGTGTGTGAGTTCTCTTGAAGTTTGCAAGAGAGTTGTGGTGTGGCTTTGCTGAGGTTGCTTTTGTGTATGATTGTTGAGCTTGTGATACCAGCTGAGAGTGTGTTTGTTCTTCCCTTGGGTGATCACAGCAGTAGAAGTGAGCTTCTTGCTTCTCCTTCCTTTCTTTCTTTCTTGTTCTTCCTTCCTTAGCTTAGGATTAGATGAATTGGATATAGATTGATGTTGGAATGTGTATGTATATGTATGTGTGTGAATCTGGAATGAAGAAGACGTGATTTGATCATGTGAAGAGCCAAGGAAGAGTCGCGGGATCACATTCTGCACTGTCGCCGCCCCCGTGCCTGGAAGCCGCCGCCCCTGCGGAAGCCGTGCCGCAGCGCCCGCGCCGTGCCTGCGTTGCCTGCGGCCTTTGTCACCGCGCCCGCGGCTGAGTCCTGCCGCGCCTGCGGGTTACCTGCTCCGCCCCTGCGTCTCTCTTGTCACGCAGGTGCATCTTGTCCCGGGTCTACCTAGAGTTGGGTAGATCCTTTCCTTCCCTAGTATGAGCGGTTTAGTAACATGTTAGGTATGTGTATGAGGATAGAATGATGAGGATGTGATATATCTGTATGCCGGTTATGGCTTTGAGGTTTATGAGTTAGGATATGATCCTTATGGATCCCTTAGGTCTAGGTGTGACCCTTTGATGGATATGAGTTGATATGTTGTTATGCCTTGTTATTAGGCAGTGTTGTCCTCCAGATTGGAGTGGACCGAGTTTAAGATCATGGTTGAGACTACTACTGAGGTTGAGGTAAGTCCATAGGACTTACTTAGCTACCATCCTTATATTGGATGTGTGCATGAGTGGTGTGTGTGTTATCTGCTTTATAGCATGCGATGTTGTTATTACCTACCTATGGTTTAGTGACTGCCCACTGTAGGGTTGTGACAGCTTTTCCCTGTCATCCCGCGAGGAGACAGGGAGGTTCTCTGCGGAGAGTCCAGATCTAGTACACAGGACGGGCACTGTCTCCACTCCCTTAGGGTACACGGGAAAGTGATCCCAGATGACCACTCTAGATGGCCAGTACCACCGAGAGGCGAGGGTTATATTCCTCGTGTCACATATATTCATATTCAGATATATATATATATATATATATATATATATATATATATATATATATATACGCTTGAGTGATTGGACTTTATAAAGATAATAAACCGGGTAAATGTGTGAAAGCATGATGATGTGTTATTATTATTCCTTGTGGTGTGATTGTGCTTATGCTTATCATCTATATATATGTGTATGGTTAGTTAACGGTTTTATACCGTGTTGTAGATCTTTTGCAGGTTAGGAGAGTTGTAGAGTGATCAAGAGTGGGTGATCCGCTAAGGGTTCCGCACACTAGGTCGTTATCGGGGTTATGGGATCTTTTGATGTACAGTTATGTTTTATTTGTACTCAGCGGTACTTATGTATTACCTTTTGTTATATATATATATATATATATATATATATATATATATATATATATATATATATATATATATATCAGTTTGATGTTTTGTATTTAATCTATATGTACCTTGTTGTAAGATTTAGTGAACTTGTTGTCAGGCTAGGTTCATGATCCATTGTGAGATCCTAGCCCAGTAGCACCTCGAGTCCTACGGATTTGGAGTGTTACAGTCTTTGTCCTTTAAGATCATTTGTGATACTAGTGACTAAGTAGTTGGGGTGGTGCTAGGACAAAGGAAAGACAAACACCTCCATGTCATGCATCTACTATGCAAGTAGGACATTTGATGAGGCTCAAATTAACTATGCCACAATGAAAAAAGGAATTTCTTGCCGTAATGTTTGCTTTTGAGAAGTTTAAATCATATTTGATTACCATGGTGGTGGTGGTGTTTACAAATCATGCCGCCATCAAGCATTTTCTAGCAAAGAAGGAAGCTAAGCCAAGAGGTTAATTTTGCTACTTCAAGAGTTTGATCTTGAGATCAAGGATAAGAAAGGAGTGAAAAATGTGGTAGTTGACCATTTATCGAGTCTACCTAAGGAGTATATCAAGCCCAATGCTCTTCCTATTGATGAGAGCTTCCCCGATGATCATTTGATGGAGCTTGAGGCATTGTTGACTAGTGTAACTTCTTTCAATCATTGAAGAGTGTTGCCTATTGGTCTTTCTTGGCATCAAAAGAGGAAATTCTTGAGGGAATCTAGAGATTACTTATATGATGAGCCCTTGTTGTACAAAAATGGGGCGGATGGGCTCTTTAGAAGGCGTGTACTAGATGATGAAACCGAAAGTGTCATCAATCATTGTCACTCTTTGCCATGTGGAGGACATCCGAGCTCCTCAAAGACTTGTGCTACGGTCCTTCAAGCAAACTTATTTTGGCCAACGCTCTTCAAGGATGTGCACTTCTTCATCACCAAGTGTGATTTTTGTCAAAGGACCGGGAATATCTCAAAAAGAAATGAGATGCCCTTGAAGAACATCCAAAACGTAGAGATTTTTTTTTATGTTTGGGGAGTTGATTTAGTGGGCTCCTTCCTTCTTCTTGCAACATTGCATATATTCTCCTAGCGTTGGATTATGTCTCAAAGTAGTTTGAAGCCATAGCCTCACCAACAAATGATGCCAAAGTGGTTATCAAGTTCTTAATCAAAAACATATTTCCAAGGTTTGGAGCCTCAAGGGCCATTATTAGTGATGGAGGTACTCACTTCACGAATAAGAACTTCAAAACTCTTTTAAGGAAATATGGGGTAACTCATAAGTTTGCCACTCTATATCATCCTCAAACTAGTGGGCAAGTAGAATTCGATGACCCCCTATAAGTTACTCTATAGAAAGGCTTGTCATTTACAAGTTAAAATGGAGCATAGATCATATTTGGCAATCAAGACACTCAACTATGATTTTAAAGAAGCGGGAGAGAAAATATTACTTCAACTAATAAGTTAGAGAAGTTTAGAACATATGCCTATGAAAGTGAAAGGATATATATACAAGGAAAAGACAAAGAAGTGGCATGATAGACACAACATCAAAAGAGATCTCAAAAAAGGTGACCTAGTCTTACTCTTCAATTCAAGGCTCAAACTCTTTCCCGAAAAGCTCAAGTCAAGGTGGGCGGTTCTTTAAATCATATTGAAATTATACTTGGAGTCATTGAAATATATGAGGGAGTGGAACTTTTCAAGGTAAATGGGCAAAGGTTGAAGAATTACTTTGAAGGAAATCCGGTGGAGAAGTACCCATCAGCATATCTTAATGCCGGTTGAAAAAGATCTAAAGTCGAGTATATGACTTTAAACAATGACGCTTCATGGAAGGTAATCCATTGGTACGTTTTCTCTCTTTGTTCTCTCATTTTATTTTTGACTAAAATTGCTTTCCTCCTCTTGGTACTTTACAATGATGAAGGATAGGGAAAAAGAAGGAAGATAACCAAAATAAACAAGAAAGGAAAAAAGGAAACCAAGGCGGAGAAATGTGTCTTCAGTCGGGTTTTCATTACACTTCGGTTGGGTTCTATCACGAGTGATTGGTTGAGTTTTTCTTTGATCTATCCACTCGGTCAGGTTTTTAGAAACCCGACCAAAGGCAACTTTTTGGCTATATCGGGTGCTTTTAGCTGAAGTGAAGTTCTTCATTATTTTCTGATGGAACTCTTCTCTACCTCTCTTCATCTCTTTTCAGGAGTAATGATTGACTAAAGCATCCATATTCATGGTAGAAATCACCTAGCCACAAACACAATGCATCTTGTGAGTATTCTTAATCTCTATCTCTTTCTATCTTGCAGTAGGGACAATGCAAAGTTTAAGTATGGGTTAGAGAATGCTTATATTCATTTGTATATATGTATTGCATTTTTTTCATTTTCATTTTCATTTTTTATGTTAGTCTTAAATCTTTTATAAAATCCAAAAACATTTGAAGAGTTTAAAAATCCAAATTTTTTTTAAAATTTTGCATGCTTCATACAATGGGGAAATGATCTTGATGATGAGATTATGTTCTAGTCATGGAAATAATTTTTGACTTTATGATTGAAAATTGTGTGAATTTGAGCATATTAGAAGCATGTTAAATAATCATCCATGAAATGTATATGAAAGATTATTTTAGTTATGGACTTATAACTTTCTATTGGTTGATGTATGAATTAGTGAATCTTATGCTATGAAATTTGAGTTAAAGTAAACTTGCTTAGGTTCATGATAGCGTGTATCGGTTATGAACTCTTAATTATTGGCTTAGGGAAGCTTACATTAGTTAATACTCACTTGAGTGAAAAATGCTAACCCGGAAGGAAGAAGGCATAATCATGAAGAGAAAAAAAAGTAAAGAAAAAGTTATAGAAAAGCACATTAAAATTTCAAAATGCCACTTGGCTATGTGATGAATGCTTATTTTCATTTTCTTTGCTTTTATGTCAATAAGGTCAAGTATATGCACATCAAAGGATGAATGCACAAGTGAATGTAAATCATGTCAAAAAAAGAGCATGAAGACTTTATTTGTTAGGACGAGTTCAAAAAAAAAGGAATTAGAAATGACCCAATCATACTTGATTGCACTTAAGCATGTGAGCCTTTTGCTATGTTTTAAACATTTGGATGAGCAATACAAGTCATATGCAAGCATCATTAAATACCTATAAGTAGCAAGCATGATTTGTATTAACATAAGATTCTAGACTATAGGTTTTGTTGTGAGAAAATTTAGCATATATTCTTACTTGTTTACTTTCATGCTCATTATCTTCAATGTCATAATGCCTTGTCATGTCTAAAATACTCTGAAAAGTGATACATCATTAGAGGCATACTCCAAAAATATTATTCCTTGTTTCTTTCTTGTTTCTTTTCTTTCTTTCTTTCTTTTCAAAACTTTACATTAGGTTCTTACTTTGGAACATGTAAGAGCTAAGTATGGGGTATTTTGATAGATTATTTTTATGTTATCTTTATTTTATTTATATTTAAAAACTAATTACATCGAGCTAGAGGGGAGACGGACAACAAGCTTCGCCGCCAACCCTTTCTGAATTGCAAAACCGATTTCTCCTAAAAACAACATTTGATGACAAAGGAGACATAACGTTACCGTGTAAGACCCGTTGCACCATCTTAAGAACCTCAACAACATCGGGTGCAAGAAAACCAAAAGTGTCAAAAGTGAATGGAAGAAACACGTGTTGGTTTTCAACACAAGCCCTCTCATGTTTAGCCACCTTAGTAGAAGTTGCATTAAGCGCCGCTTACCCACCACAAAAGGCCCATTGCCTAAACATACCAGTGGGAGAAAGGGCGTTTACATATTTGCTAATGCTTTAAAGTATCAAATAATGTCTACTCCCCTTGTGTTTTGTGATTTAGGTGAATTAGGTCCAAAGTGGAGCAAAAATTATCAATATAAGTCGATTCCAAGGAGTACTCAATCATCCGTACCCCATCATCATCAAGGAGCTAAGGAAAGAAGGATGCAAAGAAAGATGGAGCAAATCTAGAAAGTAGTCAAAGAAGAATTTTCTCGGGTCCGCAAAATCATGAGTAAAGAAGACTTGGAAACCCAGTCAAGAATAGCTTAAAGTTACAAAGTTCAACCTAGGTCGGGTTCACTCAAGAACTCGTACAAAGAAAACAAGAAATCCGACCAAGGAAGACAATCCACCCAAGCGAAGAAGCATTATGCTCAACGTAGGTTGGATGACCAAAAACACGACCTCAGAAGAAAGAGAAACTCGGGTAAAGAAGACACTCTAGAGGAAGATTACACTTATCTTGGGTGAAAATGGCAACTTTGGAAAAGAAGCACAAAAACCCGACCAAGGTGTAAACTTCTAAGGCGGTGGAAAAACTCGATCAACTACCCGGGGAACCCGATCAAAGGCAACTAAAGACTCGACCTTCCCAGCCGGCGTGGACCACAACTTGTAACTAACTCACACTTGTTGTGTGAGATTCCCTAGTTAATTTCGGAGGAGGACCACAAATTTACCCTATAAATAAAGGGAATTGATGCTTGTAGTTCAAATCATCCGAGACACAAAACAATTCTATCTAGATTATAAACAAATTTTCTCATGAAAGGCTGGCGGTTTCTGAAGAAAGTTGAATGTTCTTGAAGTTCTTCGTTGTATCTCATCTCTAGATCTATTATCAATCTTGTTTTGGCCATATCTTTGGATTGGTATGTCCAAATCACTCCATTATTTTTCCTAAGTTCCATATTTCTAATCTAGTTTGTCACCATTGTATTCATTTCTATTGATTGTGATTTTGAATTTTTCAACATGAGTGAGTAGTCATCTTGCTATGATTTGGGGTGAAAACTCCAAATCATGCTAGGATTGTCTTGATCTATATTATGCCTATAAAAATATGGAGAATCAAATGCATGTTTTGTAGCATGTAGGAGGTTTCGATTATATTAAAATGTTCATCCATGTTTTGATCCAATTTTGAATGTCGGATGCTAGATTATCCATGATCTAGATATATTCCCTTATAGGGAGGATGATCCAGGAGCATCTCAGGACCTAGCCCGAATGGAGATCATGATCTTTAAAGATAGGAGATAGGGAAAGTTGATCACTCTAAGGAGAATGAGAGGAAGAATTAAGGACATTCCTCATCTTGAGAAGGAGATCATTCATGGAATAATTGCAAAAGATCATTTCTCCGGAAAAAAAAAAAGATTAACAGTTACATCCAATCACAAACTACACAAAAGTTGCCCCTTTTTCATGGAAATTTACCCATCACAAAGATGCACAGAGGACTTTTTAATTTCTTTGTTTTGACCTTTTAGGTTAGATTTTTCAGCCCTAGATATGATCTTATCTTTTTAAGATTTGATCTTATATTTTCCTTGTTTGGGCTCTAGATTAGATTCACAAGCCCGTAGATTAGATCTTATTTTGTGTAACCCTATAGACGCCTCCCTGCCTATATAAGGCATAAGGTGGATGTTGTTCTAGGCACCTCAGACATTAATAATAACACAGATACTTTTCAAGTATTTTCTTTCTCGTGGAATTGCAATCGAATGGGTGGATTCCTATTCAACTGAGCGAGTAGATTCTCGTTCAGCTTGGATTGTTTTGCGTTGTATCATCTTGGATCAAATAAGTTGATATTCTCAATTCAACTTCGGGCGAATTCTCGTGCTTTGGGGACAATAATCTTCCCCTCTGTGTGGGGTTTATAGGCGGGAGAGTTCTTCAATCATTCCGAGTTGTGTGTTAGGGTCATAGTTTTCCCTAGTGTGCTCTCGGTTGCTTCAAGTATCCGACCATATCTATCCACCTATCGATCCTTCACCATCATCAGGATCAATGTCCATTCACACGTTTCTACCTATCTTCACGTCTTTCCATCTTCTATCCATTATCAAGTCTTGGTGTCAAATGATCATGGCAACCACATGGCTAACCCCATATCAAACACATTGTATATTTTCAAGCATATGAGTGTTTTGGATGAATTGGTCATCTTAGATGAGACCTACAAGTAATTCTAAGTTCAATATTACTATTTAGATGCCTATATTTCTTGAATGATGTTAGCTAAGACCAAAAGGATGGGTAACACATTTGTCATGTGAATATCCATACTTTGGCTATTCGAATTGTGTAGGTAAATAGCAAATACCATGTGATGCTTACATGGTTCAAAAGAGAAGCTTATCAACTAATGAGTGAATAGAAAACACTATGTGACACTCATTATTTGAAACAAGCCAAATGCCTTGACAAAGCATACCTATATCATTCTACATTAGTATTTGTTACCTAATCTCTCCATATTTTATCAAGCACAACATGATCATGCATATGCCTAGTTATTGTTTGAAGGAATATTTCTAAGTCCTAGTGTTTTTCACTATTGATATTTGATATTTGTTACTTGTTACTTGTTACTTCAAACCTCAAATCATCTTGATCACTTGATCTAACCTTTTTCCATTTCATTTTACACACTCTTGCTTTGCTTGTTGAGTTTGAGACAAAGTTGGGATATACATAGTCGGTTGGGATTTTGGCCTTGATATACAACATCATATACTTACATTGACACGGCCGTGCACTTGTGGCTTTATGTGATTTGTGTGCTACTCCCACATCACCATACCTGCCCAAACCCAAAACCATACCGGTCTCAACCGGAACCGGTTCAATCCGAAGAAATCACCCTAGTTTGTGTCAACCCACTGCCAAGGTTCGAAGGAAGAGAAACCTGAATTCGGGTGTAACAATTTCTGTAATTAAGTTCAATTCAAAAAATAAAAA
>CM008282.1:20529453-20889355 GCA_002319775.1 Fagopyrum tataricum | reverse complement strand
TGAGACGATTAGGCGATTTCAGACGGAGTTAGCCTTGTTGGGACCCGCCGCACCTCCAGCGGACCAGCATGTCTATCTCTTTTCCAGGAGACTGAGGGAGTCCACCCGTGCTTACCTTGCGGGATTTCATTGTGACTCCCTGGCGGAGTACCAGGACCGAGCTTCGGCCTATGAGAGAGACCGCCCTAGGTGTAGGAGGGCAGCCCAGTCCGGAGGACCGGACAAGAGACAGAGGACAGTACCAGCTAGTTCAGGGGCCGGAGTAGTGGGTCAGGGACATGGCCAGACTCCGGGACGTTCCGGTCCTCAGACGTCGAGGCAGGCAACAGACAGGACGTCAGTGCTACAGCTGTGGAGGTTTTGGACACATAAGGACTTCATGTAGGAAGCCGCCAGTGGCTTGTTTCACTTGTGGCCAGGTGGGTCACCGAGCGCTTTTTTGCCGTCAGGGCAAGTCACAAGACTCTCAGCAGAGGGGTCAGGGTCAGGTTCAGGCCCGCACTCAGGGATCAGCTAAGGGACAGAGCCGAGATAGGGACCGTGGTGAAGGTACCCAGGAGACCAGAGACACACAGGCCAGGGTATTTGAGTTGAGGAGTGCCGTTGATCCTCCAGCGCCGGCAGCCCCAGGTACCTTTCAGATTCACGGCTTTTCGGTCCGAGTTTTGTTTAATACGGGTGCCACACACTCTTTTATCCGATGATTGTGTAGCTAGGTTGTCCTTAGCTACGGTAGAGGGGAGACCCTCTATTATAGGGTTACCCGATGGAGGTAGGGTTAGGGGTACCCGAGAGGTACGCGGTTGTCCCATTCGTTTGGGAAAACGAGAGTGGTTGGACGACTTCTTTGTCATGCACTTAGTGCATGAAGAAGTCATCCTTGGGATAGATTGGATGGACCGCCATCGAGCCGTGTTAGACATAAGCCGGAGGACCGTGACGATTACCACGGAGGCGAGCACGAAGGGATTTTCCGAGGTTGGGACCTCGGGAAGGCCGGTACAGTCATTAGCGCAGTCCGAATCGCTAGACTTATCGAGAAGGGACGCGAGGCCTTCTGGTGTTATACCATGATGGAGGAGACGAGACCGTCGTTGGAGGAGATTCATGTGGCAGGCAAGTTCGAGTACGTTTCGGGGAGCCACCCGGGCTACCGCCGCAGAGGAGCGTTGTTTTGCTTTTGAGTTGGAGCTCGGCACGAGGCTGATCTCCAAGGCTCCATACCGCATGGCGCCAATCGAGATGCTGGAGTTGAAGAAGCAGCTCGAGGAGTTAGCCTAAAGGGGTTTCAAACGCCCGAGCGTTTCCCCTTGAGGTGCACCAGTCCTCTTCGTCAAGAAGAAGGATGGATCTTGGAAGCTATGCTTGGACTACCGGAAGTTGAATGAGTCACTATCCAAAACAAGTACCCCCCCTACCACGTATAGATGACCTACTCGACCGGTGGCAAGGGTCGGTGATCTCTTCCAAAAGCGAGTTAAGGCTTGTTTGTCGCCAATTGAGAAGTTGGGACTCGGATAGTGCCTACATGGCAACCTAGAAAAACCATGGTCACTACGAGTCGTAGTGGTTCCATATGGGCTTACTAATGCCCCGATTAAGACATTTTGGTCTACTCTCGAAGAAGAAAGGAGTTGTATGACCAGTTGTCTCGGGATGACATCCCCCGAAGGACGTGAAAGAAGTTACAAGTTTCTTGGATGTGCCGATCATTACCGGTTTTGTGGAGAGATTCCGCAAGTAACACCACCGATGGCTAACCTACTCCGGATGACGATGAAGTATCGAGTGGGAAGAAAATGGACAATGGAGTTGTATGATCGGTTTGAAGTATACAAGTATTTCTTCAAGACATGGTCTTGATTGAGTATGGAGAGACGATGCGAAAGTTATAGCATACGTGTCCCGTTAGTAGAAGCAGTCTGAAGTAAAGTATTTCCTTCATTACTTAGAACTTGCAACAAGAATGGAGGAAACGTAACATCAAAGGTTGGTTGGACAAGAACCAAGCCGACGGTGTAAATTGGGAGTTCGATCTTCTTTGTTAGAGACAAGAAAAGAGGAAACATAATGGAAGTGTTGTAGTGAGGAAGACCCGAGAAGGAAGTTGAGTCTCCGAGAAGGAAGTCTACCAGGTCTGTTTGGTCCGAGCCTTGTCAGCACAGCTTCGAGGAGGTTAACCTCCCCTCCTGTTTTAGCCAGCCTGAGGGCGTGGAGGTTTCTATAGTGTATAGCGACGCCTCCAAGCTAGAACTGGAGTGCGTTTGATGCAGAGGGGTAGGGTTACTGCGTACGCTTTTCGGCATCTGAAGCCGTACGAGGAGAATTACCCTACCCATGATCTTGAGCTAGAGGCAGTGTTTCATGCCCGGGAGATCTGGCGACATGACTTGTACGGGGCTACATGCCAGATCTTCACAGACCATAAGAGTCTGAAGTGTATATTCACTCAGCGGGAGTTGAATAACCGCCAGAGGAGATGGTTGGAGCTGATTAAGGACTTTGACTTGGAGATTTTATGCCATCCCGGGAAGGCGAACGTGGTTGCCGATGCTTTGAGTAGGAGGACACCTCGAGAGGAGGCGATAGCTCGGTTCACGGTTCAGTAACAGTTACAGAAGGATCTGATGGAGATAAGTTGGATATCGGGTTCCCGGATACGGACTGTCGGATGTCCGAGTTATAGGTATTACCTGACCTGTCCGGTGAGACCCTGCAGAAGTAGGAGGGATCTCCCATTTTGAGGAGGATCCGGGACAGGGTGTCCCGAGGAGAGACACCGCAGTTTATCACCGGAGCAGATGGGCTACTGAGACGCCAGGGACGTCGTATTTGGGCATAGTCGAATCAGGAGTTGAGAGAACGGATTGGCACGAGGCACATCATCAGTCACGAGGACCTAGTGGTCGAGCCGGACCACACTTTTGCAGAGCACCCAATAGCGGTCTTAGAGCGGAGTACGAGACGCCTTCGATCGAAGGAGATACCGATGGGGAGGATTCAGTGGTCGAGGTGAGGAGCTGATGAGGCTACATGGGAGACGGAGGATAGTATCCGGAGGAACTATCCCGAGTTTTATGCAGACACAATGACATCGATGGGGTCGTCGGGTTAGCTCCGAGACCTTCCTTGTTTGCTTTATTTGTTATGTGATTTTTGTATGATTTATGAGTACCTTGCGAGGTCTTGATGCGATGCGATCTGTAGACTTGGATTAGAGCCGATAGTGTGCGTTTTTATGAGTCCCACGGGGTTACGAGACGGGTTGGTTGGAGAGTGTTGGTTTAGCAAGTTTCGGAACGAAACATGTTTTTAGGGGGGTTAGTTGTAACGCCCGGAATTTTATTAATTTTATTCCGGACTTAGAGTGCTTTATAGTTATTCCGTAATCCCGAGATGCCAAGAGCCGGGATTTATTCCTAAGAAAAATCCCGAGCCGACTCGTCGTTTTTCCTCTTTTTCCGCGTTCCGACCCTTCGTTCCGGGTTAAAAATGCCAAGGGGTCATTTCCGACCCCTTGGTCCGGGTGAGGGACAAGAGGTCAGCTGACCCCTTGATCCCCACACCCACTTTTCAGGCTTTGTCTTCCCTCTCTCCTCCTTGCCTCCTATCTCACGTTAGTTTCACTTCTTTTTTCCACATTCAACTCCTCTTCCTCTCTTTGCTCTCTTCCTTCTCCCTTGGTGTTGAAGATCCATTGTTGTGGACTACAGAAGGAGATTCCAGGCTGTTGGTAAGCTCTTCCCTCTCCCTTCCCTCTCTTCCTTGTTGTTCTTTCCCTTCTCCTCCCTTCCTCCTTCATCCATGGCCATGGATGAAGCTTGGAGAGGTTTTCACTCAACTCTTTGCATGTCTAGGTTCTTAGATCGTTTAGGTCAAGGAGAGGTGCCTAAGACCCGTGGTGGGTGTTTGGAGAAGATCCAGCAAGAGAAGAAGGACTTTGAAGCAAAGGATCCAATGTCGAAGACGAAGAAACGACGTTCTGCGCAGAACCCGCGGGGCGGCTCAGCACAGCCGCGGGAGTGGACGGGCGCGAGAGCGGCAACGGACGGCCGCGGGTGCGGCGTGACAAGCCGCGGGTGCGGCGGCGGACGGCCTTGGGTGCGGCTCGGCAAAACCGCGGGGGCAGCTCCTGGAAGGCGACGCAGTCCTCCGCGGGTGCGGCTCCTGTGTCCGCAGGGGGCGCCAGCTTGACTCCGCGGCTGCGGTTTCGGCAACAGTAGGTCCTTCCTCTCCTTCACTCATCGTTCCTTCCTTAGATTTGTGTTGAATCATGTAGTAGCATGCTTAGGATGGCCTAGAGTAGTTTGAGAATGCCACTGAGTGGTTGTGAACCTAGGAGCCCTTAAGGCTCGATGGAATTGTTGGATATGAGCATGTGAGCATGATGGATCTTCTAGGCTAGCTTGTGCCTCCTTGGTTGAGGATTAATATGTTGTGGAATTATGAACTGTTGTGGTCTGTTTCATGTGTGGAGAGTGTGTGGTGAGTACTTGGGACCTAGGATGCATTCCTAGTTTGAGGGTTAGGTGATCTTGTATAGATCACTAAGAGTGAAGTCTAAGACTTCTTGAGAGTGAGTATGTATTGTTATGCATATCTCTTGTGAGCAGGTTGTGGGCTTCCTCCTTAAGGGAAGCAAGAGTGTGGTGACTTAGGTTTGGTGACGAGGTAAGTCTCCGAACTTACTTAACTCGTATTTTATGTATTAGCATTGATGTGTGTTTGGTGGTGTGTGTTTATGTTCTTGTTATAAACAATTAAACCGGTAAATTAGGACCACCGACCTTATATGTATGTTGGCCCAAGTGTATGATAACGGGCGGTGACATCACTGCCTAGCCTTGACTGGGGCTAGGAGGATCTTGGCGACTAGCCCGGCGGGTATACGGGCGGGTGCATCCGTGCCACTCCTTGCCGGTAAGTAGGGACCGAGGCGAGACCACGGTGGTCTCGTGTCACAACCGAAGTTGAATTAGAACGGGATATGACTTAATAATAAAAAGATAATAAACCGGACTAGTGTGATTCATGTGTTGTGTTATGTATGTGTTTGTGCCTTCACCGCTTTTCTAATGCTTCGAATACGAGCTAACGGTTTTAAACCGTGGTTGTAGATGACTTGCAGGTTAGGGACGCCGCCGAGTGAGGTGGAGGGGTGGACAGCCGGGGTCTCCGTACATTGCAGGACGGGGGCGTTTTTGGGTTATGTTTCATGTCGTTTGGTTGGGAATGTTGCTGTACGTTTTAGACTTTCGTATCGGGGTGGTGTTGTTTTGAGGACTCGGCTGAGTTTCCACTTTGTATTTGTTACATTTCGTTTCCATATGCATTAAAAACGGTTTTTAGTTTTCGCCTTTATTTGTGCCTTGTTGGAAAGGTCCGGTGAAATTGTTGTCAAGCTAAGGGTCGGGACCCATTGTGAGGTCTCGCCCGTAACACCCCGAGTCCCCTGGATTTGGGGTGTTACATCTTCCCTCTTGGGAGAGGAGATTAACTTTCCATTTTGATAGTTGTTTTTTGGTATTACATGTTAGGTGTTCAAAAGTATGCTTGTTGACTCTTCCATTGATTATTGGACACCCTAGGTAGGTGTTGAGAAATTCAGTGTCTTTCATGTTGAGAATATTTTTAAGAAGTTCGTTTGTTTCTGCATCAACATTTTTTTTTTGTTTGGAAGTCTGACTTTTGATGATTTACTTGTTGACCCGAAATTGCTGCATAAATGTCCAGAATTTCTTTGATTTTGACCGCAGCAGCTGGGCTTGTTTTAGCAAAAATTATTGTGTCATCCGCGAATGAGAGGAACGGGATGGAGGTTCCATTTTTTGTGGGGGCTATTCCCAAGAGTTCTGGGTTTTCATTGCATTCATGCTGGATGAGTCGGGTGAGGATCTCAGCTCCGAGGATGAATAAATAAGGGGAGAGTGGGTCGCCTTGTCGAAGTCCTTTATTCGGGAAGAATTGGTCAGTTGGGTTATTGTTAATAAGAATCGAATAAGAAACTGTGGTGATACATTCTCTGATCCAACCGATAAATTTATTACAGAAGCCAAATTTCTTAAGGATGCTAAGGGTAAACACCCAATCAACACGGTCGAAAGCTTTTTCCATGTCAAGTTTGATAGCCATCCAGCCTTGTTTTCCTTTTATTGATTTGAAAGAGTTGAACATTTCATTAGCAATTAAGATATTATCATGAATGGAGCGATTTGCGATAAATGCACCTTGAAGTGGGTGAATTAGTTTGTTGATTATGTTTTTCATTCTTTCAGTGATGATTTTTGCTATGATTTTGTAGATTGTTGAACATAAGCTAATAGGTCTGGAGTTTTCTACTTTGGTTGGATTATCGCATTTCGGAATTAGGGTTATGAAAGTGTGGTTGATTTGTTTGAGGAGCGATCCACTATGATAGAAGCTTTTTACAGCTTTGGTGACATTAGGGCCGATAGTGTTCCAGTATTTGTGGTAGAAACCTGCAGGCATGCCGTCAGGACCGGGCGATTTTTCGCTTCCAATGTTGAAAAGAGCATCTTTAATTTCCTTGTTTGTTGGAGGGGCAGTAAGTTTTGTATTGTCTTCGTTGTCTACTTTCGTTGTTATTAGATTAAGCATTGCTTGAAGTTGATGGTTGACTATGTTGTCTTTTTTAAATCTATTTTTGAAAGCGTTAAGAAAAATATTTTTGATTTCTTGTTCATTGGAAGTATCAATATTATTTTGATCTAAAATTGTTTTGATGTGTTTGGTGTTTCTTCTTCCCGTTGCAATTTTATGGAAGTATTTGGAGTTGGTGTCAACAAGTCGGATGTGATTGTTTTTGGTACGTTGACTCTAATATTTTTTTATGAAATTCAAGCAACTTGTTTTGTTTGTTGATAAGATTTTTTTGGAGAAAGATCTTGAAGGGATTTAGGCCTTGTGTATTCGAGGTTTGGATGTTAAGAAGGTTATCCTCCACTTCTTTTAGTTGCTTAAATATGTTACCAAAGTTTGTTTTATTCCACATTTTTAATTTAGTTTTGAGTAGATTTGTTTTTTTTGTTAATTTGTACATGTCCGACCCATGGAAGTTTGCTATCCATGTTTGAATAACGAGGTTTTGTACGTAGAGATTTATTTTTAGTGCAGAACATTTCAAATTTGAACGGTTTTGCGGAGAAATGAGTATTGTTTTCTATGTTAATAGATATTTGACAATGATCAGAAGAGGTAAAAGCATGATTTTTGGTATGTAGGTTTGGGTACCATTGGAGGATTTGGTCATGAACGAGTACTCTGTCAAGTTTCTCTAGGATGTTGTTTGGGCCTTCTCTTTTTTTTCCTCCAAGTAAATTCATTTCCAGTAGTTTTGAGGTCAATGAGGTTACAATTTGATTTAAAACTTATTAGTCTATTAAATTTATTTGGGTTTGGTGGGGTTCCTCCTTGTTTTTCACTACAATGTTGTATTTCATTTAGCTCCCCTAGGAGGATGCAAGGGAGATTGATGGTCGAAATGAATGTAAAAATTTCATTCCAAAAAAGGTCTTTATCTTTATCTTGAGGTGGTGCATAGGCGAAGATAATACACATTTTATTCTTCGTTTTTGTGCAAAGGAATTCAATACCTATAAATCGTTCTTTGACGGAAATTATATTGATGATCTCTGATTTAAGAAGATAAGATTTCCAAAGAAGGCATAGGCCTCCTGATCTGCCCTAGCAGGGCTAAAAGCGATGTTATCAAACCCGCGTTTTTCCACAGACTTTCCGGGGGCGGGTTTTCGGATTTTGTTTCAACAAGAGCTATTATTTTGATGTAGTGTATTTTAGACGAGGCTTCGAGGCATTGCCAAAGGTTTTTCCGGCCAAGACCTCTAACATTCCAAAGGCTTATTATCATGTATAACCCGTTTCTTTATACAAACTTAATTTTGTTATAGCATGGATTAAGGAATTTCCTTTACTGGACGGATATATTTTGGGTTTTGTTTTGACTTGGATAGTTGACTTTCGTTGAGCTGGTTTGGTTTGATAAGTCATTAAATAAAAACGGTTGTTATGCCTAGAAAATAAAAAGAACAACGTAGCAAGGCAGGAAGAGAGAAGATCCAAGAGAAAACAAAAAAATAAAAAAGGTAGCAAAAGGAAAAAAAACTCCAGAAATTGCAGGAAAGCCAACGCATCTAGCCATACAGGAACCTGCACAGAGGCAAAAAAAAAAAAGAGAAAAGTGAATGCAAAATGGAGAAGGTATTGACAAAGCGTTGAAACTAGTAATAACAATGTATGTTATGGAGTTATAGATGATTATAAACTTTGTTTTATTTTGGATTGATTGTAGCGGATTGGTGATATTGATAGAATTCGAGAACATGTTTTGTTTAAAAATTTGGTTGAGGATGGTGGTGAAAAAGGAAGAGAACAAGAAATAAAGAGAAAATAAGCAAGGGACACACCAAAAATAAGCCATAAGACAAACTAGATAACAACAGAAACAAGCATACAACTGGAAGCAAAGGACAACAAGACAGAAGAGAGATCTAAACAATCAGCAAGATAAAAAAATACAAGGTAATCGATGCTTTATTTTTTATTTTAACTAAAAGATTATTTAATATGTTAAAAAATTAACCGGGCAAAAATCAATTGGGCTAAACTCACCCCATATTCCCCATTCGTCCTACCAACAAAACCTAGATCGATGCTTCAAAAATTGAGAAGAAAATGGGTGGTCTCCATTCGGTCAAATTCAATAGCCATAAGTACTCCGATTTTCTTTCTTTCTCGTCAGGGATGTTGCATTGTTCTTATTCTTCCTCAACTCTGTTGTGAATTCGGGAAGAAATTTGAGAAAAGGGGTGGTTTGAAAATGGGGAAGAAGAATAATGAAATGTTGTAATGGCTTCTAAAAACAAAGATTGACGAATAGTCATGGGAAGACCAAGCTGCAAATGGCAGCCTGTGCAAGTGTGATGGCATCAAGAACAAAG
Source organism: Fagopyrum tataricum (assembly GCA_002319775.1). Taxonomy (NCBI): domain Eukaryota; kingdom Viridiplantae; phylum Streptophyta; class Magnoliopsida; order Caryophyllales; family Polygonaceae; genus Fagopyrum; species Fagopyrum tataricum. The sequence goes on along the minus strand of CM008282.1, from coordinate 20,880,377 downwards.
TCCTAAATTACATAGATCCGATCTATGTCTCTTCTATCACTCCGGTCCCAAGGCTCGCCGAGTAGTCCGAGTCGTCTCTATCATTAGCGAGTGTTACGATGACGTTGATGGTGGCCTCACGGTGGACGTTCAAGCGGTAGGAGAGATGAAGTCCGATGAGGGTTTGAAGGGTTTGGTAACTTTAGTTCTATTTAGGCAGCCATGTTTTCGGTTGTTCCTATTCCGAGACAGATTTGGGAGAAGATCTTTCAATTAAGTATTGTTGGTAATGAAGATTAGGGTTAATAGTCACGTTTCTCTTCATGAGTTATGCCTTTTTTGTACTTGAAAAAAATACCCTCGGATGTTTTTGGATGATTTTGACATTATTATGCATATGCAGCAAATCTCCAATGTTCTAAAAAAAAGTATATGGGAAGAATAAAGAAGAAGATATATTTGGATTGAGTTTTTAACTTTTTAGTGGTCTTTTATTAGTCAAAATAAAAAATAAAGTAAATGTAAGAGCCTTAGTCTTTCGGACCGAGATTGGACTTTAGCCGAGATTGGCTTTGGCCGAAATTTGGCCTAGCCGCCCCCGCGGGCATGTGTGCCGCCCCTGCGGGTTTCCGCCCCTGCGGCTCAGGAAACCGTCCATGCGGTTTCTGGTGGCTGCAGCCGGTTTTGTTGACTCCATTGACCCGTGCTTTACCCTTTTCCCTTACTTCTTACCTTGCTGAGCAAGGGTTTCACTTCACTTCTTATTCCCACTCCAGCCCTTGCACGTCCTCCTTGCTTCTCCTTCTCCTTCTTGATCTTGTGCTTGGTTTTCCCTTGAGTTTGTAAGAGAGTACGTTGTTGTGGTGGATGTTGATGTTGATGCTAGTGGTTGGTATGCTGAGCTTGGAAGCCAGCTGCTGTGAGTGTTGATCTTTCCTGCAGCCTAGGACCACAGGTGTGGTGAGTGATCTTCTCTTTCTCTTCTTCCTTTCTTTGATTCCATCTTCCTTAGCTTAGGATTAGATGAATTGATCATAGAGTGATGTTGGAATGTGTATGTATATGTATGTGTGTGACTTTGGATGAAAGAAGATGTGATTGATCACGTGAAGAGCCGAAGAGAAGCCGCGAGATCGCTTTCTGCATCGTCGCCGCCCCCGCGCCCGGAAGACGCCGCCCCTGCGGACGCTGTGCCATCGCGCCCGCGCCGTGCCCGCACCTTGCCAGCATTGCCTGCGTCCCTTGTCACCGCGCTTGCGGCTGCTCTCTGCCGTGCCTGCGGGTTGTCTATTTCGCCCCTGCGTCCCTTGATCACGCAGGTGCGTCTTGTCCCAAGATTACCTATAGTTGGGTAGCTCCTTTCCTTTCTTAGTATGAGGGACTTAGTACCATACTAGGTATCAGATGATGATGAGTATGATATAGATATGCCGGTTAGGGCTTTGAGGTTTACGAGTTGGATATGATCCCTATGGATCCCTTGGGTCTAAGTGTGACCCCTTTGTGTGATAGGAGTTTGATATATATATGTATGTCTTGCATAGGCCGTGTTGTCCTCCAGTTTGGAGTGGACCTGAGTGAGAGCTGATCGTAGTGATACTACTTCTGAGGTTGAGGTAAGTCCATAGGACTTACTTAGCTACTATCCTTATATTGGATGTATGCTTGAGTGGTGTTTGTTATATGCTTTATAGCATGCGATATGGTTCATTACCGACTTATATTATATTGACCGCCCATTGTAGTGGCCGTGATAACCTTTCCCTTTCATCCCGTAGTGGAGTCTGGGAGGTTCTCTGTAGTCAGGCCAGATCTGGTATACGGGAAGGACCCTCACCACTCCCATAGGGTACACGGGAGGTGTGCCGATACTACTCCAGCTGGCTATAGCACCCAGAGGCGAGGATTACATTCCTCGTGTCACATATATTCATATACATCTATTTATATGATTGAGTGATTGGACTTATTAAAGATAATAAACCGGGTAAATGTGTGAAAGCATGTTGATATGTTATAAATTCTGATGTGTGCTTGTGCTCTAGCATCTTCTTATATATGTGTATGGTTAGCTAACGGTTTTATACCGTGTTGTAGATCCTTTGTAGGTTAGGAGAGTTGCAGAGTGATCCGGAGGGGTGATCTGCTGAGGGTTCCGTACACTGGGGCGATATCGTGGGATTTGGGTTATTTATGTTGTACGGAATTCTGTTTTGACTTTGTACTCAACAGTACTCTGTATAACCTTTTGGATATTTATATATCAGTTTCATGTTTTGTTTTAATCTATCTGTGCCTTGTTGTAAGATCAGTGAAATTGTTGTCAGGCTAGGGTCAGGATCCATTGTGAGATCCTAGCCCAGTAGCACTCCGAGTCCTACGGATTTGGGGTGTTACAAAGTTGGTATCAGAGCGAGGTTGACAACAATGGCACTTGTAATCTGCGATAAAGGTCGAATAGATAAATAAACAGAACCCGAAAGGGGTCTGACTTTTCAAAAGGTTTTTGTTTGAAATGAGTACAAATGTTTTGGGATACCGTGTACGTGAGCCATCGCCCCTCTGAAGATCTCGACAGTATAGATATATATAGATATTCTGTTGCGATTGATTTGATATATATCTATACATATGGCATATATATAGCCTGATAGGTTAGGTGTACTTGTTCTGTAGATGGCTCAGACTAGAGCTGTATCTGCAGATGGACGAGGTAGGGAGAGATCCCCTCTTCCTCCAGTAGATGTAGGACAGAGTCAGATTCCGGCTGATGATCCATCTGCAACGGAGGAGGTTCATGAGGTTGCTGCTGAGAGTGTCGTTCCTGAGACTGGAAACAGAATAACTGGGAGATATACACCACCGCGAGTCTAGTCTGATGACTCGGGTTATGTCATTATGAGGGGACCAGATTTCCGCGCATACATCAGACAAGTGGAGGAGGCTGCCAGAGCGGGTAGATGTACCCCGGATCTGCCAGCACTTGGGGAATCGTTTGAAGGACTTCATAGAATTACTCAGGTGCCATTTATACCGGCAGGTGTTGATGAGGTTACTCAAGTTTCAGAGGAGCATAGAAGGCCTGGGAAGAGACAGCGAATTGGGCAGACCAACGATGTTGGTGGAGTCGTTGATTCTGAACTAAATCGGAGACGTCCAAGTTACCCCGCAGCGGCATTGGTTGCAGCTACGGGTCGACGGTGTTTTAACTGTGATGATCCTGGACATCTACGACCAGCGTGTACGAAGCCATTAGTAACTTGTTCTACTTGTGGCAGGCGAGGTCACCTAGATATTTTCTGTAGATGGGGAAGAGCTTCATCTCAGCAGGATACTGGTGGAGTTACTGGTTTAGGGCGAGGTCAGAGTCGCCAGAGTCATTCCCCATCTGCACCAGCTACAGATAAGGGACCACAGTGTTACAACTGTGGTGGTTATGGACATATGCGGTCAGAGTGCATGAGGCAGACAATGATTTGCTACATATGTGGTGGACGAGGACACAAAGCTGTCTTTTGTAGACAAGGTGGAGCATCGTCTCAGCAGGGTTCTATTCCTGCTAGTGTAGCTGGGGGTGGACAGAGGCCACCTCAACGGCAGCAGACACAGGGACAATAGAGAATCCCGGATCGTCCTACTACTCAGGGAGCTGCTCCTGAGCCGAGTAGAGGCAGAGGTCGGGGCGGAAATGCCACTGATACCAGAGGAGCTCAGGATAGAGTCTTTTGAGCTGAGAAATGTAGAGAAGCCAGCTGCACCGACTGTTACAGGTATCATTTTGATTCATGGTTTACCTGTTAGAGTTTTATTTGATACTGGTGTTACACACTCTTTTATTTCTGATGCTTGTGTAGAGCGTCTTAGTCTAGATACAGTTGAGGGGATGCCCTTTATTATAGGGTTACCCGATGGTGGTAGGGTCAGAGGTACCCGTGAGATTCACGGTTGTCCCATTTCTGTAGGGACCCGTGTGTTACTAGTTGACTTCTTTGTCATGCCATTAGAGCATGAAGAAGTCATTTTAGATATGGATTGGATGGATAGACATTCTGCAGTCTTAGATGTAGGTATGAGGACTGTTACCTTCTCTACCGAGTTAGGTCAGATAGAGGTTTTCCGAGGTTGGGACCTTGGAAAGACAGGCACAGTTATCAGCGCGATACGGGCAGCTAGACTGATTGCACAAGGTTGTGAGGCCTTCTGGTGTTATGCCATGAAGGAGGGGAAGAGTCCAGCATTAGAGGATATCCTAGTGGTCTGTGATTTTGCAGATGTATTTGCCGAGCCGTCTAGTTTTCCGCCTCAAAGGAGTGTGGACTTCAATATCGAGTTAGAGCCTGGTACGAGACCGATCTCAAAGGCCCCATACCGGATGGCGCCTGTCGAGATGTTGGAGCTGAAGAAGCAACATGTGGAGTTGGCTGAGAAGGGTTTTATCCGCCCTAGTGTATCTCCATGGGGAGCACCTGTCCTCTTCGTACGGAAGAAGGACGGATCACTGAGGTTATGCATTGATTACAGAGAGCTGAACAAGGTGACCATCAAGAACAAGTATCCTTTGCCGTGCATTGATGATTTGTTAGATCAGCTTCAGGGAGCGACTGTGTTTTCCAATATTGACATGCGTTCCGGGTATCACCAGCTGAGGGTGAGAGAGCAGGATGTGCACAAGACAACATTCCGGACCAGATATGGCCACTACGAGTTTGTAGTGATGCCATTTGGGCTTACGAATGCCCCAACAGTTTTCATGGAGTTGATGAACAACATTTTCATCGAGTTCCTGGATCAGTTTGTGGTGGTCTTCATAGATGACATTTTGGTGTACTCTCGCAGCCGAGAGGAGCATGCAGGACAGCTGAGGACTGTATTGCAGGTTTTACGGGATAGAGAACTTTATGCTAAGTTCTCTAAGTGCGAGTTCTGGATGCCAGAGGTAGCATTCCTGGGTCATGTTGTATCAGTTGAAGGAATCAAGGTGGATCCGGCCAAGATTGAGGCAGTAGCCGCTTGGACTACACCGACGAACGTCAAGGAAGTACGTAGCTTCCTTGGCCTAGCCGGTTATTACAGACGCTTTGTGGAGGGATTTTCTGTGATTGCCCGTCCACTGACGAGTCTACTGAGGAAGACTACCAGATTTGTGTGGTCTGATCAGTGTAGGCAGAGTTTTGAGGAGCTGAAGAGACGTCTGACTTCTGCTTCCATTTTGGCACAGCCAGAGGGTACTGAGGATTTTGTGGTATACAGTGATGCATCCAAGCTAGGCTTGGGATGTGTTTTGATGCAAAGAGGCAGAGTTATTGCTTATGCGTCTCGACAACTGAAGACCTATGAGAAGAACTACCCGACTCATGATCTAGAATTAGCAGCGGTAGTTCATGTCTTGAAAATTTGGAGACATTACCTGTATGGTGCTACATGTCAGATCTTCACATACCATAAGAGTCTGAAGTACATTTTCACGCAGCGGGAATTGAATAACCGTCAGCGTAGGTGGCTCGAGCTGATCAAGGACTTTGATTTAGAGATTCTGTACCATCCAGGGAAGGCGAACGTTGTCGCTGACGCCCTGAGCAGGAAGACGCCTTGAGAGCAGGCGATTAGGAGGTTGACAGTTCAACATCAGTTACAGAGAGACCTGATCTGGTTAGAGTTGGACATCCAGTTTCCTGATGAAGATGCCCAGCTGCGTACGTTAGAGGTTCTTCCTGATTTGTTGGGTGAGATCCAACAGAAGCAGGAGACCTGCCCGACACTGATGAGGATACGAGATAGGATGTCTCGAGATGAGACACCACAATTCCTGCTAGGAGCAGATGGAGTATTGAGGCGCCGCGGTCGTTTCTGTGTACCTGCTGATGCATATCTACGTCAGAGGATTTTACATGAGGCTCATTGTACACCTTACCTTGTACATCCAGGTACGAGTAAGATGTATCAGGAATTGAGACGTTTATATTGGTGGGGAGGGCTGAAGCCGATGTGGCCAGATTTGTGGCACAGTGTGTGACCTGCCAGCAGGTCAAGATAGAGCATTTCAGACCTGGAGGTGAACTCCATCCACTTCCTGTTCCACAAAGGAAGTGGGAAGACGTCACCATGGACTTTGGGACTAGACTGAGGCTGAGCCGGAGTTTTGATGTCATCTAGGTCATAGTGGACAAATTGACGAAGACGACACGTTTCATTCCTATTAGAGAGACGTGGCCAGTGAGCAGATTAGCTGAGGAGTACACTAGGCAGATAGTGAGACTCCATGGTGTACCGAGGAAGATCGTATCAGATAGAGATGGACGATTTACCTCGAGATTCTGGCAGCAGATTCAGACTGCCCTGGAGACGAGTTGCATTTCATGACTATGTTCCATCCTCAGACAGATGACCAGTCAGAGAGGACCATTCAGACACTGGAGGATATGCTGCGAGCTTGTGTGTTGAATTAGGGACAAGTGTGGACGGATTACCTCCCACTAGTTAAGTTCTCCTACAACAACAGCTGGCATGCATCTTTTACGATGGCCCCATATTGATGCGCCCTTGACAACCATGACCGTGGATGAGGAGGACGAAGCTTTGCGGGTTCGCTCCGATGGACCGCTCACTCGCTCCCGAGCTAAAGCCATCGCCCAAGCTGCCGGCTCAATCATCCGACGCACCATCACATCACTTGGACCCGTTAGTGGCATGCCATGTCACCACTCCACCATGGCATAGACTTCCGGCGCCACGTCATCAAGCTAGCAATATTATTATTATTTTAATATATTTTTCATTTTAATAATAGACTTTAATTTTCGGAACCGTAACTCCGGAACTTAATTCCGGGAGTTACTTTCCGACATTGATAGTCTAGGCCTTTCAATTCGGGAGTTAGCCCCGGTTTTATTTCCCGCTTTTATTTCCCGCCTTTATTTCCGTCATTTAATTTCCGGCTAATGGTTTGGCCTTCATCCACTATAAAAGGGATGTTTGGCCTCACTTGTAAAGCATGTCTAAATTTAATCAAGTATTTTGAAGGAAAATCCTCATTCTTGATCTGGGCATCACTTCCTCTTCAATCCCCTCAAAGTTCTTCCTTGAATCAAGTCTTAGATCCAAGAACTCACCTTCGAGGATTCTTCTAAAGAATCAGACTCTCAAATCCACTACAACGTTTGCTCGATCTCTCTAGATCGAACCAAACCTTCTCTTCCGCATCCATTTTCAAATCGCTTCCGCCTTACCAAACTTCTTTCAAAGTTCCCAATTGCACATAAACAAGGAGTAGTTGAAGCTCTAGCTTGGTCTAGATCCGGCGTTCGTTCTTCAAAGATTCCAAGGACGCATCAAATTGGCATCAGAGCAAAGGGATCGAAGCTAAGTTCTCTTTACTCTTGTTTTTGTGCGTTATTTTATTATCCTTCTTTTGCCTTTGTTGTTCTTTCCCTCTTGAAGATCTTCATCTTGTTCTTCGTGTTCATTAAAGTTTTCTTGAAAATTTTTTTTTCTCACCAAACAAATTTAGGAGATAATTGGTTTGCCATCAAACCATCTATCAAATACAATTTGTTCTTAAACCGACCCAATCCAACAAGTTTGTTAATCGATTTTACCAAATTTCTTGGGATTTATTTGTTAACAAATTCGGATATCTCGCATTATGATATTCAAAAAGGAAAAAAAAAAAACAATAACAAAAACCAAAAACTCTTCAACAAAGCGGATTTGTTTCCAAAGTGTTTCATCTCTTGCATCAAAAGTTGCAAAGTTAAAAAAAAAAAAAAAAAAAGTAAAAAGACGTCCGGCAAACCGGTCCATCCGAAAAATCGGATTAATACAAAAGGTCAAAGACCAAAAGCAAGTAAAACTTGCCGATAAACAATCCGTCCATTTCTTATCTCTCCATCTTCTTACACACATTGCAAATTTATCACTTGTTATTTGTGTGAATTGGTTCAAATTTTGTTGGATTAGCCTATCTTGCCTAACCGCCAAACGGCCTTCCCAAAAGTACAACCTTAACGCACTTGAACTTGGGTAACGTTGACTTTATTTGTCACCTTGCTCATTTGATTGCTTGCATTTGTGTGTATTCATTTGGAATCATGGCTAACGTGGATATGGAAAACTCTCAGGATGCTCGTGAACGTGAAAATACCTCCTTATCCGAGGAAGTTGTTAATCTTAAGCAACAATTGGAGGAGATGAGGGCACAACTTTTGGCCCTTACGACCGCTCAACGTCCCGCTTCAAATCCAAATGACACCATGGTCGAGACTTCCACATCCGATGCCCGTCGAAAAGGCAAAGGTCTTTTGGGATCCGATCCATCTCAAGGTCTTAGGCTTGCCTCAGTCATCGAAAGTCAAAATCAACAAGACGGCAGGGACCACCTCAATGAGACCAACAACAATGATGGCCCGACTCCGGATGATTTACTTTATGTAGATACGATGGATAGGAACAAGCGCTTCGAGCGCAATCGTAGACGGTACGGATCGCCCCCACCTCTACCAAATGCACAACATACTAGCCGTCCCGTCCATGACGAATCTCGGCACACAAATCAACAAGATCATCATCCTCGACGTTCTACTAATGATCGGTATGGACAACGCCGCCAACAACCTAGACGGCGATCATCATACCGCGACTATGATGAGTATGACGAGAGGGATGATTTTGATGAGTTCTCCGACGATGAGCCCAACTTGGAACGGGTGGCTCATGTCCGTCCATGGCACCCACCCGTCCGAGACCCATATGAGAACCAGGACCGAGGAGAAGAATGGTTGCCTCCTCCTAACCCACCAAGACATGCACATCAACGAGCTCATCATGATGATATGCCACTGCCTCGCCCGGATCCCTACAAAGCTCTTAGGGAAGGTAAAGTTAATTTCCAATATTTTATGGGGAATATGATTCTTGTGTGTTTCTTGATTGGGTACAGGACATGAGAAGGGCTTTGAAGCATTGCCACTATGAGGAATATGAGAAGATCGAAGCGGAAACCTTGTATTTTGAAGGCGATGCAAAATCTTGGTGGAACCGGTATGAACACGTCCGTGAGAGCCGAGGATGGGAACCGGTTGCGACGTTTGATCAATTGATCTACGTCATGACAAAGAAGTATGTCCCTGACAACTTCAAAAACGATATGCGGATGCAAATTGCCGAGCTCCAACAAGGCAAACTCACTCCGGTGGCCTACTTGGCCAAGCTCGAGGACATGCATATGAAGGCCGGCATTTCGGCCTCTCCCTCCGCCCTACGCACTAAGTTCATGAGTGACCTTAATCCGTCAATCCGACGTCCTCTTGAGATCGTTCCTTACAAGGACTTGGGAGCTTTGTGTCATGCAGCCATGAAGCTTCACAGGCAACAACAAGAGAATCCGAGATACTCAAGGTATAACTCCTCTCAAAGTCAATACGCTTATTCTACTAACACCCGTGCTCGAGATATATCTAGTTCTCCAGAGTCCGGCGCCACCAAAGGAGCCCAACGGATGGTTCAATCCACCCGACAAGCGGATACCGAGAGGGCACCACCACGTGGCCCCAATGCCCCGGCACAAGCACCTCCCACCCGCACCTCTCAAGGACCTCTACCGGTGGCACGGCCAAGAGAGCCCGTATGTTACAAATGTAGCGGATTCGGTCACGTCCAACGTGATTGCCCGAACATAAAGCGTGTGTTGTTTGCCAACCCCTCATATGAAGATGAGGAAGATGAAGAAGACGGCGATATCATCATTGAGGATGACCAAGACGCCGACCCCTACTACGGCATGGAACCATGCGACGAACAAATGGCTTGCGGCCTGGCACAACCCGGTAAGTTCGCCCTTGTATCTCGTCGAATTTTGGCCGTTAAAGAATTTGTTCCTATTGACCAACGTGAAAATCTTTTCCAATCTCGTTGTTTAGTCAATAACACTAGTCTCTCGTTAATAGTTGATGGGGGTTCATGTTGTAACATTATCAATGAAAAAGTGGTAAAACACTTTAAGTTGCCTACAACCCCCCACCCAACACCTTATGGAATCCAATGGATTTCCGATAAGGCGTGTGACACCGTCACACAACAAGCTTGGGGGACGTTTTCCATAGGCGCCTATGTTGATAAGATCCTTTGTGATGTTATCAAGATGGACGCCCCACATGTATTATTAGGACGACCATGGCAATTCGATTGTCGTACATTCCATGATGGTTATCTTGATAGATATATGTTCCAATATAATGGAAAAAGAGCCACATTATTGCCTATGACTCCACATGAAATATTAACTGATTATGCGGAACGGAAGAGGCAACAAGCCATAGATGAGACCACTACGGCGCCGGCAACATCGGACCCTCCTAGGTGTTCTCCCGATATTCTGGGTGCTAGTACTTTCGGATCCCAGAACATCGGCCGCCCTAGTAACCATGCTATTGAGACTAGAGGTAGTAAAGGAAGCATCGTTCCCACGAATGCAACTTTACCATCTCCGGACCCAATAATCAAAGGCCGGTGTGAGCCGAGGGTACTTTTGGCCCGGAAACATGATTTGACACCCGGTCAAAGGAAGGTAAGTTACCATGCTTTTTGCTAGTTCCTTTTTGCTTATCTACTTTCCCATGACCTTAGTAATATGCCGCACGAGGTGTCTACTTTGTGTCTGAATTTCAGGACGTCTTGACGATGACCTACCACCCGGCTTGCCACGATCCGTGGATGAGCACCAAATCGATTTGGTGCCCGGCGCGTCTTTACCCAACCGCTGCCGCTTACCGTGCAAGTTCGGAAGAGACTAAGAGCTACAACGTCAAGTCCAAGAGCTCCTAGACCGGGGATATGTTCGTGAGTCGCTTTCACCATGTGCCGTGCCGGTCATTTTGGTGCCCAAGAAGGACGGGTCTTGGAGGATGTGTGTGTCGATTGCCGAGCCATCAACCAAATAACGTCAAGTACCGGCATCCGATCCCGCGCCTCGACGACATGCTAGATGAACTCCACGGCGCCACCGTTTTCTCAAAGATTGATCTCCGGAGCGGTTATCACCAAATCCGGATGGCCGAGGGTGACGAATGGAAACGGCTTTCAAAACGAAGTACGGCTTATATGAGTGGCTTGTCATGCCGTTCGGACTCTCCAATGCCCCATCAACGTTCATGCGTCTCATGAACCATGTCCTCCGCCGGTTTTTGGGTAATTTTGTCGTAGTTTATTTGACGATATTCTCATATTTAGTAAGTCTTTGGATGAACACCTCGGGCACCTTCGCCAAGTGCTCGAGTGCCTTAGACAAGAGCAATTATATGTGAATTATGAAAAATGTGTCTTTTGCTCGGACACAACAATTTTTCTTGGCTATGTCGTGTCTAAGGACGGACTCCGAGTAGACGAATCCAAAGTTCGCGCTATTCGGGAGTGGCCTACACCTAGTACGGTCACCATGGTCCGAGCCTTTCTCGGCTTAGCGGGCTTCTACCGACGCTTTGTCAAAGACTTTAGCTCGGTAGCGGCGCCGCTTCATGAGCTCACTACTAAGGGTGTCACGTTTGAGTGGCGTGATACCCATGCTCGAGCGTTTGATGCGCTCAAAGACCGACTTTGCAATGCACCGTTACTCCAGCTCCCAAATTTCTCGAAAACCTTCGAGGTGGAGTGTGATGCATCTAATGTTGGCATTGGGGGGGTTCTTCTACAAGAGAATCGGCCCATTGCTTACTTTAGCGAAAAGCTTTCCGGTCCGCCACTCAACTATCCAACATATGACAAGGAACTATATGCTTTAGTTCGTTGTCTAAAGACATGGCAACACTACTTGTGGCCGAAGGAGTTCGTGATTCATTCGGATCATGCGGCTCTTTCGTATCTCAAGAGTCAAACTAATTTGAGTCGGCGCCATGCAAGTTGGGTAGAATTTCTAGAAACCTTTCCTTATGTCATTCGGCATAAGAAGGGAAAAGAGAATGTGGTAGCCGATGCCCTTTCTCGGCGATATATCCTTTTGGTGCATATGGACGCCAAGATTCATGGCTTTGCTCTTATCAAAGAGTTATATGCCACGGATCTTGACTTCAAGGATATATTTGCCAAATGCCTTGACCTCCGAGAGCATGAGACCTTCTTTATAAATGATGGCTACTTGTTCCGCGCGGGAAAACTTTGTATTCCGCGTTCGTCCATACGCCACTTGTTGATAAAGGAGGCCCATGAGGGTCGTGGTCACTTTGGTGCTACCAAGACTCTCGCCGCTCTCCAAGAGCACTTCTTTTGGCCCAAAATGCGCAAGCATGTGACACGGTTTTGCACAAGTTGCATCACATGTCATCATGCAAAATCGCGTCAAGGTCCGGACGGATTGTATTCTCCTTTACCTATACCAATGGACCTTTGGGAGGATCTTTCCATGGACTTTGTACTACCAATGGGACCGGGAGGACTTTCCATTTTTGTAGTAGTCGACCGTTTTTCAAAAATGGCTCATTTTATCGCGTGTAAGAGCACCCACAATGCTAGCGATGTCGCCACGTTATTCTTTAACAATGTGGTGCGCTTACACGAGATACCACGTTCCATCCTTAGTGATCGGGACGTGAAGTTTGTGAGTCACTTTTGGAGGACGTTATGGGGAAAACTTGGAACCAACTTGTTGTTTTCAAGTAGTTATCACCCCCAAACCGATGGTCAAATGGAGGTGACCAATTGGACTCTCGGTGCTCTACTTAGAGCAACGCTGAGAAACAACCCACGAAAGTGGGAGGACTTACTTTCGGTTGTGGAGTTTTCATATAACAGGTCTAGGCACTCTGCAACTAAACTCTCACCATTTGAAGTTGTCTACGGCCTTAATCCACATACGCCTTTGGACTTCACACCACGCCCACTCAAGGACGGTGAACACATCACCGCCGCAAGTCGAGCCGCCTCAATCATTGAACTTCATGAGCGGAAAAGAGCACAACTCCAACGTCGTGCTGCCCAACTTGCCGAACAATGCAACAAGGGCCGTCGCGACATATCTTTCGAGCCTGGCGATCTTGTTTGGCTCCACTTAAGGAAGGAGCGTTTTCCATCTCGACGCAAGGGCAAGCTATCGGATCGAGGTGATGGACCTTTCCGGATCCTATCCCGCCATGGTCCGAATGCTTACAAGTTGGAGCTTCCGGATTCCTACGGCGTCCACCCAACGTTCAATGTCAAGGATCTAGCCCCTTATGTTGAGCCCCTATTTGACGACGGTGAAACGGGGACGTTTCACATCCAAGATGGGGGGACTGATGCGCCCTTGAAAACCATGACCGTGGATGAGGAAGACGATGCTTTGCGGGTTCGCTCCGATGGACCGCTCACTCGCTCCCGAGCTAAAGCCATCGCCCAAGCTGCCGGCTCAATCATCCGACGCACCATTGCATCACTTGGACCCGTTAGTGGCATGCCATGTCACCACTCCACCATGGCATAGACTTCCGGCGCCACGTCATCAAGCTAGAAAATATTATTATTATTTTAATGTATTTTTCATTTTAATAATATACTTTAATTTTCGGAACCGTAACTCCGGAACTTAATTCCGGGAGTTACTTTCCGACATTGATAGTCTAGGCCTTTCAATTCGGGAGTTAGCCCCGGCTTTATTTCCCGCCTTTATTTCCGTCTTTAATTTCCGGCTAATGGTTTGGCCTTCATCCACTATATAAAGGATGCTTGGCCACACTTGTAAAGCGTGTCTAATATTAATCAAGTTATTTGAAGGAAAATCCTCTCTCTTAATTTGGGCATCACTTCCTCTTCAATCCCCTCAAAGTTCTTCCTTGGATCAAGTCTTAGATCCAAGAACTCACCTTCGAGGATTCTTCTAAAGAATCAAACTCTCAATCCACTACAACGTTTTCTCGATCTCTCTAGATCGAATCAAACCTTCGCTTCCGCATCCATTTTCAAATCGCTTACGCCTTATCAAACTTCTATCAAAGTTCTCATTTGCACATCAACAAGAGTAGTTGAAGCTCTAGCTTGGTCTAGATCCGGCGTTTGTTCTTCAACGCTTCCAAGGACGCATCATCCCAGTTGTACCGGCACATGATGCTGAGATTTCTCAAGTTTCAGAGGAGCATAGAAGGCCTGGAAAGAGACAGCGGACTGGGCAGACCAGTGGTGCTGGTGGAGTTATTAGTTCTGAACTAAACCGGAGACGTCCAAGTTACCCCGCATCTGCACTGGTTGCAGCTACGGGTCGACGGTGTTTTAACTGTGATGATCATGGACATCTACGACCAGCGTGCACGAAGCCGTTAGTAACTTGTTCTACTTGTGACAGGCGAGGTCACATAGGGATTTTCTGTAGATGGGGTGGAGCTTCATCTCAGCAGGGTACTGGTGGAGTTGCTGGTTCAAGGCGAGGCCAGAGCCGCCAGAGTCATCCCTCATCTGCATCAGTTACAGATAAGGTACGACGGTGTTTCAACTGTGGTGAGTATGGACATATTCGACCAGAGTGTACGAGGCAGATAGTGACTTGCTTCACTTGTGGTGGACGAGGACACAGAGCTGTCTTCTGTAGATAGGGTGGAGCATCATCTCAACAGGGTTCTTCTCCTACCAGTGTAGTGGGAGGTGGACAGAGACCACCTCAGCAGCAGATTCAGGGACAACAGAGAGTCCTAGATCGTCCTATGACTCAGGGATTTGCTCCTGGGCCGAGTAGAGGCAGAGGTCGTGGTGGGAGCACCACTGACACCAGAGGAGTTCAGGGTAGAGCTTTTGAGCTGAGGAGTGTAGAGGAGCCAGCTGCCCTGACTGCTACATGTACCATTCTGATTCATGGTTTACCTGTTAGAGTCTTATTTGATACTGGAGCTACGCATTCTTTTATTTCTGATGCCTGTGTGGATCGTCCGAGTCTAGATACGACTGAGGGGATACCCCTTAGTATAGGGTTACCCGATGGTAGTAGGGTCAGAGGTACCCGTGAGATTCGTGACTGTCCCATTTCTGTAGGGACCCGTGTATTGCTGTGGACTTCTTTGTCCCATTTCTGTAGGGACCCGTGTTTTACTAGTTGACTTATTTGTAATGCCGTTAGAGCATGAGGAAGTTATGCTAGGTATGGATTGGATGGATAGACATTCTGCAGTCTTAGATGTAGGTAGGAAGACTATTACCCTCTCTACCGAGTTAGGCCAGATAGAGGTTTTCTGAGGTTGGAACCTTGGAAAGACAAGCATGGTTATCAGTGCGATACGTGCAGCTATACTGATTGCACAGGGTTGTGAGGCTTTCTGGTGTTATTCCATGAAGGAGGGAGAGAGTCCAGCATTAGAGGATATCCTAGTGGTATGTGAGTTTGCAGATGTATTTGCTGAGCCGTCCAGTTTGCCGCCTCAGAGGAGTGTGGATTTTGGCATTGATTTAGAGCCTTGTACGAGACCAATCTCGAAGGTCCCATACCGGATGGCGCTTGTCGAGATGTTAGAGCTGAAGAAGAAACTCGAGGAGTTGGCTGAGAAGGGTTTTATCCACCCTAGTGTATCCCCATGGGGAGCACCTGTCCTCTTCGTATGGAAGAAGGACGGATCGTTGAGATTATGCATAGATTACAGAGAGCTGAACAAGGTGACCATCAAGAACAAGTATCCATTGCCGCGTATTGATGACTTGTTAGATCAGCTTCAGGGAGCGACAGTATTATCCAGGATTGACCTGCGCTCAAGGTATCACCAGTTGAGGTTGAGAGAGCAGGATGTGCACAAGACAACATTCCGGACCAGATATGGACACTACGAGTTTGTAGTGATGCCATTTGGGCTTACGAATGCCCCAACCGTCTTTATGGAGTTGATGAACAACATCTTTATCGACTTCATGGATCAGTTTGTGGTAATCTTCATAGATGATATTTTGGTGTACTCTCACAGTAGAGAGGAGCATGCAGGACAACAGAGGACTGTATTGCAGGTTTTACGGGATAGAGAACTTTATGCTAAGTTCTCTAAGTGTGAGTTCTGGATGCCAGAGGTAGCATTCCTGGGTCATGTGGTTTCAGATGAAGGGATCAAGGTGGATCCGGCAAAGATTGAGGCAGTAGCAGCTTGGACTACACCGACGAACGTCAAGGAAGTACGTAGCTTCCTTGGCCTAGCCGGTTATTACAGACGTTTTGTGGAGGGATTTTCTGTGATTGCCTTTCCACTGACGAGTCTACTAAGGAAGACTACCAGATTTGTATGGTATGATTATTGTATGCAGAGTTTTGAGGAGCTGAAGAGACGTCTGACTTCTGCTCCTATTTTGGCACAACCAGAGGGTACAGAGGATTTTGTGGTTTACAGTGATGCATCCAAGCTAGGCTTGTGATGTGTTTTGATGCAGTGGGGCAGAGTGATTGCATATGCGTCTAGACAATTGAAGACGTATGAGGAGAACTACCCGACTCACGATCTGGAGTTGGCAGCGGTAGTTCGTGCATTGAAGATCTGGAGACATTACCTGTATGGTGCTACATGGAAGATCTTCACACACTATAAGTGTCTGAAGTATATTTTCACGCAGCGGGAATTGAATAACCGCCAGCGTAGATGGCTTGAGCTGATCAAGGATTTTGATCTAGAGATTCTGTACCATCCGGGGAAGGTGAACGTTGTCGTCGATGCCCTGAGCAGGAAGACGCCTCGAGAGCAGGCGATTGCGAGATTGACAGTTCAGCATCAGTTACAGAGGGATCTGATCTGGTTAGAGTTGGACATCCAGTTTCCTGATGAGGGTGCCCAGCTGAGTACTTTAGAGGTTCTTCTTGATTTGTTGGGTGAAATCCAACAGAAGCAGGAGACCTGCCCGACACTGACGAGGATACGAGATAGGATGTCTCGGGATGAGACACCACAATTCCTTCTAGGAGCAGATGGAGTGTTGAGGCACCGCGGTCGCGTCTATGTACCCGCTGATGCGGATCTATGCCAGAGGATTTTACAGGAGGCTCACTGTGCGCCTTATTTAGTTCACCTAGGTACGAGTAAGATGTACCAGAACTTGAGACGTTCATATTGGTGGGGAGGGCTGAAGCCCAATGTAGCCAGATTTATGACACAGTGTGCGACCTGTCAGCAGGTCAAGATAAAGCATTGCAGACCTGGAGGTGAGCTCCATCCACTACCTGTTCCACAGAGGAAGTGGGAGGACGTTACCATGGACTTTGTGACTGGGCTGAGACCGAGTAGGAGCTTTGATGCTATTTGGGTTATAGTGGACATATTGACGAAGACGGCACGTTTTATCCCGATCCGGGAAACGTGGCCAGTGAGCAGATTAGCTGAGGAGTACACTAGATAGATAGTGAGACTCCATGGTGTACCGAGGACGATCGTCTCAGACAGAGATGGACGATTTACCTCGAGGTTTTGGCAGCAGAATTCAGACTGCCCTGGAGACGAGTTTGCACTTTACTACTGCGTTCCATCCTCAGACACATGGTCAGTTAGAGAGGACCATTCAAACACTGGAGGATATGTTGCGAGCTTGTGTGTTGGATTGAGGACAAGTGTGGACGGATCATCTCCCACTAGTTGAGTTCTCATACAACAACAACTGGCATGCATCTATTGGGATGACCCCATATGAGGCACTGTATGGACAGAGATGTCGTACTCCGTTATGCTGGAATGAGAAGAGCAGTGTTAGTGGTTTGACACCTAATCAGATTCAGGATGATGTTGCTCGAGTAGCACGGATAAGAGAGCGGATGCTGACTGCCCAGAGCCGTCAAAAGTCTTATGCAGATAGGAGGCGTAGACCTCTAGAGTTCAGAGTGAGAGCCCATGTGTGGCTGAGGGTGTCTCCGACACCAGGTGTTAGACGTTTTGGCATTAAGGGGAAGTTGAGCCCCGATATGTCGGACCGTTTGAGATTTTGACCCGGGTTGGGAGCGCAACATACATATTAGCTTTGCCTCCGAGATTAGAGGGTGTTCACCCTGTGTTTCACGTGTCTCAGCTGAGGGAGTATATACCAGATCCGAGACACACCGTGAGTTATGATGATTTGGTGGTCGAGCCGGACCACACCTTTATTGAGCACCCGATTGCAGTCCTAGAACGAGGTATGAGACGCCTGCGTTCGAAGGACATTCTTATGCTGAGGATACAGTGGTTGAGACGAGGACCTGATGAGGCTACCTGGGAGACTGAGGATAGTATCCAGAAAAACTATCCAGAGTTTTATGCCGAGATAGATGTACCAGTAGGATCGACGAGTAGATCTTAGTACTATCTTGGTGATGTTATGCTTATGTGCTTATATGCTATAATGTGTTTATTTTCGTACTAGCTATGATGTGATATGTGATCTTAGTAGATCTTGCTGTGCTAGTACGACTGATGTTTATAGCTGGAGATGGCTCTTTCCTCATGCTATTGTGATACGATTACGATTTAGCTGGAGATGGTTATTCCTCCATGCTATTTGATGGACATAGTGTTGCTGGAGATGTTTTTCCTCCATGTATGTGATGTTGGTACGGCTAGAGATGGTTTTCCTCTATGCCTTGTTATGTGATTATGGTTTGCCTAGAGATGGTTTTCCTCTATGACTTGGATAGTGATTTTGTTGATGGAGTTGATGATTTCCTCCATGCTTGTATTTAGGGTTATAGAGAGAGTTGTACCTCGGCTTGTGAGTCCGAGTGGTTTGAGGATTTTACAAGTTTCGGGATGAAACTTGTTTTTTGGGGGGAGAGATGTAAGAGCCTTAGTCTTTTGGAGTTGAGACCCTTAGCCGCCCCCGCGGGTTAGTGGATCCGACCCTGCAGTTTTCTACGGCTGCAGCCGGCTTTGTTGACTCTTTGACCCGTGCATTACTCTTCTTGCCTCTTAACCTTTCCTTACCTTAGGATGAAGGGTTTTTTCATTCTTCATCTTCCCCAGCTGCCTTCACGTCATTCTTCTCTCTTCTCCTTCTCCTTGATCTTGCTTGAGTTCCCTTGGTTTGGATGAGTTAGTTGTTGTGAGGCTTTGATGATGTGGATGCTAGTGGATGTTGTGCTGAGCTTGAGAGCCAGCTGAGGTACTGTCTTGGATCGTTTCCTTGCTTAGACCAGCAGTGGAGGTAAGCTCCTTGCTTCTCCTTCCTTTCTTCCTCCCTAGCTTAGGATTAGATGTGTGTGAATGTATGTTGATGTTGGATTGTGTATGTATATGTATAAATTAACTCTACGTTCTGCAGAGTCGCCGCCCCGCGCTGGAAGCCACCGCCCCTGCGGGAACCTTGTCACCGCACCCGGGGCCGCGGGCGCCCGGAAGCTGCCGCCCCCGCGGCCCCGGTCCCAGCGCCTGCGCTTGCCTGCGGCCCCTCTCACCGCACCTGCGGCCGAGTGTCGCCGCGCATGCGGTTTGCCTTGCTTCGCCCCTGCGTCCCTCTTGTCACGCAGGTGCGTCTTGTTCCGGATCTACCTAGAGTAGTGTAGATCCTTTCCTTTCCTAGTATGAGAGTTAGTAGCAAGCTAGGTATGTGTTTGAGGATAGAATGGTGATGAGTATGATATCTATATGCCGGTTATGGCTTTTAGGTTTAGTCGAGTATCGAGATTATGAGTTGGATATGATCCTTATGGATCCCTTGGGTCTAGGTGTGACCCCTTTGTTTGATAGGAGATTTGATATCTCTGTATGCCTTGTATAGGCAGTGTTGTTCTCCGGTTTGGAGGTGATCAGGTTAAGTATATTCCGAGGTTGAGGTAAGTCCATAGGACTTACTTACCTACCATCCTTATATTGGATGCATGCATGAGTGGTGTGTGTTATATGCTTGATAGCATGCGATGTTGTTATTACCTACCTATGGTTTAGTGACTGCCCATTGTAGGGCTGTGACAACTTGCCCTTTCATCCCGCTGGGAGTCTGGGAAGTTCTCTGTGGATCGTCCAGATCTGGTACACGGGACGGGCACTGTCTCCACTCCCTTAGGGTACATGGGGAAGTGATCCCAAATGACCACTCTAGCTGGCATTATCACCGAGAGGCGAGGGTTATATTACTCGTGTCACATATATTCATATACATTTATATATACGATTTGAGTGATTGACGTTATAAAGATAATAAACAGGGTAAATGTGTGATAGCATGATGAGGTGTTTATTATTCCCTGATGTGTGATTGTGCTTCTGCATCTCTATATTTATGTGTATGGTTAGCTAACGGTTTTATACCGTGTTGTAGATCTTTTGCAGGTTAAGAGAGCTGCAGAGTGATCCAGAGGGGTGATCTGCTGAGGGCTCCGTACACTAGGGCGTTATCGTGGGATATGAGATCTTTTATTATGTACAATTATGTTTTATTTGTACTCAGCGGTACTTCTGTATGAACTTTTGATACTATATATATATATATATATATATATATATATATATATATATATATATATATATATATATATATATATATATATATATATATATATATCAGTTTCATGTTTTGGTTTTAATCTATCTGTGCCTTGTTGTAAAATCCAGTGAACTTGTTGTCAGGCTAGGGTCAGGATCCATTGTGCGATCCTAGCCCAGTAGCGCCTCGAGTCCTACGGATTTGGGGTGTTACAAGTGATGACAGTGAGAACGACTTGTACTCCCAACACATTGATGATTTGAAACTTATAGCCACACATGATCATTTGCAAAGGGAAAATTCCGTTATGGCTGATCATTTCTATAAGCACATATACAAGGAGCCTTGTTACACTGCGTATGATCGGGGACAACTATTCATGAAGGAGATCTTTGTAAGAGCCTTAGTCTTTTGGAGCTGGGCTGGACTTAGCCGCCCCTGCGGGTTTATAGAGCCGCCCTTGCGGCTGAGCCCGTGATCCGCCCCTACGGCCAAGGAACCCGCCCCTGCGGCTTTGTTGACCCTTTGACCCGTGCTTTACTCTTTCTTTTCCCTTAAGCTCGTCCTTGGCTTCTGATCAAGGGTTTCATTCCCATTCCAGCTACCCTCACATCCTTCTTCTTCCCTTCTCCTTCTCCTTGAGCTTGTCCTTGGGTTTTCCTTAAGTTTGCAAGAGAGTTGTGGTGTGGCCTTGCTGAAGTTGATGTGGTGTGTTGTTGTTGAGCTTGAGAGCCAGCTGAGAGGGTTGTTCTGATCTTTCCTTGCTGCCTAGGACCACAACTATGGAATGTCTTCTTCTTCTTCTTCTTTCTTTCTTTCTTCCTTGATTCCTCTTCCCTATCTTAGGATTAGATGTGATTGGATGTATATTGATGTTAGAATGTGTATGTATATGTATATCTTTGGATATGGAATGGTGAAGATGTGAATTGATCACGTGAAAAGTGGAAGAGAAGCCGGGAGTCTATGCTAAGCAGAGTCGCCGCCCCTGCGCCTGCGAGACGCCGCCCCCGCGGGACTCTGGTACCGCACCCGCGCCCGGAAGCCGCCGCCCCTGCGGCCACGGCCACAGCGCCCGCTCCAGAGTGCCTTTGCGCCTGCGCCTGCTGCCTTTCCGCTCCTGCGTCTTTCCTGTCACACAGGTGCGTCTTGTGCAAGATCTACTAGAGTAGTATGAATCCTTTCCTTTCCTAGTATGAGCGGGTTAGTAGCATGATACTGCTACGTACGTATATGAGGATAGAATGATGATAAGTATGATATCGTTTTATGCCGGTTACGGCTTTGAGGTTTAGTTGTTTATCGAGGTTATGAGTTGGATATGATCCTTATGGATCCCTTGAGTCTAGGTATGACCCCTTTGATTGATAGGAGATGTGATATCTCGTTATGCCTTGATTTAGGCAGTGTTGTCCTCCAATTTGGAGTTGATCGGATTGAAAGTACTTCGAGGTTGAGGTAAGTCCATAAGACTTACTTAGCTACCATCCTTATATTGGATGTATGCATGAGTGGTGTTTGATATATGCTTGATAGCATGCGATATTGATTATTACCGACCTATGGTTTAGTGACTGCCCATTGTAGGGCCGTGACAACTTGTCCTTTCATCCCGCTGGGAGTCTGGAGGTTCTCTGCGGGCAGGCCAGATTTGGTTCAGTGGGATGGGCTTTCTCCACTCCCATAGGGTATACGGGGACGGTGATCGTATCACCACTCCAGCTGGCACCATTCGCGAGAGGTGAGGATTATATATTCCTCGTGTCAAATATATTCATATACCTCTATTTATACGATTTGAGTGTTGGACTTTATAAAGATAATTAACCGGGTAAATGTGTGACAACATGATTATATGTTTATGATTTTCCTGAAGTGTGTTTGTGCTTTTGCATCTTCTATATATATGTGTATGGTTAGCTAACGGTTTTATACCGTGTTGTAGATCCTTTGTAGGTTAGGAGAGCTGCTGAGTGATTCAGATGGGGTGATCCGCTGATGGCTCCGTACACTAGGTTATGCGTGGGATATGGGACTTTTTGTATGTACAATTATATGTTTGGTTTGTACTCAACGGTTCTTTTGTAACCCTTTTGATATCTATATATACAGTTTGATGTTTTTGTTTTAATCTATCGGTGCCTTGTTGTAAGATCCAGTGAACTTGTTGTCAGGCTAGGGTCAGGATCCATGGTGAGATCCTAGCCCAGTAGCGCCTCGAGTCCTACGGATTCGGGGTGTTACAATCTTGAGCGGTCATCACATTCGGACAATCAACATGTTTAGAATGGAGGCCGAAGTTTTCTCATGTTTGTGCGAGGAGTTAGAGCAGAATTACGGCCTCAAGGCATCTACAAAAGTTTCGGTAATTGAGAAGGTATGGATATTCCTATACACTCTTGCACAGGGGAGCTCGGTTCGTGTTGTTGCTGAGCCCTTTCAGAGGTCTACGGAGACCATACACCGCGCATCCCACGGCATACTGAATTGCATTACCGGGCGTGGTCATGAAGGACGTGGACTTGCAGGTGACATAATTCGACCCCGGAATCCAAATTTTCCTAGAACACCGACGCACATTGCAGCTGACCCAAGATATAAAGATTATTTCCAGGTACACAACCAATGTGGATAAGTGAAAGCAAAAGTATTTTACACTAATAGACGTATATTTCCTTGTCATTCAAGATTGCATTGGTTGTCTTGATGGTACACATATTAGTGCATGCATCCCAGAAGTTTCACAGGTTCCTTTCGTCGGCCGAAAACATACGGTGACATTTAATGTCCTCGCCGTATGTGACTTCAATATGCTATTTACTTTTGTCTTGTCTGGATGGGAAGGGTCCGCACACGATGCAAAGGTTCTTGACAACGCCATTTGCAACCCCGACCTCCACTTCCCACTTCCACCACCAGAGAAGTACTACCTCTGTGACAAGGGTTACCCTGATATACCTCGTTTCCTAGTTCCGTACTCGAAGATCCGGTATCATTTGAATCAGTTTGACAACGAGCCACCAAGAAACAAAAAAGAAGCATTCAACCGGGCACATTCTTCTCTGAGAAGTTGTATCGAACGTTGTTTTGTTATCTTAAAAAAGAGATTAAAATTGTTGGCTACAATGCCATGTTACCCGGACTACTTACAAGTTGACATCCATATTGTTTGCTTCGCACTACACAACTTCATTCGGTTATACTCAAGTTACGATGACTTGTCGGAAAATGAAGAGGATATGGGAACGACAAACCAAGAGGTGGGAGATGAAGAAGAGAGGACCAATGGCAATGGAAATGAAATAGGAATGACAGTTGTTCGTGAACGTATTGCTTCGGCAATATGGAATGCTCGTAGTATGTAGTAATAGCCTTAGTAGATTAACATGAAAATGTTTAAAACACTTTGTTATATTATGGTGTTTGTTTGCTTCATTTTCCTTGCACTTATCTATTCGTAGTTGTCACTGCATGTGATCAAAACACTTGCTAATGTAGAAGATGAAACACGTTGTCATTGCAATTGATTGTTTTTGTGGGTCTTACAAATACTTATATTACAGACAACAAGTACGTACGTAACAAAGGCTAATAGTACATGAAATATGTAAAAAGTGCTACCCCAATAACTAAACCCAATACAAAAGCGTTGAAACATTCTCGAGATTGAATCTGCTTGTTTTTTTTCTTTCTCTTCAACAAGTTCCCGCCTTAGTGATTCAATCTGCTTGTTCTTTTCTTTCTCTTCAACAATTTCCCGACGTAGTGACTCAATAATGTCTCTGCTTTCCATATCGGACATGCGTAGTAGTCGGACTCATACTCCAATGTTTTCTTAGACTCACGTAGCCCTTCGACAAGCCCTTCCAATATCTCGGAGTTGGGGATATCAGCAAATGTGCACCTCAACATCTCATCTTCAGCTAGATTATCCTTTGGCATATGTGGCTCACCATGTAACCAATCAGCGTAGTTTGGATCTCCGTTGTCACAGCTAGAGTCGTCCGACATAATACCTATTGAAAAATAAACCTCAGGATATCAACAATATAGAAAAATAACAACTAGTTTGCTTTCATGTACCA
Source organism: Fagopyrum tataricum (assembly GCA_002319775.1). Lineage (NCBI taxonomy): Eukaryota > Viridiplantae > Streptophyta > Magnoliopsida > Caryophyllales > Polygonaceae > Fagopyrum > Fagopyrum tataricum. Next base: position 20,855,958 of record CM008282.1, on the reverse strand, counting down.
TAGAATGCAATGACATACCAAATAATCTGTCTCAACCAAAAAAACCATACCTCATTTCTGAACAATGCAATGACAGACCAAATAAACCTCAACATAAGACAACCAGTTTGGACTTCACTAGTCCTCATTTGCACAATCAAGCAAGTCACAAGCATGGAGATAGAAGCAATATATATATTTATATAAAGACAGAAGATTATCAAAATATACTAATATCTAAATTCAGCAAACAACTCAATCACAATGTATATGGCATCTTCAAAATTATCAAAATATACTAATCTCTAAATTCAACAGATCTACATTTCCCCATTTCTATGTCACTGATTATCATCTATTCATCTGGAGTGACGTAGGCATGTGAGAATATGTAAAACTCAATTGCTCTAATCCTCATTTGCACAATCAAGTACTTACTTTAGAGACAGAAGATTATTTGACAGCAATTCACGCAAGCAGCAATTCAAGCAATCCTCATTTGCACAATCAAGTACTTACAAAATATCTACATTTCCCCATTTCTATGTCACTAATCCTCATCATTCCTAGTTAGGGCGTCCTTGATGTCATAATGTTGCTGAATAACTCACAGCAATTCACAAGAAGCAAGTGACAAGCATGGAGACAGAAGCAAAATATACGATATATAGAGACAAGATTCTTTGACAGCAATTCACAAGCATAGAAATCACAACAATTCACAAGCAGCAATTCCTTCGGCTCAAGCATAGAGACAAAATCATGAATCAACGATGGAGACAGAAGATGTTCCAACCATAGAGATAGAAGACTACCGAAAGAGAGAAGATAACGACAAAGACAGAAGATTAACAAGGAGAACAACAACGACAGAGACAAAAGATTAACAAGGGTAACAACAATCCCTTCGGCTCAATCACAATGTTGCCCTAACTTCGCAATCCCGACCCAACTCCCTCTCAAAAACCCTACAACTGCAGGTGAGAAGACGATAGAGATAGAAGACTAACCAAAGAGAGAAGAATCGGTCAATTAAACGCCTTGGAATTCTTCTGCTGAATCGCAATGTCCCCCTTCGCCGATCGTCTCTCTGTTGCCCTTCACCTTCTCTCTCGCTCGCAACCTCTTCTCCGTGAGAAACAGTCAAACCCTGCAACTTACTGGACACGTGATAGACACGTGAAAAAAATCGTTACACTAGTGTTTACACACTTGTCCGCCAAACACTCGTTAGTCTTTTAAAACACTAAACACAAGTGTTTTAGAACCCAACTATAATAAACCCTTTATAACACTTATCACTAGTGTTGTGATGGTTGGTGCCAAACACACCCATAATTGTGGATAAATGTGGTTTGATAGTTTCGTAAATGTATGTTCTATGCTTTGTTATTCCTAAAATTGATGAGTATGAATTGAATCTTTTGCATTTTCCTAAAACTGAAGTTATGTATATAATGTATGTTTTGTGCTTCAAAAAGCATAAAGGAGAAAGTTAGCATATATGATCATTGTAAAACAAGTTGGAACTCCACCTATTTCATGCTCCAAACTACATTGTCATATCGAGAAGTTTTTGAGAACTTTAAGATTCATTATCCTAGGTTTACCTTTGATGTTCCTAGTGATGATGAGTGGTTTCGATTAAATATATTTGCTTGAAATTGTCTAAGTTTCACAAGGTGATACATATTTTTTCGGCGAGAAACCAGCCAACAACTAATTTGTTCTTTTAAAAGGTTTGTATGGTTAAAGTTTATTTTTTGAAATGGTGTTCTAGTGTTTATTTGAAGATCAAAGGTATTGATAAATATATGTTTGATAAGTATTGGTCGAGTATAAGTGGAGTTTGTGCAATAACAACAATTTTGCACTCAAGAGACAAATTGGAATGTGTTGAATGATATTTTAACAAGATATACGGTGATAAGGTCTTTGTTGAGAGTGAAAGTTGAAAACTTTGATGTTGAATATTTTGTATGAGTATCAAGACTTAGTTGAAGATAATGGTGATCAAGAATATGTAAGTTTAACTTCTAGATTGCCTGGAAAGAGACGTGTAATTTCTGATGATGATGATTTGGTCAATCAAAGAAAAGTTTGAAGAATAAGGCTAGTGTAAGTCATGAGTTGGACTATTATCTTCAAGAAGTTGTATTACCTTATAGTAAATATTTTGATGTTCTTATCTTTTGGAAATCCGATCTAAAGTTCCAAACTTTGTAAAAGATTGCAAAATATATTTTGACAATTCTCATGTCTACTATGACTTCTGAAAGTGCTTTTTGTATAGGTGGACGAGTGGTGAGTCTTTATCCTTAGTTAATGGTTAAGTTTGATTTTAAAATTATTATTATTTTTTCCTTCTCTTTGTTAGGTTGTTGAAGTGGATCGCTATATCGAGTTCTAAAGGAGTTTTATTTTGAAAGTTTTGATTTGTGTTATTTTAAATATGAAAATTGGCATACACATACAAAATTCTAAAAACGAAAGAATTACTTCACACCCGATTATTTCACCCGAACCACCCGATAACCCGGAGGGTGAAAGGTGGGTGGGATATGGGTGAAGTGTTAGGTGGGTGATGGGCGGGGTGGGTGATAACTTAATTAAGTTGGGTGGTTAGTGAAAGTGGTACATCCACCCGTCAACCGACCCGTTTCCATTCCTATGTGTCATTGGCCCAACAACATAGACTCTCATTTTGTAGGGTCACTGAAAAATTTATTTTTGGTTAGTTTACAAAATATTAGAGTGTTTGTCATAGCGTTTAAAGCTTAATACTAAGAAATTTACATGGTTGCCGATAAACTCGCTCTGTATGGCCACACCGCTACAATAAAAGATGAAGAGTTACCAGATGAGGTCGCCATCTGAAAGGATGTTGTAGGTCAGTCGGTCTCTAGAGGCTGACACGCCTATTTCTCTTACCTTGTATCTATAAAAAAAACCCTCAATACTAAGTCCCAAAGGTAGGGTCTTGTAAAATTTATTTTTGTAGCTATTTGTATGACGGTTTGTTCGTTTTCCGGTTTTTGACTTCTCAATGCACCACGTTTATTTGGTGTACTTGAGTTTCTTACCTTATTGATAAAAAACTTGTTCTTTCATTTTTACTTTTCTATACATTAGCTTAGTACACGTGCCTTGCACGAGATTTGTAAAAACTTCAAACGAAATTTTTTTATCATCAAAAGTTAATACCATAATTGAAAATAACGCATGTAGAAGGTATCCTTAATATAAAAAGTAGAACAAGTCTTATAATTAATGAATTCAAAATTAAAGTATAACCTAATGAGTTGGATGAACCGATTTCACCGGCTCCTATAATGAGCTTTTACATCATCATACACATCGGAAACTTCCTTATTATCTTTAATAATTATGAAATTTAGAATGAAAGTATAGCACAATTATATAAAATAGCGTTTATCTATAATCAATGATTTCAAATCAAATATGATCGATGAAGTAAATCAAACCTGCAAATATAAAAAATGTGATAAGTTATACCAAATAAAAAGAAATAAACAAATGTATACAATAACTATATAAAATTAATTTGATAGAAAAATTGTTTGCTGATAAGCAAAGGTTTGAGCTCTTTCTTATTTTCTATTGTCTCTACTTCAATATTTTCAATAAAAACTTCCTTTTAAATCGTGAAATGTGAATAAATTTCATAAAGAGGAGGGGGAGTTGCATGCTACTTTATTAGCCTTTTCTTTGAGTTTGAGGTCTCAATTGTTTTGTATAGGCAAGGATGCCTCTTCAAGTAACTTCTTTTGGTTTGCAATGATATTTGTGAGACTTTTCTTTCTCTGCTTTAGACTTTTGCAAAGTATGCAAAGTTTTTGTTGTTGCGTCATATCTATATTCTACATACATATTAAAAGAAAAGAACTTCATTTAGAAATATATGGATTCAAGAAATTTCAATAATGTTTGTAGAAATAGAAATATTATGACAAATTTGAAAAGAAGATTTAACTTTGAATTTGAAAATTTGAAAATGTAAAAATTTTGAGGATAACACTTTAATCAAAACCACAATCGAATTACTAATGCTACAATTGTAACGTCTAGCAAGATATATAAAGGATGTGAATGAAGATTGTAATGAGGAATTCGATTATTAGTACGCAAAAATATTTCTAAAATATTTCACTAATAATATATACCATATTTAATAAATGTATAATATTGATTTATTGTCATAAGGGGAAAAAAACACCACATCTCCTTGTAGAATGGTGTTACATTAAAAACTATATGGTAAGCTTTACATATATGTTATAATGTTGAAGGAAGATTGCATCCATCATTGCCATTGTGAATTAATATGAGAATCCTTATATAAGATGTAATATTTTTATATCTTAATTAGAACGATCTATCCAAAATCATCATGTATGATGACATGTATCATATAATAAGGTGGTTTAATGTTTTTATATGGAACATGATAAAATAAAGGGAAATTTCGGTTGGTACCCCTGTGGTTTGGGGTATTCTGAATTTTGACCACCACTTTTTAATAGTTCGGATGTTACCCTTCAATTTACGTTTTTTCCGGATTTTGCCCATTTTGTTAAAAAAATATAATTTATGTTGATTGTTTGTCCCATTAAAAAAAGAAATTGAAAATCAAATAAAATTAAAGAAAAAGGTAAACAAAATTAAAAAAATTAAAAAAGAGGAAGATCTGCGTGAGAAGAACTAGGCAAATAAGAAGATACTCTCGAGGCAGATAGGCAAGCAAAGTGAAGAACTAGACAAAGTGAAGGAAGAACGAAGGAACCCGAACACATGCACTCTTGAAAACCCTAGAGAAGTCATTTTTGTTCAGATTCGAACAACTTCTACGCTATAAGGAAGAAGGAAGAATGGAGGAACGAAGGGATTTGGTACAACAAAATCCTCTTCTTCTGTTTGTCATTTACTCTTCCTTTCAAAACCTAAGATTGCTATAATTATTGCTTTTGTTCAAAGCCTTTGTGATTTACAAATTTTACAGTACAATCATATTGTTCTTGCTCTGTTTTGTAGAGGGAGGAAATTTTCAGAAATATATGGAAGGCTTCAAAGTGGAAGAAAATCTTTTTAAGCATGAAAAAAGACAATCAAAATCCAAATAAATTGGGTGAAAACTAGTCAAGGAAGGACCCTGTTCAGCCGCTTTCCCATATTCCCGTGAAGATTCCGAATTTCCGATTGCCGTCACCGGCGGCTCTAACTTGCTGAGGAATTACCTTTGGGGTACAGAGAATTGAAGGAGAAGACGAAGCACGTAATTGCAGTTGCAAAATCCATTGTGGTTGTAGCAGCACAGACAGTAATAGCCGTGGTTAGACTCGCTAGTCACCACAGTAGATTCATTGTTGCCGGAAGGAAGAGTTTGGCCGCCGTCAAGATTTAGACTATTTTCAGATGCTGTTTGATACTCTTCCTCCCTCTTAAATGGTGTGGTCAACTATGGTCCATGTTGACAATTGAATGAAATGGATATTGTGTGTTCGTCATGATTCAGACTATTCTCACACATATATTTTTTTTATTGTGTTTTTTGTTTACCTTTATCTTTTATTTTTATTTTATTTTCAATTTCTTTTTATTTTTCATGGAACAAACATTTTATTAACATAAATTATTATTATTTTAGTGAAATGGGCAAAATCTGGAAAAAATGTAAATTGAAGGGCACCATCCGAACTATGAAAAAGTGGTGGTCAAAATCCGGAATATCCGAAACCACAGGGGTACCAACCGGAATTTTTGTAAAATAAAATATGAGATGACCTAATGATGTGTCATTGGATACGTTGAAGGACGAACTCCAGATCTTGATCAAACTAGAACTTTAACTACTCCTTTGTTGATGTGCAAGTGGGAAATTGGATAGAATTTGATAGGCGAAAGCAATTGAGATGGATGCGAAAGCAAATGTTGGATTCGATATAGGGAGATCGAGCAGGCCGTTGTAGTAGGTTTGAGGGTTTTTTTCTTTAGAAGAATCCTCGAATGTGAGTTCTTGGATCTAAAACTTAGATCCAAGGAAGAACTTTGAGGGGATTGATAAGGAAGTGATACCTAAAATCAAGAGAGGATTTTCCTTCAAATAAACTTGATTAAAATGAACCAGATTTACAAGTGAGGCTAAACATCTCTTATGTAGTGGATGAGGGCTAAACCAAAAGTCGGAAATTAAATGACGAAAATAAATGACAAAAATTAAAGTCGGGGCTAACTACCGAAACAAAGGGTCTAGACTATCAATGTTCAGAATTTAAGTAACGGAATTAAGTTATGAAAATAAAAAGTTTATTAGTTAAAAATCAAAAATCGATAAATATATTAAAGTATGCTAGCTTAATGACGTGGTGTCGGAAAGATGAGACATGACATGCCGCTAACGGGGCCAAGTGTGGATGGAGCCAGTAGCCTATGCCATGGGAGAGTGGAGACATGAGATGCCACTATCGGGTTCGAGAGACGTGATGGTGTGCATGCTGATTGTGCCGGTAGTTTGGGCGATGACTTTGGCTCCGTAACGAGTGAGCGATCCATCGAAGCGAACCCGTAAAACATCATCCTTCTCATCTACGGTCATGGTGGTCAATGGCAAATCAGTTCCCCCATCTTTGATGTGAAACGTCCCCGTTTCACCGTCGTCAATGAATGGCTCAACATAAGGGGCAAGATCCTTGACATTGAATATTGGGTGCACGCCGTAGAAATCTAGAAGCTCTAACTTGTAAGCATTTAGGCCATGGTGGGATAGGATGCGGAATAGGCCATCACCACGATCTAAAAGCTTGCCTTTCCAGCGAGATGGAAAACGCTCCTCCCTTAGGTGGATCCAAACAAGATCACCGGGCTCGAAAGAGACGTCGCGGCGGCCCTTGTTGCGTTGTCCAAGAAGTTGAGCGGCACGACGTTGGAGTTGTGCTCTAGTCCGCTCATGAAGTTCAATGATGGAAGCGAGTCGACTTGCGGCGGTGACGTGTTCTCCGTTCTTTTCTGGGCGTGGAGTGAAATCCATCGGTGTGTGTGGATTAAGGTTGTAGACAACTTCAAATGGTAAGAGTTTAGTTGCCGAGTGTCTAGACCTATTATATGAAAACTCTACAATCAAAAGTAAGTCCTCCCACCTACGTCGGTTGTTCCTAAGTGTTGCTCTGAGAAAAGCACCGAGAATCTGATTGGTCACTCCGTTTGACCATCCGTTTGGGGGTGATAACTGATAACATGAATTATCGACCTAGTTTAGTAGAGCATATAGTTAGTTTTCCCTTTTGCGCATGCATGTTTTAGGATTAGTTTGTGTTCTTTATAAGTTTAGTGCAACTTTGCGAGTATAGATGTCTACACACACTTTTAGTGTCTTTGTAGGTATTTTGGCGTGTTTTGGAGCAAAAACGATGCATTTGAGGATCAAGCCTCGGGATGGACGCTTTGGAGCAATCACGCAGGCACGGGAAAGGAGGAAAAGACGAGCCAAAACGAAACGCACGAGATTAGAGCAATCTTGGTCGAGATCCACATGATCTCGGCCGAGATAGCTGGGATCTCGGCCGAGACTCCCTATTTCGGTTGGGTTGAAAAGTTTATTTCTCATTGTATGCGTAGAACTCGGGGTTCGAAAGAACTAGTTCCGTACAATCCCGAACCTGAAAGAACACTGCGAGAGAGACTAAGAGCCCGAAAAGCTTCTAAAATGATCGAAAACAGAGATTACGAAACTGAACTTAGAGATGCTTTAGAGCAACTAGAAGCCGAGAGACGGACTGCTAGAGAAAGAGAGCAAACTACTGAGAGGGAAATGACTGCAATGAGAATTCAAATGGAAGAGATAGCCAGAGCCATGAACCAGAGGCAAGCCGTAGCTCCAGCTCCAGCTCCAGTGCAACAAGTAATTCCAGCACCACAATTAGCTCCAGTGCCTCCTCGAGTTAAAGCTCTTCCACAAGCTCCACCTCCCGCTCCTCTCAGACCCGTCCTTTACCAGCCATTTGTGAAAGTTCCACAAACACTTGGACAGAGAATGGATCCTACCCAAAGAGTTAACCGTCCTGGAGTTAACTTTGGAGATCCCGCAAATCACGAGCATGAGCTGCGACCGCAGGTAATACAGATGATTCGCAAGAATCAGTTTGGAGGGACAGAGACGGAATCTCCTCACCAACACATGAATAACTACGAGACTCTTATGGATGCGGTAAGTCCAGCCCGTATGGAAGGTAACAATCATAAGATAAGGGGTTTTTCTTTCTCTCTAAAGGATAAAGCTTTAGCTTGGTATCAAACAATACCATACGGGCGGATTAACACATGGGAGGAGATGGTGTATGAATTCCTCACCAAGTTTTTCCAACCCTACAAGACTACTGAACTTATAGGGAAGATAAATGCCTTTGTAATGAAAGATAAGGAGAGTTTGTATAAGTCTTGGGAGAGGTTCATTGACCTTACGTTGGAATGTCCTCATCATGGGATCTCTAAGATTGAATTGCTAGAGATTTATGGAAAACGAAAGCACTCTTATGGAAAAACTGTGGATGAAGCTTGGGAATTCATTACGAAGCAAGCCGAGACTATTGAAAAGTATTCTCACAGGAAAGTTGAAGAGAGAAGGACTAGACCCGGAGTCTATGAGGTAAATGAAAGCACTCTTAATGATTCAAGGTTAGATGCTTTACAAGTTGAACTTAAATATTTGAAAGAATTAGTTGCATCTAACTTGAAAGCTCAGCAAGCCGAACTGCAGGTAGCATCCAAGGAAGATGATACGAATTACATGGGTAAAGGTAACTCCCAGGGAGGTTATAATAACCAAAGAGGTTATAATAACAATTATAATAGGAATAATCAGGGAACTAACTACAAGCCTAACCATAATCATCCTTGTTTTTCTTATTCTAATCTTGAGGGTGCTTTGAACCCTCAAGCTTCTTCTTACATTGGAGACCAGCCATCCAAGCCAGCTGAACCCACTCAACCAAAGGATAGAGTTGAAGCAATGTTTGAGCAATTGATGGCTAGGATGGGAAATCTAGAGAGTACGGTCACTAGTGTAACCAAAGCCCAAAAAGTTTTGGAAACTCAAGTGTTCAAGAAGGCCGAAGACGCTCAATGAGATCCAGGAAGACTTCTTGGAAAAACTGAAAAATAATCCCAAAGGGCAAGTCATGGCAATCACTACAGGAAGTGGATTAGAAACAATTATCCACAACCAAAGGTTTTGGATAAAGGAAAGCAAACAATGGAAGAGGAGACTAAGGAAAAAGAAAATGTCTACATCCCTCCTCCTCCATACAAGCCACCACTTCCTTTTCCTAAATCCCGTGCTAGAGCTCAATTGGACAAGCACTTTCGTAAGTTCCTTGACCTTTTAAACAAATTGCATATTAACATCCCTTTTGTTGATGCTATTTTAGGGATGCCTGCCTATGGGAAGTTCTTGAAGGAAATCCTCTCCAACAAGAGGAAGCTAGAGGAATATGGAGAAGTCAGAATGACCCGGAGATCTACTGACCTCATCCAGAGGAACAGTGGAAAGATGCCTCCAAAATTGAGCGATCCCGGATCTTTCTATGTCCCTATCAAAGTTGGAGATGGAACGTACAAAGCACTTTGCGATCTTGGAGCTAGTGTAAGCATTATCCCACTCGTTTTACGCAGGAAGGTTGGGCTTGGAGAACCAAAGCCGGTGAAGATGACTCTTTGCATGGCAGACAGAACCACCACACGTCCTGTGGGAATCATTGAGGATGTTCCAATCCAATTAGAGAAGTTCTTTATCCCTATTGACTTTGTTGTTCTTGATATTCCTGCTGATTGTCCTGTTCCTATCATTTTAGGGAGACCTTTTCTTGCTACCTCTGGATGTTTAGTTGATTGTAGGGGTGCTACCCTTACATTTGAATTGACGAGGAAGTTGTACAATTTAAGATCCCTCCTTTGATTAAGTGACCCTTGTTTGAAGAGGATATGTACAACATCCTAGAGGATGATGAAGATGATTGTGAGATTATAAATTCAATCCTATGTTCTGACCCTCTTGAGCAGGTTTTGACCATGAGCATCATGACAACAGAGCCAAAAGATGAACTGTTTGAAGAAGTCCGATCTTTGAGTCTTCTCCCCATCAATGAGGAATCAAGATGCGAAGAACTGACAGACGCAGAGGGCATCTTGGCCAAGATCCAAGAAATCTCGGCCGAGATCCTTCAACAAAAAGTTTCAATTTCAGAAGATCAGATCATCTCGGCCGAGACCGAAAAATCTCGGCCGAGATTCACCCTACCTCAGGCCGAGATCCAAGTAGCTCGGCCGAGATTCACTCTATCTCGGCCGAGATTCACACCATCTCGGGCCGAGATCCTTCATCTCCACCGAGATGAGTTGGCCGAGATTTCCGAAGAAGAACCGGAGCCTCCTAAGGTAGAGATGAAGCCTCTTCCGACACACCTAAGGTACGCCTTTCTTAGTTCTAACTCATCTTATCCCGTCATTGTTAGTGCTAGCTTGAATGAACTTGAACTTGATAAGTTATTGAAAGAGCTTAGGATGCATAGAAAAACTTTGGGCTACACTATAGATGACCTCATAGGGATTAATCCTTCTATGTGCGTGCATAGAATCATGTTAGATGATGGACATAGGCCTTCTATAAAACCTCAAAGGAGATTGAATCCTAACATGAAAGAGGTAGTCAAGAAGGAGATCCTTAAGTTGCTTGATGCGGGAATTATATTCCCTATTTTGGATAGTAAGTGGGTTAGCCCGGTACATGTTGTACCGAAGAAAGGTGGGATGATGGTCATAACCAATGAAAAGAATGAGTTGATTCCCACCAGGACCATGACAGGATGGAGGATGTGCATAGATTATAGGAAGTTGAATCATGCTACTAGGAAAGATCACTTTCCTTTACCCTTCATTGACCAAATGTTAGAAAGGCTAGCCCAACACTCTTACTTTTGCTACCTAGATGGGTATAGTGACTTTTTTCAGATCCCCATCCATCCGGATGGCCAAGAGAAAACCACTTTCACTTGTCCTTGGGGTACCTTTGCTTATAGGAGAATGCCTTTCGGTTTATGCAATGCTCCTGCCACTTTTCAAAGATGCATGATGTCTATTTTTTCTGAATATATTGAAAACATCATGGAAGACTTTATGGATGATTTCTCCGTTTATGGATCCTCTTTTGATGATTGTTTGGCTAACCTGTCTTTAGTCTTACAAAGATGTGAGGATTGTAATCTTGTTCTCAATTGGGAGAAATGCCATTTCATGGTTAGGGAAGGTATTGTGTTAGGTCACTTGACATCTAACCGTGGAATTGCGGTTGATAAGACCAAGATTGAGACTATTGAGAAGCTGCTACCATCATCAGTCAAAGGGGTAAGGAGTTTTCTAGGACATGCCGGTTTTTACCGGAGATTTATAAAGGATTTCTCTAAAATTACTAAACCTTTGACTAACCTACTAATCAAGGATGTTCAGTTTGTTTTCTCGAAGGAATGCCTTGATGCTTTTTATAGGTTGAAGGAAGCTCTCATCACCGCTCCAATCATGCAACCCCCTGATTGGTCTCTTCCATTCGAGGTGATGTGTGATGCAAGAAACTTCGCAGTGGGAGCAGTGCTAGGACAGAAGAAGGAAGGACTTACTCATGTTATTTACTATGTTAGCAAGACGCTTGATGGAGCCCAGCTGAATTATGCAACTACTGAAAAGGAGCTCCTAGCCGTCGTCTACGCATTTGAGAAGTTCCGTTCCTATCTTGTAGGAGCTAAGGTGATTGTGTACACGGATCATGCTGCGATTCGGTACCTTCTCACCAAGAAGGATGCAAAACCACGTCTTATCCGATGGATTCTTCTCCTTCAAGAATTTGATCTAGAGATTAGAGATAAGATGGGGTCCGAAAACTCTGTAACTGATCATCTTAGCAGGTTCTCCAGAACTTATTGAAGGGGATGACATCCCTATTGATGATTCATTTCCAGATGAGCATCTCCACATAATGGAGATTTATATCCTCCAAATTTCAGGTGAAAAGGATCCTTGGTTTGCTGACATTGTTAATTATTTAGTTTGTGGTTTATCTCCTTGCCAACAGAAGAAATTCTACAAGGACGTGAGACAATACTATTGGAATGAACCACTGCTATTAAAAAGAGGACCCGAGGGAATCCTTAGGAGATGCGTCCTAGACGACGAGACTGAGAGTGTCATCCGACATTGTCATTCATTGCCATGTGGAGGATATGCTAGCGCCCACAAGACTAGTGCCAAGGTATTACAATCTGGATTCTTTTGGCCTAATCTTTTCAAAGATGTGCAGGTATTCGTCACTGCTTGTGATTCATGCCAAAGGACGGGCAACATATCAGGAGGAATTAGATGCCCTTGAACAACATCCAAGAAGTTGAGATTTTTTATGTATGGGGTGTTGACTTCATGGGACCTTTCTCATCCTCATGCGGGAACCTTTACATTCTTTTAGCGGTTGACTATGTATCTAGATGGGTTGAAGCTATAGCCTCGCTCACAAATGACGCTAAAGTTGTAATTAAAATTTTCAACCGGACTATCTTCCCTAGATTTGGCACACCACGTGTCATTATTAGTGATGGAGGTAAGCATTTCACAGCCCATATCATGCGGGAAGGAAAGATTGGGCAATGAAGGTAACTCACAAGGTTGCAACCCCATATCATACCCAGACTAGTGGCCAAGTGGAAATCTAGAATAGAGAAATCAAGGGGATCTTAGAGAAAACAGTGTCTCGCTGAAGGAAAGATTGGGCAATGAAGCTTGATGATGCACTCTAGGCATACAGGACAGCATACAAGACTCCCATAGGTACTACTCCTTATCAACTTGTTTATGGGAAATCATGTCATTTGCCTGTAGAGTTGGAGCATAGAGCGTATTGGGCCGTGAAATGGCTAAATTTTGATATAAAAGAAGCCGGAGAAAAGAGGTTGCTGGACATCAACGAGCTGGAGGAGATCCGGATGAATGCATATGAGAATGCACGGATCTACAAGGAAAGAACAAAAAAGTGGCATGACAAGCACATATTGCCAAAGAACTTCAAAGAAGGTGATCTTGTTCTTCTCTTTAATTCTAGGCTCCGACTTTTTCCAGGAAAATTAAAGTCACGATGGACGGGACCTTATGTTGTGAAGAAGATTTTCCCCCATGTAGTTGTCGAAGTATGGGGTGAAAACTCCGGTATTTTTAAAGTGAATGGACATAGGTTGAAGAGGTACACACCGGAACTTCCGGTGGAAAAACTCTCACCTATCCATTTCACTTGATGTTTTAAAGGAGTTAGGTCCGGCTAGAGACCTTAAACCAAGCGCTTCTCGGGAGGCAACCCGAGGTAAGAGTCTTTTTGCCTTTTTGTTTTTGCTTTTGCGTTTTTGCGCGTTCTTGTTGTGTCTTGCAGGACCTAGGTGTCATGGTGAAAAAAAAAAGATAAGGGAAGCAACACTCGGAACGAGCTTAAGGCGAGGAAATTGCTATGAAAGACGAGAAACGAAGTAAGTCGAGGAAGAAACACGCCGGATGCCTTCTTCATTTTTACATTGTGAGTATTGTTTTTACTTAATATTTATTATTCACATTGGGGACAATGTGAGTTTTAAGTATGAGGTATGATGCTTGCAATACCTTTTAACATGTTTCTTTTATTTATACTGCATTTTATTTATTTGTCACACGTTACTTTTATATGTACTTCATCTTATATGAAAATCCAAAAAAATCAGAATTTTTTTTAAAAAAAAGTTGTGCTTCTAGGATTAATGTGACCTTAATGAGGATAATGTGTATGTTTATTTGGCTATCGATGTTTATTTTGAGCTTTAATTGAATTAATGGAAATTATGGAATTTGAATGCCTTGTTTGTAATCTTTATGATTTATTTGGATTACCTTGTTTAATTGGATTGATCTTGAAAGGTTGAAGCTATATGATGAGTTCTTTTACATTGCACAGGAATGATTTAGGCAATTCAAATTCTTCTTCTTCTTCTCTATCTTTACCATTTTCAGCACCTCAAACATTGAATTTATTTGCCCCTTATGACCCATCCGGGAATTAGGAAAGTGAAGTTTGAAGGTGTGTGCTTAATAGTGAAAAGTGAATTACAATATGTGAAGAAGTTGATTGATTTGTGATATGTGAATTGAAGGAAAAAGCTTTCTATGGGTTTTGTTGGCTATGAAGATGAGTAACTCGGCACGATTCACATAATCGGGCATTTGTGTCTTGCCAAAGTCGGATTGGTTTTAAAAACAATCCCTAGAGTTGATTTGGTATGTGCACTTTGGTGTGAGGTACGTGAAGGAAACTGAACACCAAGGTTTCGGCTATTGTGCACCTATGCCTTTCACTCAAAAGAAAAAGAAAAAAAATGCATGAAGAGAAAGGATGGATGTTGAGAAAGAAGAAAGAAAAGAAAAAAAAATGTTGTGTTGTCCTCTTTCCCGGATTTCCACCACATTACCTATACACATCCTACCTTGATCACATTTCTTGGCCTTTTATTTTGTTAAGTCCTATTGATCTTTGCATACATGTAATTGACTTCATGGCCTAAACTTGGATTTTTCATGAATTTTAGACATTGGTAGTTTAATGATGATTTTGGATTCCTTGCAAGGTGTGATTATCCTATATTTTGTCTATCTTACTTGACCTTAATCGAAATATGTCTTTAGCCTTGTGACTACACTCTGAAAGTGATCATGAATAGAAGCACTACCAAAAAGAGTTTTTGTTTTTGTTTAGCATAGATGATTTATGCTATCTTGCCTTGAATTTATTATTTACTTGGGGACAAGCAAAGATAAGTATTGGGTATTTTGATAACATGAACTATCGACCTAGTTTAGTAGAGCATATAGTTAGTTTTCCCTTTTCTGCATGCATGTTTTAGCCTTAGTTTGTGTTCTTTATACTTGTTTAGTGCAACTTTGCGAGTATAGATGTCTACACACACTTTTGGTGTCTTTGTAGGTATTTTGGCGTGTTTTGGAGCTAAAACGATGCATTTGAGGATCAAGCCTCGGGATGAACGCTTTGGAGCGATCACGTAGGCACGGGAAAGGAGGAAAAGACGAGCCAAGACGAAACGCACAAGATTAGAGCAATCTCGGTCAAGATCCACATGGTCTCGGCCGAGATCCAAGCTATCTCAGCCGAGATACACATGATCTCGGCCGAGATCCGAGCCATCTCGGCCGAGACTCCCTATTTCGGTTGGGTTGAAAAGTTTCTGTCGACGGAACTCGGTCTCCATCTCAGTCCCAATCTCGGCCGAGATTTTTCACACTTGACCGAGATGATCCGACCGAGATTTACTCAACGCTGGATCACGAAGCCAATCTCGGCCCCGACGTTCAAAAATCTCTGTCACCGACCGAGATTTCAGTGCGCCGATTTAATTCGCTCTTTTCGGATATGTTTTGGCCCGGCCCGTTCTGTGGAAGATTGCGGGGTATAAAAGGAATGCCCTAAATGATTTCCGGGGGTTCCGCTTCATTCTATTTCTCGAGCTCATATCGAGGGAGCCTCTTCTCCTTCTTCTTCTCCCTTTTCCCTACACCATTGTCACCATTGTTGAACTTCATTGAATTTGGAGGAACTTCGCGATATTGGGAATTTGTCGTTTTGCTGGATTCCTATTAATAAAGATGAGTATCTTCTTTATTCTCTCTTTTAGTTCTTGTTTTATGCATTCTTCCATTGAATTGATGATTGCTTCTTCCATTGAATTAATTGAATTGATGATTGCTTTTGATATGTTGATTGTTGGCTAGAAACATTGTGGTTCCAAGGTGAATAGGGATTTGTTTATACCCGGACTATGATGGAATAGTGTTTTAT
This sequence comes from Fagopyrum tataricum, assembly GCA_002319775.1. Taxonomy (NCBI): domain Eukaryota; kingdom Viridiplantae; phylum Streptophyta; class Magnoliopsida; order Caryophyllales; family Polygonaceae; genus Fagopyrum; species Fagopyrum tataricum. The sequence continues at coordinate 20,840,063 of CM008282.1, read as the reverse complement.
GCTTGGTTTGAATAGCTTTGAAATCCTAGTGGTTGGCTTGTTCTTGAACCTAGTTAGAATTCATTTAGCTAGTAACCTAGGTTGGAATTGAGACTTACCCGGTGATATTCCGCTTAGATACATGAGTGATTGACCATAGGTAATAGATGTGAAAACCTCTATTGGGTTGAGTGTGCTTAGATTCCGTCCTAAGTAGGGTAATACCTGAGACTTATCCGTTAATGGTTTACGTTTCCCTTAGTTTGGAGTTTGGTTTGTTTAGAATTTCCTACCTCTCGACCTTGAGACTTACCCGGTAATAGGAGGTTGGTTTGGAACTAGATAGTCTTGAGACTTACCCGGTAATAGACTATCAGCTTAGAAACGTTCTTCCCTTAAGCTTGTTAACCATAGATCCTTTGAGAATTGTCCTGAGTCCGTGCGTATAAATAATGACCTTGAATCCTTGCAATCTGCGTTCCCTTTCATTGATCAATCTTTTGTTCATTTGTTTTACTTAGTTTTCAATCAAATCCGATATTTGATTGCGAACTCTACAAAATCCTTCAAAACCTTTTTGATCTTTCTTCCCTACTTTTCCAACCTCGTTCTTTTACTTTGATTTACTCTATCTTTGATCACATTCACATTTCAAGCACTTGGTCCCTTGGATCGACCATGAAATACTTATCCTTACTATGATTGACCCATACACTGTGGGTTCGCTACAATTTGGGTGTTTATTTCTTGTTTTACAAATTTAAAGCATACCGTGGTTTTTACTAACCTGTGAGCTTTTATCATTACTGATAAAGGTTTATAGGGGTGTTAAAACAGCAAACAATAACTACTTGAAAATAACAAGTTGGTTCAAGTTTTTCCCATAACGTTCTCCAAAAGTAACTCACAAACTTCACGTCCTGATCACTAAGGATATAACATTGTATCCCATGTAAGCGCACCACATTATCAAAGAATAATGTAGTGACTTCGCTAGCATTTTGCGGGCTCTTACATGCGATAAAATGAGCCATTTTTGAAAAAAGGTCGACTACCACAAAAATATAGTCTTTGCCTCGTTTTGACATGGGTAGGCCAATCACAAAGTCCTTAGAAAGATCTTCCCAAGGTCCTATTTGTATAGGCAAAGGAGAATAGAATCCATCCGGACCTTGACGCGATTTTGCATGATGACATGTGATACAACCTTTGCAAAATTGTGTCACATGCTAACGTATTCGGGGCCAAAAGAAGTTCTCTTGGAGAGAGGCGAGAGTCTTGGTAGCACCCAAGTGACCACAACCCTCACGAGCCTTCTTTATCAACAAATGGCGTATGGACGAACGCGGGATACAAAGTTTTCCCACGCGGAACAAATAGCCATCGTTTATCAAGAACGTCTCATGTTCTCGTAGGTCAAGGCATTGTCCAAATATATCCTTGAAGTCAAGATCAGTGGCATATAACTCTTTGATAAGAGAAAAACCATGCATGGATCTTAGCGTCCATATGCACAAGAAGGATATATCGGCGAGAAAGGGCATCAGCTACCACATTCTCTTTGCCTTTTTATGCCGAATTACAATAGGCAAAGGTCTCTAGAAACTCTACACAACTTGCATGGCGACTAAGATTAGTTTGACTCTTGAGATACGAAAGTGCCGCATGATCCGAATGAATCTATATACATATTAAAAGAAAAGAACTTCATTTCGAAATATATGGATTCAATCAATTTCAGTAATATTTGTAGGAACATAAATATTATGACAAAATTGAAAAGAAGATTTAAATTTGAATTAGAAAATGTGAAAATTTTGAGGATAACACTCTAATCAAAACCACAATCGAATTACTAATGCTACAATTGCACCGTCTAGCAAGCTATATAAAGGATGTGAATAAAGGTTGTAATGAGGAATTCGATTATCAGTAAAAAAAAAATTCTAAAATATTTCACTAATAATATATACCATATTTAATAAATGTATATTATTGATTTATTGTCATAAGTGAAAAAAATACCACATCTCCTTATAGAATGGTGTTACATTAAAAACTATATGGTAAGATTTACATATATGTTTTAATAAGGAAGGAAGATTGCATCCATCATTGCCATTGTGAATTAATATGAGAATCTTTATATAAGATGTAATATTCTTATAACTTAATTGGAACGATCTATCCAAAATCATCATGTATGATGACATGTATCATATAATGAGGTGGCTTAATGTTTTTATGGAACATGATAAAATAAAATATGAGATGACCTAATGATGTGTCATTGGATACGTTGAAGGACAAACTCCGGATCTAGATCAAGCTACAAGCTAGGAGTTCAACTACTCTTTTGTTGATGTGCAAGTGGGAACTTGGACAGAATTTGATAGGCGGAAGCGATTGAGATGGATGCGCAAGTGAAGGTTGGATTCGATCTAGGAAGATCGAACAAGCCATTTTAGGGGGTTTTATGGTTGATTCTTTAGAAGAATCCTCGAATGTGGGTTCCTTGATCTAAGACTTAGATCCATGAAAGAACTTTGAGGGGATTGAAGAGGAAGTGATGCCTAAAATGAAGAGAGGATTTTCTTTCAAATAAACTCGATTAAAATGAACATGATTTATAAGTGAGGCCAAGCATCCCTTATATAGTGGATGAGGGCTAAACCAAAAGTCGGAAATTAGATGATGGAAATGAATGACAGAAATTAAAGTCAGGGCTAACTCCCGAAACGAAAGGTCTAGATTATCAATGATTGGAATTTAAGTCTCGGAATTAAGTTCCGGATTAAAGTTCCGAAAATAAAAAGCCTATTATTTAAAATGCAATAATCGAGAAATATATTAAAATATGGTAGCTTAATATCGTGGCATCGGAAAGACGAGACATGCCGTGCCGCTAATGGGGCCAAGTGTGGATGGAGCCGGTAGCCTATGTCATGGCAGAGTGGAGACATGGCATGTCACTATCGGGTTCGAGAGACATGATGGGGCGTATGATGATTGAGCCGGTACCTTGGGCGGTGACTTTGGCTCCGGAACGAGTGAGCGGTCCCTCGAAGTGAACCCGCAAAGCATCGTCCTTCTCATCTACGGTCATGGTGGTCAATGATACATCAATTTCCCTATCTTGGATGTGAAACGTCCCCGTTTCACCGTCGTAAAAAAGGGCTCAACATAAGAGGCAAGATCTTTGACATTGAATGTTGGGTGCACGCCGTAGGAATTCGGAAGCTCTAACTTGTAACCATTCGGGCCATGACGGGATATGAATCGGAATAGGCCATCGCCACCATCTAAAAGCTTGCCTTTGCAGTGAGATGGAAAATGCTCCTCCCTGAGGTGGAGCCAAACAAAATCACCGGGCTCGAAAGAGACGTCGTGGCACGACGTTGGAGTTGTGCTCTACTCCGCTCATGAAGCTCAATGATGGAAGCGACTCGACTTGCGGCGGTGATGTGTTCTCCGTCCTTGAGCGGGCGCGGAGTGAAGTCCTTCGGTGTGTGTGGATTAATTTCGTAGGCAACTTCATTTAGGTCGTTAACCCCATCCTCTTGGCCGACTTTTGAACTAAGTCCCTAGCCAAGCTCTTGGTTAAATGATTGGCTAGATTATTGTGTATTCTCACAAAATCGACCGATATTATACCGTGAGTTATGAGCTCTCTAACCGAGTTATGTCTCACACCATAATGTCTTGATTTCCCATTGTATGTTTGACTATAAGCTTTAGCCAACGTAGTTGCACTATCACAATGAATTGAGACATAGAGGAATTTGTAGAACTAAATTCCTTAGCCATTCAGTTTCCTTGCCGGCAGTGCCGGCAAGTGCCACAAACTCGGACCCATGGTCGTGGTTGTGATGCACGTTTGCTTCTTTGAAGCCCACAAAATGTCACCATCACCTAACAAGAAAAACCATCCAGTTCTGGATGAGTGAACCTCTAAATCAGTGATTCATGACGCATCTGAGTAGCCTTCTATCATCGAAGGATTCTTAGGATACAAAATGCCAAAACCCATGGTCCCCTTGAGCTACTTAAGCACACGCCTTACGTAACACCCCGAATCCGTAGGACTCGAGGCGTTACTAGGCTAGGATCTCACAATGGATCCTGACCCTAGCCTGACAACAAGTTCACTGGATCTTACAACAAGGCACAAATAGATTAAAACAAAAAGGTGATACATAAGTACCGCTGAGTACAAATAAAACATAACTGTACATAACAAAGGATCCCATATCCCACGATAACGCCCCAGTGTACGGAGCCCTCAGCGGATCACCCCTTTGGATCACTCTGCAGCTCTCCTAACCTGCAAAGCACGGTATAAAACCGTTAGCTAACCATACACATATATATAGAGATGCAGAGCACAATCACACATCAAGGAATAACATATAAACATGTTGTCACCCATTTACCCGGTTCATTATCTTTATAAAGTCCAACATTCAAATAGTATATATATATCTGCATATGAATATATGTGACACGAGGAATGTATAATAATCCTCGCCTCTGAGTGCTATAGCTAGCTGGAGTGGTATAAGCGCACCTTCCCGTATACCATAAGGAGTGGTAAGTGCCCTTCTCGTATACCAGATCTAGCCTGACTACAGAGAACCTCCCATACTCCACTACGGGATGAAAGGCAAGTTGTCACAGCCACTACAATGGGCGGTCACTATATCATAGGTTGGTAATACACCATATCGCATGCTATAAAGCTTATAACAAACACCACTAATGCATACATCCAATATAAGGATGGTAGCTAAGTAAGTCCTATGGACTTACTTCAACCTCAGAAGTAGTCTCAATCACGATCAAATCTCAAACGCGGTCCACTCCAATCTGGAGGACAACACTGCCTAATAACAAGGCATAACAAGGTATCAACTCCTATCCATCAAAGGGGTCACACCTAGACCCAAGGGATCCATAATGATCATATCCTAACTCATAAACCTCAAAGTCATAACCGGCATAAACGATATCATACTCATCATCAATCTAACCTCAAACACGTACCTAGCATGCTACTAACCCGCTCATACTAGGAAAGGAAAGGATCTACACTACACTAGGTAGATCCGGGACAAGACGCACCTGCATGACAAGAGGGACGCAGGGGCGAAGCAAGGCAAACCGCAAGCGCGGCGGCACAAGGACGCAGACGCGGTGACCGTGGCCGCCAACGCTAAGGCGCAGGTGCGGTGACAGATCCCGCGGGGCGGCGGTACTGGAACGCGGGGGCGGAGACAGTTCAGAGTGCGATCCCGCGATTCCTCTTCGGCTCTTCACGTGATCAAATCACGTCTTCTTCATGCCATAACCACACATATACATACACAACCACATTCCAACATCAATATACCTTTACATACATCTAATCCTAAGCTAGGAAAAGGAACCAAGAAAGGAAGAAGAGAAGAAGAAGAAGAAGAAGACTTACCACACTTGTGGTCCTAGGCTGCAAAGAAGATCAACAACCTCAACAGCTAGCTCTCAAGCTCAGCAACCATGCACAACATCAAGCTCTACCAAAGCCACACACAACTCTATCAAACTCCAAGGAAAACTCAAGCAAGATCAAGAAGGAAGAAGGAAGAAGCAAGAAGGAGAACATAAGAAGGCTGGGAAGGAAATGAAGATGAAACCCTTGCTCATCAAGGTAAGAAGAAGTAAGGAAGAGAGTAAAGCACGAGTCAACCGGTCAACAAAGCCGGCTGCAGCCGCAAGAAACCGCAGGGGCGGGCTTCCTGGCCGTAGGGGCGGAACAACAGACAAGCCGCAGGGGCGGCCTCACGGACCCGCAGGGGCGGCTAAGGCCAAACGGCTCCAAAAGACTAAGGCTCTTACACCTTAGTGCCTTCCAATGTTGTAAGCTATGACGATTCGTGTACCTACTCAATTTACCAATGGAAAAAGCAATATCTGGCGTAGTGCTGGTTATTGCATACATATAACATCCTATTACTTGTGCACACACAAATTGAGAAACGGTCAATCCTTGGTTAGGCATCAACTTCTCACTTGAATCCATAGGAGTACTAACAATTGTACTCTTATCACTGCTACTACTACTACTGCTACTAACAATTGTACTCTTATCACTACTACTACTACTGCTACTAGTACTGTTGCTACTACTGTTACTGCTAGTGTTGCTACTGTTGCTACTGTTTCTACTGCTACTGCTACTGATATTGCTGCTGCTACTGCTACTACTGCTCCTGCTGCTACTACTACTACTAGCGGCACGACGAGGGCGGTGGTGGCATAATCTGGCAAGGCTAACCCTAATTTCAATTGTGGATATATTGACTGTGGGGGCTTGATTAATAGTACCCTCAACAAGAAACTCAGAGTTTAAGAGGATTTTTCAAGAGATTCCCTTGTTGTTTTGGGTCAATATCTTCTCAATTGCCACGACTATTTTGGAATGCAACATTGATTTCTCAACCACAATCTTATTGGACTACGAAACATCAACAATCATACGGTTGCGCTCTCAACCACAATCTTAGTGCATGGATAAACAATACAAAGACGTGTCTGACCCTTAATATATCTCCAAGTATAGTACACTTAAAGAGTAGAATTGTCATTTGATGTTTTTATGAGTATCATGGACCAATAAAAGAGTGTTGGACAAATGAATAGTACATGGATGAACAATACGAAGGCGTGTATACCTCAAACTGTTTCTCCAAATAATAGTTTACTTAAATGGTAGAATTGTCATTTGATGTTTTTATAAGTGTCATAGACGAATAGAAGAGTGGGTCGGACGAATGAATAATACACGGATAAATAGTACGAAAAAGAGTATACCCCTAACTATATATCCAAAGAATAGTTGACTTAAAGGGTAGAAATTGTCATTTGATGTTCTTATGAGTGTCATAGACGAATAAAAGAGTAGGTCGGACGAATCAATAGTACAAGGATGAACAATATAAAGACATGTATACCCCTAACTGTTCTTTGAAGGAGAAGTACACAGATGTGTATAGCACTTAATATATCTCCAAAGATTAGTACACTTAAAAGACTACAATTGTCATTTGATGTTTTTAAGAGTGTCTTAAACCAATAAAAGAGTGGGTAGGAGGAATGAATAGTATACGGATGAACAGTACGAAGACGTGTATACCCCTAACTATTTCTCCAAACAATAGTGCAGTAAAAGACTAGAATTGTGATTTGATGTTTTTATGAGTGTCACAGACGGATACAAGAGTAGGTCGGATGAATAAATAGTGCACGGATGAACAAAACGAGGATGTGTATACCCCTAACTATTCCTCAAAAGAATAGTACACTTAAAAGGTAGAATTGTCATGTTTTATATTTATGAGTGTTATAGACACCTAAAAGAGTGAGTCGGACGAATGAATAGTACAAGGAAAAAAAGTACGAAGGCATGTATACCCTAACTATTCATCTAAACAATAGTACACTTAAAGGGTAGAATTGTCATTTGATGTTTTTTAGAGTTACATATACTAATAAGAGAGTGGGTCGCACGAATAAATAGTACACGGATGAACAATACAAAGACGTGTATATCGTTCACTATTTTTCCAAAGAATAGTATACTTATACGGTAAAATTGTCATTTGATATTTTTATGAGTGCCATAAACGAAGAAAGGAGTGAGTTGGATGAATGCAAAGTACACAGATGAACAGTACGGAGGCTTTTTAACCCCAAACTACCCCAAATAATAATACACTTAAAGGGTAGAATCATCATTTGATATTTTTATGAGCGTCATAGACTAATAAAAGAGTGGGTCAGAAGAATGAATAGTATACGATTGAACAATACGAAGACGTGTATACCCCTCACTGTTTCTCCAAACAATAATACACTAAACGACTAGAATTGTCATTTGATGTTTTTATGAGTGTCATAGACGAATAAAAGAGTGGGTCGGATGAATGAATAGTATACGAATGCACAATACGAGGACGTGTATACCTTAACTATTCCTTTAAAGAATAGTACACTCAAAGGGTATAATTGTCATGTTTTGTTTTTATGAGTTTCATAGACAGATAAAATAAAAGAGTGTGTCGGACGAATGAATAGTAAACGGTAAAATAGTAAGAAGGCATGTATACCCTAATTATTTATCTAGAGAATAGTACACTTAGAGGGTAGAAGTTGCATTTGATGTTTTTAAGAGTTACATATACCAATAAAAGAGTGTGTCTGACGAATATATAGTACACGAATGAACAGTACGAAGACGTGTATACCGCTAACTATTTCTCCAAAAAATAGTACACTTAAAGGGTAGAATTGTCATTTGATATTTTTATGAGTGTCATAGACGAATAAAAGAGTGGGTCAGATGAATGAATAATACGGATGAACAGTACGAAGACGTGTATACCTCTAACTGTTTCTCCAAACAATAGTACACTTAAAGAGTAGAATTGTCATGTTTTTATGAGTGTCATACACACCTAAAAGACTGGGTCGGACGGATGAATAGTACAAAGAAAAACAGCACGAAGGCATGTATACCCCTAACTATTCATCTAGAGAATAGTACACGTAAGGGGTAGAATTGTCATTTGATGTTTCTAATAGATATATATCCTTACTACTATATACGACGCACTTCCGTTTTCAAACAGTCATTTTCCTTTATTACCCCTTATTATAATCAGCCTAGTTTCATCCCATTTTGGGCCTTTTTTGGTGATTCGTTTTCCTTGCTATGGGCCTCTTTGTGATCCGTATTTTTAGGTTTCTGGGACGTTCTGCACCTTGCTGCAATCTTCTTCATTTTGGCGTTTCGGCCCTCTTCATCTCCTTCCTACACGTGTTTGGTATCGTGTTTTCTTCGTACGTTGTCAGCGCTTCTTCTTTCCCAATGTCTGGAGGCGTCTCTTCCACTTCTCGATTGTTTAAATGTTCATTACTATCGAAGTGAACTTTTGGATTGCCGGTTGCTTCTTCCTCCATACTTCTCTATCCTTCGTTTAATCTCGTAGGGTTATTCTTTTATATCCTCCTATGTGTTGCTATGTTTTTGGTTTTCGGTTTCGTTTTGTTAGTCACTCAATTGGTTGTTCTTCCCAGTTTTGCAGATTTCTCTTTCCCCAAAGTCCTCGATGACGTTGTGGTGGAGAGGGGTTTCTCTTTAGATCTTCTCCTCTTCTGCTGCTCTATTTCTTTAGATCTTCTCTTGTTCTGCTGCTCTATTTTTTTTGTTGTTCTCGGTTTTGTTTTGTCGCCACTCAATCGGTTTTTCCCAGTTTTGCAGATCTCTTCTTCCCCAAAGTCGTCGATGACGTTGTGATGGAGAGGATTTTTTCTTTACATCTTTTCTTGTTGTACTTCTGTTTTTGGTTTGTTTTCGGGTTTTTTTTGTAGCCAGTCGATCGGTTGTTCTTCCCACTTATGCAGATCTCTTTTTTCCGAAAAATCTCGATGACATTATGATGTAGAGGTGTATTGTTATTATTTTTTCTATTATGTTATGGTACTGTTATTTTGGTTGTTGTTGCTTCTATTTTTTATTGTCTGCTTGATTTTTCTGACCATTTTATATTTTATTCCCGACAAATCTCATTGAGATTGTTACGCTGAGGTTTTTAATTTGTTTTGGAGATTTGTCGGAGCAGTGGTGTTGTCGTTTGTTCCAATTGCATTTAATTTGTTTGTCTGTTAAAAAGTTTTCTTCTTTTTGTCGCTTTTCCTTGCATGTAATTGTTCTTTCTGTTTTCATTTCGATTTCTTCTTTGTTTTACACTTACAAACCGATATTTTAAGTTTTTCTTTTGAACTGACTTTTATTTCAGGTTGTCTACTGATGTCTATTTCGGCTGGACTTTGTGGAGCTTCATTGTTGTTTACTTTTGGTGTAGGTTTTTGAACTGCATAGTTTCCTTATTGTGCTTGTTTTATAGTGTTGCTATTATTCATGTTTGAATGATCATTTTGTATTTTTTGTTTTTTTCTTCTCTAACATAGTTGTTGCATGCATGTGGGTTTTTAAGTGTGTGGTGTTTATGTTCGCTTTGTTTGGTATATATCCTTTGTTCTGCATGTCGGTCATCCTTTTCCCAATGCAGGTTTCACATGGCAGAAGGTAGCATGCCTTTGGACCAGATTCTTCTTAGTTTTCACGGACAGGTTGTGCGCATTAAGAAAGTTGACAAACAGCCGCGGCAGGAAAGCCCTAATGGTTGTACCTACCAGTGGATGGTGTTAGTTGATGAGCAGGTTATTTGTCTTCATTATTCTAATCCAATACAAGTCGTAAAAAAAAAATATACGTTCTTTTTATTTTTTTAGTTTTTCCCTTCTAACTCTCTTGAATATATGTACGTATATCGATATCATGGTAACAGAAAAACTGCTACACTTTTTGGGGTCGATTGCGCTGTATATGATACCATCATTCAGAGGGGGAAGGTGGTACAATATCAAGAACCCTATTGTTAGGCTTGTTCCTGCTCGCTATGTTGCTTATGAGGGGGAGCTGCAATTGTACTTCACCAACTCCACTGAGGTTGCGGCTTTGACAGAAGGGGGAAGCTCAAGTGTGGTGACACACCCTTTCACGTTGATAAACGGAATACCCATAAACCTTCAAGAGATGATCGCTTTGGTAAGTGTTTCTATATTTTTGGTTTTAATATTTTTTCTTCTTATAGTTTGTATGTGTGTTTTAACTGTCGTAGTACGTAACTGCAGATGTAGTGGCCGTTATGCTTCATGTACACCCAGAGAAAATTGTTGTTAGGGGGACACTGCCATGCCAGTTCGGGAGCTGTCTGTCACTGACGACAGTGGTATCCAGGTGCTTGTCATTTCTGCTTGGAGTCGCTCGGTGATGTTGGAGTTTGAATGCCTCGAGTACTTATTGGTTGATGACCCAAGTATTGAGTTTATAGGGCTCAAAATTAGTAACTTTGCTGGTTAGTTAACCCAACTCTACGCTCTTTGTTTTCTTTTGCTTTTTCTTGTCTAAATAGATAATTAGGTTATGGTCAATGATCAAGGATATTATTGAGTTAATAACAGATTTTGGCTCAATAGGCTTAATGAATTCAATTAGGTCAATATATAAAGAATATTAGGTTATATTCCCAATACGTCAAATCGATGTACCGTTTTCCATTCCCTACCATCAGATAGAAAACTTAAAGAAACCACCAAGTATGTAAATTTTAATACCTCTAGCATGATTTCGATCTTTTGAGAGAATTTAATTATTCCAACAATAATATCAATTTTCCAAGGGACAATCGGTTTCTTATTAACAAAGTTAATAACACAAATTATTTCCTTCCAGGATCAACTTCTTGATTCCCATATATTTGGCCTTTGAAATTCCTTTCCTAAAGGAGTAAGGGTGATAGCACATATATGTTTACGAAGAAGTTAAGAGCATCTTCATCCCATATACTCTGAGTTTCTTTAGCTATTAAAAGATTAAAAATAAAAATAAATGTAAGATTAGGAGAGAGAACCGATTCAATTAGTAGAGAGAAGTTTCTCTACAAAGATACTCATCCTGAGATGTTTCTGTCCACTTCACACAAATCAAGGAAAATTTTATTTTTATTTTGCCTAAATGTAGGGATCTAAGAGATTGTTGATTATAATTATCCATTAAAAAAAAACTTTGATGAATTTTGGGATGGAAGAGAGAGGTTCTTCCAATCATTTTGTGAATAAAAGAAAAAAAAATCAAATAAAAAATTTCTTGAGAAGTTCTGGGATGCAGATGCTCTAATAACACGTAAGTTGTTCCCTTCGATGATCATGATCAATGATTTCCCTCAAACTTCTATTTTTGAGCCAACTACGACATAAGATACATACAAAGAAGTTATTTTTATAGGTACAGCCATACAGGATGTTTATATAGCTATATTTTGATTTGGTATAGATTGATATTACACGAAAACAAAATTCACATAAAATTATACAATAGTAAAAATGAGGTGGCTAAATTAAAATAGGATATATATGGCACGGAGATGAAGTTGGAAAGTATAATTTTCCCACGTATATGATGAGACTAATATGCTAACTGATTTAATTATTTGCTATGGATAGCTGAAAAATCCATATATAAATTGAAGATAATTGTGTACTAAGGATGAGAAAAATTGGGTTCTCATGCTGGTTTAAGAAGATAAAATGATTATTAATAGTGTATTTTGGATTTCCCAATCAGAATTATTTGGATAGGCATTAATGAATTTATGATGACGATTCACCGCAATAGAATATCCCTTGTAATTGATGGAATGAATTATACAACGGATCGGAAGATAATTAAATCACTTGCACCTTAATACATAAACTTCTTTATATCAAAATAGCATGAGATGAACTTCATAAGAACTCCAGCATTGCCAAAAAAATGCACTTTTCTGCATTAAGGGACTAAGTTAGTACGCTACATATGAGTAAAGTTGGATATATAACGTTGGGCATTGAAATTGGTAACCAATATTGGGTAACCAAAGTTTGGTACATGAGTGAAGTTGGATATGTAACATTGAGTATTGAAATCGGGTAACTAATATTGGCTACCCTAAGTTGGGTACCCGAAGTTGGGTAACCAAAGTGAAGTTGGCTATGTAACGTTGAGTATTGAAATCGGGTAACTAATATAGGGTAACCGAAGTTGGGTACACGAAATTGGGTACCCGAAGTTGGGTAACCAAAGTGAAGTTGGATATGTAACGTTGGGTATTGAAATCTGGTAACTGGTATTGGGTAACTGGAGTGAAGTTGGATATGTAACGTTGGATGTTGAAATCGGGTAACTATAATTTGCTAACCGAAGTTGGGTAACCGGAGTGAAGTTGGATATGTAACGTTGGTATTGAAATCGAGTAACTAATATTGGGTAACCGAAGTTGGGTAACAAAAGTTGGGTAACCGAAATGAAATTGGATATGTAACGTTGAATATTGAAATTGGGTAACTAATATTGGTTAACCGAAGTGAAGTTCGATATGTAACGTTGGGTATTTTCGGGTAACTATACTGGATAACCGAAGTTGGGTAACCGAAATGAAGTTGGATATGTAACGTTGGGTATCGAAATCGGGCAACTAATATTGGGTAACCGAAGTTTGGTAACTGAAGTTGGGCAACCAAAGTGAAGTTGGATATGTAACGTTAGGTATTGAAATCGGGTAATGATATGGGGTTGGTTGGCCCGACCTTTCAACACCAAGACTCGAAATGAATGAAATGAATAAAAAAATAAAAACTTGAAATAAAAAGATGGAGGAATGATCCAATGATTGTGAAGGATCGATAAATGGATAGATCTGGTCGAACCCTTAAGGCAACCAAGAGCACGATAGGGAAACAAAGACCCTAACACACAACTTGGAATGACTTGAAGAAGCCCTTCCGCTATAATCTCTCACAAAGGGGAAAGCGATTGTCCCCAGAGCACGAGAAGTCATCCGGAGATGATTGAGAGCACCAACTTGCCAATCCAAGTGACACAACTCAAAACAGTCCAAAGTTGTTGGGCAAATGGATTTCACTCACACAGTAAGGTGTCTTGGTTCCACGAGAAGAATATTGGATAGAAGAGAAAAATACTCGCAAGTACTTGTGTTTAATTTCAATCAAAGTTAACCTAGAAAAACGTCCACCCTAGGCCTTATATAGGCTAGAGGTGCGTGGGAAATAAGCCAGCTACGGGCCATGGACTTGATCCAAGACCGAGCCCAATCTAGCTAAAGAGATAATATCAAATCTTTAAGAGATAAGATCAAACTAAAAGGAAATAAAATAAAATAAACTAATTAAAAGCAAGCCCATCTTTTATTTAAAAGATGTCCAAGAATGGGCTTTAAAATAATAAGCAAGCGGGGCCTAATTTAGCCACTTAGATTAGCCCAAAACTCCTCCACTTTCTTCTCTTCTTCTAGCACATTAATTTCGGCCCTTTTGGGAATGTTTTGACCGTCCTCCATTTTTTCTTTTGTGCTGGACGTGTATCACAAACTTCGAGCTCTCTTCCAATGCTCCCGTCTTGATAAAGCAGTTCTCCAACTCATGCATCTCTCTCCCAAGTTGTTCTCCTATTCGTTTGGTTTGAGCTCTAGTCATGGGTCCGGTAGATGGTGCTTGAGATGCTCCTGCATCATTCTCCCTCTCTTGAAAAGGATTCGACCTCGAATCCAACATGTCTTCGTCATCATAGAAGGGAGTAAGATCAGCAACATTGAAAGTGGAGCTGACTTCATAATCTCTCGGAAGCTCCAATTGATATGCATTATCGCCGATTCATTTAAGAACTTTAAATGGTCCATCACCTCGAGCGTCCAGCTTGTTCTTCCGTTTAGAAGGAAACCTCTCCTTCCTCAAATGTACCCATACCAGGTCTCCTGGTTGAAAAATGACGCGTTGTCATCCATGGTTGGCTCTTGCAGCCACTACTTCCGATTTTTGAATTAACCGACTCCTTGTCCATTCGTGCAATTCTTTGATAAACTCCACCTGTTTTCCTGCATCAAAATCCTCTTTCTCCTTCATAGGAAAAGGCATAAGATCAAGTGGAGTTAAAGGGTTCATACCATATACACACTCAAAAGGTGACAATTGTGTAGAAGAGTGAACAATTCGGTTATATGCAAACTCTACGTGAGGCCATGTATCCTCCCATGCTCGGATATTCCGGTGGATAATAGTTCTAAAACTGTAGTAAGAGTTCGATTTGTTACCTCGGTTTGTCCATCGGTCTGTGGATGACTTGACGTCGAGAATAGAAGCTTGGTCCCTAGTTTTTCCCAGAGGATTCTCAAGAAATAACTTAGAAATTTAACGTCTCTATCACTTACAATTGTTTTTGAAACCCCATGCAGCCTCACAATTTCTCGAAAGAAAAGATTGGTTACGTTGATTGCATCATCCGTTTTGTTGCAAGCAATGAAGTGGGCCATCTTTAAGAACCTGTCAACAACAACATAGATAGAGTCTCTCCCTTTCTTAGTGCGAGGTAATCCTACAATGAAATCCATGGAGATGTCTTCCCAAGGCGCGGTAGGGGTGGGGAGGGGCGTGTAAAGACCATGTGGTTGTAGACGGGATTTGGCTTTAAAACAATCCAAACACCGTTTAACCAGATGTTCGACATCCCTGAGCATACGGGGCTAGAAGAAATGAACTCTCAGAGTATGGTAGGTCTTGTCTCGTCCGAAATGCCCCATCAAACCTCCTCGATGTGCTTCCTCTGTCAAAAGTAATCTAAGGGAACATTTGGGAATGCACACCTTATTTTCTTTGAAAAGGAACCCGTCAAATATATAGAACTTCCCTGTGGGTCCCATATCCCTGCAATCACAAAATATCTCTCCAAAATCTGGGTCAGTTATGTATAATTCCTTGATGTACACAAAACCGAGTACGCGGAAATCTAAGGTGGTGAGGAGGGAGTATCTCCGTGATAAGGCATCAACAACCACATTCTCCTTACCCTTCTTGTGTTTGATTATAAAGGAAAAAGGCTCTATAGATTCCATCCACTTTCCATGTCGTCGGTCGAGTTTATCTTGGCTCTCGAAGTGCTTCAGTGACTCATGATCGGTGTGTAGTATGAACTCGTTGGGTCTGAGGTAATGTTGCCACACCCTCAAAACCCGAAAGAGTGCATGTAACTCTTTATCATAAGTGGAGTAGTTCAAGGTAGCTCCTTTCAGCTTCTCGGAAAAGTAGGCAACAGGTTTACCTTCATGCATCAGTACTCCTCCGATTTCGGTCCTCGAAGCGTCACACTCGACCTCAAATGGTTTGCTGAAGTCAGGTAGGCCGAGTAAGGGGGCTTGGGTGAGACGTGCTTCCAGCTCCTCAAATGCAGTATGTTGCTCCTTTCCCATATGAATTCAGTCTTTTTCTTTGTTATCTCGTTTAGGGGTGCTGCTATGGTGCTGAAGTCCTTGACGGATCTACGATGGAAGCTGGCCAATCCATGAAAGCTTTTGATTTGCGTGGCAGATTTTGGCGTGGGTCAGTCTTGGATAGCCTTAATCTTGCTATCATCCACATGTAAGCCTTGTGAACTGACAAAGAAGCTTAAGAAGGTTACCTGATCGGCGCATAGTTCACACTTCTTGAGGTTGGCATAGAGATGTTGTTTCTGCAGGATAGTAAGTATTTCACTGAGGTGCTGCTCATGTTCCTGAAGGTTGTGGCTATATACAAGTATATCATCAAAATAGACAACCACACATTGCCCTATGAAAAGTCTTAGAACATGGTTCATAAGACGCATGAAAGTACTAGGGGCGTTGGTCAATCCGAAAGGCATTACTAGCCACTCATTTATACCAAACTTGGTTTTGAATGTTGTCTTCCATTCATCACCTTCCCGCATGGGGATCTGATGATAGCCACTCCGAAGGTCTATTTCGGAGAAAATACGAGCTCCATGTAATTCATCCAGCATGTCATTAATCCGTGGAATTGGATGCCGGTACTTGATGGTGATGTTATTTATGGCCTTGCAGTCCACACACATCCTCCAGCTTCCGTCTTTCTAATGCACTAAAAGGACGGGTACCGCGCATGGACTTAGACTTTCTCTAACATATCCCTTGTCCAAGAGTTCTTGTACCTGTGTTTGAATCTTGTGTGTCTCCTTTGGATTCATCCGATAGGAAGGGCGGTTGGGCAATGGTTTGCCAGGGATAAGATCTATCTGATGCTCAATTCCTCTGAGGGGAGGCAGTCCCAATGGTAGTTCCTCGGGAAACATATCTTGAAAGTCGGCAATTACTTGTTGGATACCAGGAGGTAGAGCGGACTCAACGGATGGTTGCAGAGTGTCACCCTCTTTGCTCAGTAGCATAAGGTTGGTATCGGCATCTAGGAAGTCAGTCTGAAATATCTCCTGGGACGGGGTGTAGGTATCTTCCTGGTGGTCAGATCTCGGTCCGGCAATCTTGGCGTCATGGTTAGAAGTCTCTTGGATCACATCTTTAGCACTAGATGTCGCATGTTCGGCTTCTCTATCCGACTGTTGGGGACGCTTCTTGACAACAATAGCTATTTCTTCAGGGCTCATGGGTTTAAGGGTGATAGTAATGCCCTAGAACTCAAAGGTTTATATGTTAGTTCGTCCTTTGTGGCTGACATCTCGATCATATTCCCATGGGCGACCTAGCAAAAGATGACAAGCAGTCATAGGGACAACTTCACATAAGATGGTATCTTCATACCTTCCTAGACGAAAACTGACGTAGACCTGTTTATTGATAGCTAACTGTCCTTGTTCATTTATCCAGGATATCTTATAAGGAGTTGGGTGATCTAGCACGTCTAGTTGTTACTTGGTAAGCATTTCTAGACTAGTAATGTTACAAAAACTTTCACCATCTATGATTAAATCACATATTCTATCCCTAATAGAGCATCTGCTACGGAAAATATTTTCTCTCTGTCCCAAGTTTAGAGTTTTCATGTCCTCCAAAGCACTAGAGGGTTTAAAGATACTCCCTTTAATTGATTTGCCTTCCGCTAGTTGGAGTCGCGTCGTGTTCACCTTTCCTGGTGTTGACATGCTTCAAAAAACAAGCTAACTCGTTAAGGTTAGTTAAAGAGAAACTCTTAAGCTACCCTCTTCAAGTGTTTCGCTCAGTAACCGATCTCGTAGGCTTCACAACTTCCTCTTAGCCGGTTTGCGAGGATCACTGTGAATCTGCAAGAAAATGTCTCAAGCAATCAACAGGTTAAATGCGTTCAGGCAGAAAACAAGGTGAGCGAACCAGATCTAAAGGGGAAGTGGCTTTTGTGTTGTGCGAGCTAGAAAAACAAAACTAATCTCGCCTGTAAATTTCTCAACCAACAAATCAATAATCTCAAAATAGAATAGACAAATTGAGGCCTTTTAGAGATTAAATACGAAAAGGGAAAAAGGGAAAGGGAAATAGAAGGTGAAAAGGCAAGAAAAGGCAAAAAGGAAATAATAGGAAAAGAAAACAAGGAAATAAGGAAAATAAAGGCAAAAAGGCAATAAGGGAAAAGATAAAAGGAAAAGGAACAGGGGAAAAGAAAAGAAGGACGATTTATTGTTGTCCTGCAGCGATGTAGGGAACTTTCAGGGAAGCAAATATATATCAATCAAGCTTAAAGGGGGCGCCTGCCAAAACAAAACTCGAACAAGATGCACAACCGTGGAAACTGAATGACTTAGCTCGCAAGTAACGTCTTTTTTTTTTGTACGGCCTTTGGCCTTCTCTCTTCTTTTTTTTTTTTTGACTTACGAACTTGCGAGACTAGACAACACAAGGGGCGGCGGCGGCGGACTGGACTCTTCGGGTTTGGTTCAGTTTTTATTTTTTATGGATCTCGGTTGATGTGCCGAGATGGGTTGGGTTGGGCCGGTTTAACAATGAACTGGGCGGGCTAGGGTTAGCGTTTAGCGACGACGGATAGGGTTTTGAGGGCTGACGGTTGCGGTGTGAATGTAGCGGCGGGCGGCGGCTGAAACCGCGGGTGAGAAGGTCGAAGCCTCGGTAGGGTGGCGGCGTAGAGGCGGCATCCGGGGACGGCGGCGCCGGTAAGGCAAAAAAGGAGGGGAGGCGGGCATTGTGGAGGCCGAAGCCTCGGGCAGGCGGCGCAAAGGCTCCAGCCGGGTGAGGGCGGCGCCAGTGAAGCCAAGGGCGACGGTGGTGTGTTTTGTGGGGGAAAAGATTTAGATTCCGATCAACACGAGAAAAAGATCGAGTCTTTAGGCAAAAAGATGTATGAAAATCTACAATAGGCCACAAAGAATCTTTCTTTTTAAGAAATTGAATGCGGAATTGAAATTGCAGAAAAATAACGAGAATAGTAGAAACTAACCGTTACGGATTCTGCTCCGGTGACTCTTTTTGTGTATAACTTTCTTGACGGATCTTGAAAGCTCGAATTTTTTTTGTGTTTTATGTGGGACGTACAAAACATGAGAAATGTGTTGATGAACCAAAAGCTCTAGTACCAATTTGATACGGGGTTAGCCGTCAATTGGCCCGATCTTTTAACACCAAGACTCAAAATGAAAGAAATGAATAAAAAGATGGAGGAATGATCCAATGATTGTGAAGGATCGATAGATGGATACATATGGTCGAACTCTTAAGGCAACCAAGAGCACGATAGGGAAACAAAGGCGCTAGCACACAACTTGGAATGACTTGAAGAAGCTATTCCGCTATAATCTCACACAAAGGGGAAAGCAATTGTCCCCAGAGCACGAGAAGTCACCCGGAGATGATTGAGAGCACCAACTTGCCAATCCAAGTGACACAACTCAAAACAGTCCAAAGTTGCTGGGTGAACGGATTCCGCTCACACAGTAAGGTGTCTCGATTCCACGAGAAGAATATGGCATAGAAGAGAAAAATACTCGCAAGTACTTGTCTTTAATTTCAATCAAAGTTAACCAAGAAAAACGTCCACCCTAGGCCTTATATAGAGGTGCGTGGAAATAAGCCAACTACGGGCCATGGGCTTGATCCAAGATCGAGCCCAATTTAGCTAAAGAGATAAGATCAAATCTTTAAGAGATAAGATCAAATTAAAAGGAAATAAAATAAAATAAACTAATTAAAAGCAAGCTCATCTTTTATTTAAAAGATGTCCAAGAATGGGCTTTAAAATAATAAGTAAGCGGGGCCTAATTTAGCCACTTAGATTAGCCCAAAACTCCTCCACTTTCTTCTAGCACATTAATTTCGACCCTTTTGGGAATGTTTTGACCGTCCTCCATTTTTCTTTTGGGCTGGACGAGTATCACCAACTTCGAGCTCTCTTCCAATACTCCCATCTTGATAAAACAATTCTCCAACTCATGCATCTCTTTCCCAAGTTGTTCTCCTATTCGTTTGGCATGAGCTCTTGTGATGGGTCCGTTAGATGGTGCTTGAGATGCTCCAGCATCAGGTAACTAATATTGGGTAACCGAAATGAAGTTGGATATGTAACGTTGGGTATTGAAATCTGGTAACTAATATTGGGTAACCGAAGTTGGGTAACTGAAGTTGGGCAACCAAAGTGAAGTTGGATATGTAACGTTAGGTATTGAAATCGGGTAACTAATATTGGGTAACCGATGTTGGGAACTGAAGTGAAGTTTGATATGTAAGGTTGGATATTGAAATCGGGTAACTAATATTGGGTAACCGAAGTGAAGTTGGATATGTAACGTTGGGTTTTTAAATCGGGTAACTAATACTGGATAAAAAAACCCGAAGCTAGGTAACCGAAGTGAAGTTGGATATGTAACGTTGGATATTGAAATCGGGTAACTAAAATTGGGTAACCGAAGTGAAGTTGGATATGTAACGTTGGGTATTTAAATCGGGTAACTAATACTGGATAACCAAAGTTGGGTAACCAAATGAAGTTGGGTATGTAACGTTGGGTATTGAAATCGGGTAACTCATATTGGGTAACCGAAGTGAAGTTGAATATTTAATGTTGGGTATTGAAATTGACTAATATTGGGTAACCGAACTTGAATAACTGAAGTTGAGTAACCGAATTGAAGTTGGATATGTAACGTTGGGTAATGAAATCAGGTAACTAATATCGGGTAACTAATATTGGTTTATTGAAGTTGAATACATAAGTGAGGTTGGGTATTGAAAGTTTGGTATTGTATTTTTTCCTCCTTCCTAGAATTATTCTTATTTGTTTTTTTTCCTTCTTCCTAGGACCATTTAAGATAATTCTATCTTTACAAATAGAAAGTGCATATTTTATACACCGATAAAAAAAAAACTGCATATTTCCTAAATTCACCTACAGAAAAGTGTCTTTCTCACCATATTCCTTTATATATATAAAATAGTAAAATGTAGATTTAAATCAAAACTAAATTAGTTAAAAGTACATTAGCTTGGTTTCTAAACGTACCGGTATAATTTGTTATTTGACACCATAACTACACACTTGGGGTGCGTAGTTGAGAACTCACTCAACTACGCACTCCAAGTGCGTAGTTTTAAAAAAAAATTTACTTACTTCTACTGCGCACTCCAAGTGCGTAGTTCAATTTTTTTTAAATTTTTTTCACGGACTCCAATTATGCACTTTATATGCGTAGTTGGAAACCACACAACTACGCACTCGAATTGCGTAGTTACTGTGACAAATGGTGATTTTCGGCGGTACGCAACATAAACTATTTTATTTGCAATAAAAGTCAGTCAAATTATACAAATTTATATGTGCAATATAGAAAAGAAAATGATGAATAAAAAACTTACGGGTGCAAGAAGCGTGAGGGACTTAACGGAGCCAGGGTACTTAACAGCGAGGGCGAGGGCCAAGATGCATCCTTGACATGGCCCCGGTTTAAAGTAAACCGCCGGTTTGGCTAAACCGGCGGTTTAGGTTGGCCGATTCAAGGTTTAGGTTTCGGTTTGGTATTTTAGAAAACCTAAACCGCCGGTTTGAACCGCCGGTTCAAACCGGCGGTTTGGGCATTTAATACATTTAAAAAAAAACACCACGGCTCTTTAAAGAGCCGTTGTGTGCCAACGGCACAAATTTGCAAGAGCCGTTGGGGGCAATTTCTATAAAAATAAATAAATAAATAAATAAAACTATAATATAATTAAATACCTCACCCACAACCTATCCTAATTTCCTATAAATACTCAATCTTTCTTCCTCTAAAAATCACACAATCTACAACTCATCTTCTCTACTCTCCTGATCTCTTATTCTTGAATTCTCAATTCCTCGTATTCTCGTTTTCTCGATTTCTCATAATGGAAAACCCAAGTGATCAGATCCCCTCTTCTCAATTCTTTCCTAGCACCCAAGAGAGTGAAACACAAATTCCCGACAATCCCGAACTTACAGAAGTTCCAAGAAGAAGTCTCCCACCTCCGAAAATGCTTACATCCGAAATATTTACGAAGCATTAGACCAAGAGGGAGCCGGTGAACGATTATTGTCAAGTGCCATGGAACTATTGCCCGAAGGTGTAACGTCCGGGAATTTAGAAATAAATATATCTTTTTATTTCTCATTCCGTAAGTTATTTTACGGAAATGCTCGTAAAAACATTCCGACCCGTAACCCGTATAGATAATTTTTACGAGAATGTCGGAAAATATTCCGACCCGTAACATCCGTTACGGAATTACTTTAACGAGTTTTGAACCCGTTCCTTTATCTCTTCCTTTTCCCTCTTCTTTTTCCACCTCAGCCTAGGCCCCACACCACGCTGGCGCCATGTCACCCGGACCCCTAGCCACGCTGGCGTTTTCCCTCTTCTTCACGCCAGCCGCCCAGCTACAGCCGCAGGAGCTAGCCGCCCGCCTAGCCTGCGCCTAGGCCTGCAGAGCTTGCAGCAGCCGACCCCTCGGCCTCGTCCGTCCCTGCTCCCTTGCAGCAGCCGACCCCTCGGCCTCGTCCGTCCCTGCTCCCCTGCAACAGCCGACCCCTCGCCCTGTGCAAGACCTCGGCCCTCTCCTCTCTTTGGCACTCACTCCCCACGCTCACTCTACCCCTCTCCCTTCTCTTCCACGCCCGGCAACCTCACCTCCATCCTGCCACCTCCTTCTCCACCGTCTCTCTCTTCCCTCTCTACGTCCAAGCGCCCTCGAGCTCGTCGGAGAAGCCACCAGCCTCCCCCTCTCGAACCTGTCGCCGGGAACTAGGAGGAAGCTGCACCACGACCGAGGCTTCTCCCTCCATCTCTGGATCGGGTCTTCGCCAGCCGCCACGGGGAGCCTGTCACCCCAGGAGAACTCCGTCGCCGCGCCTCGCCGGGAGCCCCGCCGACGCCGGTCACTTCCCTACGCCGCCGTTTCCTTCGGCCTCGGGTGAGCAGCGGCTCTTCTCCCCTACACTGCCCTCGCCGGAGCTAGAGGCCGGCCGCCACCTACCTGCAGCTGCCAAGGGAGGCCACGGAGCCGCCTTCCTCCCGGCCGGAGCCATCCCCCACCGCCGCAGTGAGCTTGGACCGCCTTCGGGCTTATTCTCGTTCGGGCCCCCTCTTATTCGGTATAATTACACTTAAGCCCTTCAGTTTTGTATTAATTACAGATTTGACCCATATGTCTTAGGAAATGTATAATTGCCCCGGAAAATACGTTAGCGAGTTTTAACCTCGGAAATTATGAACGAGTTTTATATTAGGTTTCGATATATTATATTTGATGATCAATTTAGCGTATGGGCTAAAATTGTGTAGTTTGATGCTAGGTTCCGAAGCTGATAAAAGCCACGAATTCATATCAATCTAGTTATGTTTAGTAGTATCATGATAGGTTGGAACTAGCATATCTTAGGAGAAATGCCAAGTAACGGCTTTTGAGACCTTAGGAGAATGTGATGAGCGTGTTTAGACCTCGTTGGCTTTTACGTCATTTTGACGGTAATTATGGTAGACTCTAGGATGCA
The DNA here is from genome assembly GCA_002319775.1 of Fagopyrum tataricum. Taxonomy (NCBI): domain Eukaryota; kingdom Viridiplantae; phylum Streptophyta; class Magnoliopsida; order Caryophyllales; family Polygonaceae; genus Fagopyrum; species Fagopyrum tataricum. Next base: position 20,816,663 of record CM008282.1, on the reverse strand, counting down.
GTCCTACAATGTGAGTCAAATGATCCTGCGTAGATCATTTGTGTAGAAGTCCTAGACTTCTCGAGTTGAGCGGGTTTTTATGGATACCTTGTTGTGAGCAGATTGTGTACTTCTTCCCAAGGGAAGCGAGAGCGTTGTGTGAGTTAGCGTTTGGTGACGAGGTAAGTCTCCGGACTTACTTAGCTCGTATTTTTATGTATTAGCATTGATGTGTGTTTGGTGGTGTGTGTTATGTTATGTTATAACAATTAAACCTGTAATTAGGACCACCGACTTTATATATATATATGTGTTGCCCAAGCGGGGATTTTGTCGAGGCTGGATTTGAGGATGTATTAGTCTCAGAGGCTATCAGGAGGTTCTAGGAGGGGCTGGCTTTGCTGGGTCCAGCTGCACCTCCTGCAGATCAGCATGTATATCTTTTCTCCCGACGACCGAGGGATGCTACTCGGACTTACATGGCGGGGTTTCACTGTGAGACCTTGAGGGATTATCAGGACAGAGCTTCCGATTATGAGAGGGAGCGAGCTGGGTAGAGGAGAGCTTCTCAGACCGGAGGGTCTGAGAAGAGAAAGCAGACTGGGCAGACCAGTGGTGCTGGTGGGGCTGCTAGTGCCGGGCGAGGCCAGAGTCGCCAGAGTTGTCCCTCATCTGCACCGGCTACAGATAAGGGACGTCAGTGCTTCAACTGTGGTGGTTATGGACACATACGACCAGAGTGTACGAGACCGACAGTGACTTGCTACACTTGTGGCTGACCGGGTCATAGAGCTATCTTCTGCAGACAGGGTGGACTTTCATCTCGGCAGTGTTCTTCTCCTGCCAGTGTAGCAGAGGGGTGGGCAGAGACCACCTCAAATGTAGTAGACACAGGGACAACAAAGGGTGCCAGATCGTCCTACGACTCAGGGATCTATTCCTGGACCGAGTAGGGGCAGAGGTCGTGGTGGGAGTACCACGGACACCAGAGGAACTCAGGGCGGAGCTTTTGAGCTGAGGAGTGTAGAGGAGCCAGCTGCACCAAATGCTACAGGTACCATCCTAATTCATGGTTTACCTGTTAGAGTTTTATTTGATACGGGTGCTACGCATTCTTTTATATCTGATACATGTGTTGAGCGTCTGAATCTAGATACGACTGAGAGGATACCCTTTAGTATAGGGTTACCCGATGGTAGTAGGGTCAGAGGTACCCGTGAGATCCGTGATTGTCCCATTTTTGTAGGGACCCGTGTGTTACTTGTTGACTTCTTTGTCATGCCATTAGTGCATGAAGAAGTCATTTTGGGTATGGACTGGATGGATAGACATCAGGCAGTATTAGATGTAGGTAGGAGGACTGTGACCCTCTCTACCGAGTTAGGCCAGATAGAGGTTTTCCGAGGTAGGGACCTTGGAAAGTCAGGCACGCTTATCAGTGCGATATGGGCAGCGAGATTGATTGCACAGGGTTGTGAGGCCTTCTTGTGTTATGCCATGAAGGAGGGGGAGAGTCCAGCGTTAGAGGATATCCCAGTGTTCTGTGAGTTTACAGATGTATTTGCTGAGCCGTCCAGTTTGCCGCCTCAGAGGAGTGTGGACTTTGGCATTGATTTAGAGCTTGGTACGAGACCGATCTCGAAGGCCCCATATCGGATGGCGCTTGTTGAGATGTTGGAGCTGATGAAGCAACTCGAGGTGTTGGTTGAGAAGGGTTTCATTCGCCCTAGCGTATCTCCATGGGGAGCACCTGTCTTCTTCGTACGGAAGAAGGACGGATCGTTGAGATTATGTATAGATTACAGAGAACTGAACAAGGTGACCATCAAGAACAAGTATCCATTTCCGCGTATTGATGACTTGTTAGATCAGCTTCAGGGAGCGACAGTGTTTTCCAGGATTGATTTGCGCTCAGGGTATCACCAGTTGAGGGTGAAAGAGCAGGATGTGCACAAGACAGCATTCCGGACCAGATATGGACACTACGAGTTTGTAGTGATGTCATTTGGGCTTACGAATGCCCCAACAGTCTTTATGGAGTTGATGAACAACATATTCATCGACTTCCTGGATCAGTTTGTGGTAGTCTTCATAGATAATATTCCGGTATGCTCTCGCAGCAGAGAGGAGCATGCAGGGCAGCTGATGACTGTGTTACAGGTTTTACGAGATAGAGAACTTTATGGTAAGTTCTCTAAGTGTGAGTTCTGGATGCTAGAGGTAGCATTCCTGAGTCATATTGTTTCCGCTGAGACGATCAAGGTTGATCCGGCGAAGATAGAGTCAGTAGAAGCTTGGACGACACCGACGAACGTCAAAGAAGTACGTAGCTTCCTTGGCCTAGCCGGTTTATTACCGACGCTTTGTGGAGGGATTTTCTGTGATTGCTCGTCCACTGACGAGTCTGCTGAGGAAGACTACCAGATTTGTATGGTCTGAGCAGTGTATGCAGAATTTTGAGGAGCTAAAGAGACGCCTGACTTCCGCTCCTATTTTGGCACAGCTAGAGGGTACAACTGATTTTGTGGTTTACAGTGATGCATCCAAGCTAGGCTTGGGATGTGTGGTGATGCATCGGGGCAGAGTGATTGCATATGCGTCTAGACAGCTGAAGACGTATGAGGAGAACTACCCGACTCATGATCTGGAGTTGGCAGAAGTAGTTCATGCCTTGAAGATCTAGAGACATTACCTGTATGGTGCTAAATGTCAGATCTTCACAGACCATAAGAGTCTGAAGTATATTTTTAAGCAGCGGGAATTGAATAACCGCCAGCGTAGGTGGCTGGAGCTGATCAAGGATTTTGATCTGGAGATTATGTACCATCCGGGGAAGGAGAACGTTGTCGCCGACGCCCGGAGCCAGGAAAGACAAGCTCGAGAGCAGGCGATTGCGAGGCTGATAGTTCAGCATCACTTACAAAGGGATCTGGTCTGGTTAGAGTTGGATGATCAGTTTCCTGATGAGGACGCCCAATTGAGTACTTTAGAGGTTCTTCCTGATCTGTTGAGTGAGATCCAACAGAAGCAGGAGACCTGCCGACCTTGATGAGGATCCGAGAGAGAGAATATCTAGGGATGAGGCACCACATATCCTTATAGGAGCAGATGGAGTGATGAGACGCAGCGGTCGCGTCTGTGTACCAGCTGATGTGGAGCTGAGACAAAGGATATTACAGGAGGCTTACTGTACGCCTTACTCCGTACACCCAGGTACGAGTAAGATGTATCAGGATGTGAAGACGTTCATATTGGTGGGGAGGGTTGAAGCCCGACGTGGCCAGATTTGTGGCACAATGTGCGACCTGTCAGCAGGTCCAAGATTGAGCATTGCAGACCTGGAGGTGAACTCCATCCCTTGCCTGTTCCGCAGAGGAAGTGGGAGGACGTCACCATGGACTTTGTGATTGGACTAAGACCGAGCAGGAGGCTTTTGATGCCATCTGGGTTATAGTGGACAGACGGACGAAGATGGCACGTTTCATCCCTATTCGGGAAACGTGGCTAGTGAGCAGATTAGTTGAGGAGTACACTAGACAGATAGTGAGACTCCCATGGTGTACCGGAGGACGATCGTCCTCAGACAGAGATGGGCGATTTACCTCGAGGTTTTGACAGCAGATTCAGACTGCCCTGGGGACGAGTTTGCACTTTCACGACTGCGTTTCATCCTCAAACAGATGGTCAGTCAAAGAGGACCATTCAGACACTGGAGGATATGCTGCGAGCTTGTGTGTTGGACTGGGGACAAGTGTGGACGGATCATCTCCCACTAGTTGAGTTCTCGTACAACAACAGCTGGCATGCATCGATTGGGATGGCCCCATATGAGGCACTGTATGGACAGAGATGTCGTACTCCGTTATGCTTGGGATGAGCCGAGCAGTGTTAGTGGTTTGACACCTGATGATCAGATTCAGGATGATGTGGCTCGTGTAGCACTGATTAGAGAGAGGATGTTGACTGCACAGAGCCGTCAGAAGTCTTATGCAGATAGGAGGCGTAGACCCTAGAGTTCAGAGTAGGAGCCCATGTGTGGCTGAGAGTGTCTCCGACACGAGGTGTTAGACGTTTGGCATTAAGGGGAAGTTGAGCCCCGATATGTCGGACCATTCAAGATTCTGGACCAGGGTTGGGAATGCAGCATACAGATTAGCTTTGCCTCCGAGATTAGAGGGTGTTCACCCTGTGTTTCACGTGTCTCAGCTGAGGGAGTACATACCAGATCCGAGACATATTGTGAGTTATGATGATTTGGTGGTCGAGCCGGACCACACTTTTGTTGAGCATCCGATTGCAGTCCTAGAACGAGGTATGAGACGCCTGCGTTCGAAGGACATTCCTATGTGAGGATACAGTGGTCGAGACGAGGACCTGATGAGGCTACATGGGAGACTGAGGATAGTATTCAGAGGAACTATCCAGAGTTTAGCCGAGATAGATGTACCTGTAGGATCGACGAGTAGATCTTAGTACTATCTTGGTGAGTGTTGTGCTTATGTGCTTATATGCTATGATGTGTTTATTTTCGTACTAGCTATGATGTGATATGTGATCTTATAGATCTTGTGTGCTAGTACGATTGTTGTTTATAGGCTGGAGATGGCTCTTTCCTCCATGCTATTGTGATATGATTAGGGTTTAGCTGGAGATGGTTATTTCCTCCATGCTATTTTGGACATAGTATTGCTGGAGATGTTTTTCCTCCATGCCTTTTGTTATGAGTATGATTGGCTAGAGATGGTTTTCCTCTATGCCTTGGATAGTATAGTGATCTTATAGCTGGAGATGATGATTTCCTCCATGCTCGTTTTTGAGGTTAGCGAGAGTTATACCTCGGCTTATAAGTCAGAGTGGTTTGGATTCACAAGTTTCGGGACGAAACTTGTTTTTAGGGGGATGAGATGTAAGAGCCTTAGTCTTTGGAGCTGAGTTGGACTTAGCCGTCCCTNTATAGGGTTACCCGATGGTAGTAGGTCAGAGGTACCCGTGAGATCCGTGATTGTCCCATTTTTGTAGGGACCCGTGTGTTACTTGTTGACTTCTTGTCATGCCATTAGTGCATGAAGAAGTCATTTTGGGTATGGACTGGATGGATAGACATCAGGCAGTATTAGATGTAGGTAGGAGGACTGTGACCCTCTCTACCGAGTTAGGCCAGATAGAGGTTTTCCGAGGTAGGGACCTTGGAAAGTCAGGCACGCTTATCAGTGCGATATGGGCAGCGAGATTGATTGCACAGGGTTGTGAGGCCTTCTTGTGTTATGCCATGAAGGAGGGGGAGAGTCCAGCGTTAGAGGATATCCCAGTGTTCTGTGAGTTTACAGATGTATTTGCTGAGCCGTCCAGTTTGCCGCCTCAGAGGAGTGTGGACTTTGGCATTGATTTAGAGCTTGGTACGAGACCGATCTCGAAGGCCCCATATCGGATGGCGCTTGTTGAGATGTTGGAGCTGATGAAGCAACTCGAGGTGTTGGTTGAGAAGGGTTTCATTCGCCCTAGCGTATCTCCATGGGGAGCACCTGTCTTCTTCGTACGGAAGAAGGACGGATCGTTGAGATTATGTATAGATTACAGAGAACTGAACAAGGTGACCATCAAGAACAAGTATCCATTTCCGCGTATTGATGACTTGTTAGATCAGCTTCAGGGAGCGACAGTGTTTTCCAGGATTGATTTGCGCTCAGGGTATCACCAGTTGAGGGTGAAAGAGCAGGATGTGCACAAGACAGCATTCCGGACCAGATATGGACACTACGAGTTTGTAGTGATGTCATTTGGGCTTACGAATGCCCCAACAGTCTTTATGGAGTTGATGAACAACATATTCATCGACTTCCTGGATCAGTTTGTGGTAGTCTTCATAGATAATATTCCGGTATGCTCTCGCAGCAGAGAGGAGCATGCAGGGCAGCTGATGACTGTGTTACAGGTTTTACGAGATAGAGAACTTTATGGTAAGTTCTCTAAGTGTGAGTTCTGGATGCTAGAGGTAGCATTCCTGAGTCATATTGTTTCCGCTGAGACGATCAAGGTTGATCCGGCGAAGATAGAGTCAGTAGAAGCTTGGACGACACCGACGAACGTCAAAGAAGTACGTAGCTTCCTTGGCCTAGCCGGTTATTACCGACGCTTTGTGGAGGGATTTTCTGTGATTGCTCGTCCACTGACGAGTCTGCTGAGGAAGACTACCAGATTTGTATGGTCTGAGCAGTGTATGCAGAATTTTGAGGAGCTAAAGAGACGCCTGACTTCCGCTCCTATTTTGGCACAGCTAGAGGGTACAACTGATTTTGTGGTTTACAGTGATGCATCCAAGCTAGGCTTGGGATGTGTGGTGATGCATCGGGGCAGAGTGATTGCATATGCGTCTAGACAGCTGAAGACGTATGAGGAGAACTACCCGACTCATGATCTGGAGTTGGCAGAAGTAGTTCATGCCTTGAAGATCTAGAGACATTACCTGTATGGTGCTAAATGTCAGATCTTCACAGACCATAAGAGTCTGAAGTATATTTTTAAGCAGCGGGAATTGAATAACCGCCAGCGTAGGTGGCTGGAGCTGATCAAGGATTTTGATCTGGAGATTATGTACCATCCGGGGAAGGAGAACGTTGTCGCCGACGCCCGGAGCAGGAAGACAACTCGAGAGCAGGCGATTGCGAGGCTGATAGTTCAGCATCACTTACAAAGGGATCTGGTCTGGTTAGAGTTGGATGATCAGTTTCCTGATGAGGACGCCCAATTGAGTACTTTAGAGGTTCTTCCTGATCTGTTGAGTGAGATCCAACAGAAGCAGGAGACCTGCCCGACCTTGATGAGGATCCGAGAGAGAATATCTAGGGATGAGGCACCACATATCCTTATAGGAGCAGATGGAGTGATGAGACGCAGCGGTCGCGTCTGTGTACCAGCTGATGTGGAGCTGAGACAAAGGATATTACAGGAGGCTTACTGTACGCCTTACTCCGTACACCCAGGTACGAGTAAGATGTATCAGGATGTGAGACGTTCATATTGGTGGGGAGGGTTGAAGCCCGACGTGGCCAGATTTGTGGCACAATGTGCGACCTGTCAGCAGGTCAAGATTGAGCATTGCAGACCTGGAGGTGAACTCCATCCCTTGCCTGTTCCGCAGAGGAAGTGGGAGGACGTCACCATGGACTTTGTGATTGGACTAAGACCGAGCAGGAGCTTTGATGCCATCTGGGTTATAGTGGACAGACGGACGAAGATGGCACGTTTCATCCCTATTCGGGAAACGTGGCTAGTGAGCAGATTAGTTGAGGAGTACACTAGACAGATAGTGAGACTCCATGGTGTACCGAGGACGATCGTCTCAGACAGAGATGGGCGATTTACCTCGAGGTTTTGACAGCAGATTCAGACTGCCCTGGGGACGAGTTTGCACTTCACGACTGCGTTTCATCCTCAAACAGATGGTCAGTCAAAGAGGACCATTCAGACACTGGAGGATATGCTGCGAGCTTGTGTGTTGGACTGGGGACAAGTGTGGACGGATCATCTCCCAGTAGTTGAGTTCTCGTACAACAACAGTTGTCATGCATCGATTGGGATGGCCCCATATGAGGCACTGTATGGACAAAGATGTCGTACTCCGTTATGCTTGGATGAGCCGAGCAGTGTTAGTGGCTTGACACCTGATCAGATTCAGGATGATGTGGTTCGTGTAGCACTGATTAGAGAGAGGATGTTGAATGCACAAAGCTGTCAGAAGTCTTATGCAAATAGGAGGCGTAGACCCCTAGAGTTCAGAGTGGGAGCCCATGTGTGGCTGAGAGTGTCTCCGACACGAGGTGTTAGACGTTTTGGCATTAAGGGGAAGTTGAGCCCCCGATATGTCGGACCATTCAAGATTCTGGACCAGGTTGGGAATGCAGCATACAGATTAGCTTTGCCTCCGAGATTAGAGGATGTTCACCTTATGTTTCACGTGTCTCAGCTGAGGGAGGACATACCAGATCCGAGACATATAGTGAGTTATGATGATTTGGTGGTCGAGCCGGACCACACTTTTGTGGAGCATCCGATTGCAGTCCTAGAACGAAGCATGAGACGCCTGCGTTCGAAGGACATTCCTATGATGAGGATACATTGGTTGACACGAGGACCTGATGAGGCTACATAGGATTCTGAGGATAGTATTTAGAGGAACTATCTTGAGTTCTAAGTTGAGATAGATGTACCTGTAGGATCGACGAGTAGATCTTAGTACTATCTTGGTGAGTGTTGTGCTTATGTGCTTATATGCTATGATGTGTTTATTTTCGTACTAGCTATGATGTGATATGTGATCTTAGTAGATCTTGATGTGCTATTACGATTGTTGTTTATGGCTGGAGATGGCTCTTTTCTCCATGCTATTGTGATATGATTAGGGTTTAGCTGGAGATGGTTATTTCTCCATGCTATTTGGGTGGACATAGTATTGCTGGAGATGTTTTTCCTCCATTCCCTTTTGTTATGAGTATGATTGGCTAGAGATGGTTTTCCTCTATGCCTTGGACAGTATAGTGATCTTATAGCTGGAGATGATGATTTCCTCCATGCTCGTTTTTGAGGTTGTAGCGAGAGTTATACCTCGGCTTATAAGTCAGAGTGGTTTAAGGATTCTACAAGTTTCGGGACAAAACTTGTTTTAAGGGGGATGAGATGTAAGAGCCTTAGTCTTTGGAGCTGAGTTGGACTTAGCCGTCCCTGCGGCTGAAGCAGTGATCCTCCCCTGCAGCCAAGGAACCCGCCCCTGCGGTTTCTTGCGGCTGCAGCCGGCTTCGTTGACCGTTGGACCATGCTTTACTCTTCTTTACTCTTTAACTTTTCCTTACCTTTGGATGAAGGGTTTTCTTCATTCTTCATCTTCCCAGCTGCCTCACGTTCTTCTTCCTCCGTGGCTTTGTTGTTGTTGTTGATGTTGTGTGTTATACTGATCTTGGGAGCTAGTGGTATGGTGTTTGTGATCTTTTCCAGCTTGGTTAGGCTACAGCAGTAGGTAAGCTTCTTGTTTCTTCTTCTTTCTTCTTCTTTGATTCTATTCTATCTTTCTTAGCTTAGGATTAGATGTTCTAGGTGTGTATTGATGTTGGAATGTGTATGTATATGTATGATTGTGGATGTGGAATGAAGAAGACGTGATTTGATCATGTGAAGAGTGGAAGAGAAGTTGGGAGGTTACGTTCTGCAGCGTCGCCGCCCCTGCGCCTCAGCGTCGCCGCCCCCGCGGGACCTTGTCACCGCACCCGCGCCTGGAAGCCGCCGCCCCCACGGCCACGGTCCCAGCGCCTGCGCCCGCGTGTCTTCGCGCCTGCGCTTGCTGCCTTTCCTCCCCTGCGTCTCTCTATTCCGCAGGTGCGTCTTGTACAAGATCTACTTAGAGTAGTATTGATCATTTCCTTTCCTAGTATGAGCGGGTTTGTAGCATGCTAGGTATGTGTATGAGGATAGAATGATGATGAGTATGATATATCTATATGCCGGTTATGGCTTCGAGGTTTATAAGTTGGATATGATCCATATGGATCCCTTGGGTCTAGGTGTGACCCCTTTGATTGATAGGAGATTTGATATCTCTTTATCCCTTGTTATTAGGTAGTGTTGTCCTCCAGAGTTGGAGTTGATCGTGGTTGAGGTTATCTTGAGGTTGAGGTAAGTCCATAGGACTTACTTAGCTACCATCCCTATATTGGATGTATGCATGAGTGGTGTTTGATATATGCGTGATAGCATGTGATGATTGATTATTACCGACCTATGGTTTAGTGATTGCCCATTGTAGGATCGTGACAACTTGCCCTTACATCCCGCTAGGAGTTTGGGAGGTTCTCTGCGGACATGCCAGATCTGGAAGTGGGACGGGCACCTACCACTCCCATAGGGTATACGGGAAAGTGTTACCAGATTACCACTACAGCTGGAAGTAGCACCGAGAGGCGAGGGTTATATTCCTCGTATCACATACGTTCATATACATATATATATATATATATATATATATATATATATATATATATATATATATATATATATATATATATATATATATATATATATATATATATATATATATATATATATATATATATACGATTTGAGTTTTGGACTTTATAACGATAATTAACCGGGTAAATGTGTGATAACATGATGACGTGTTTATTATTTCCTGACGTGTGACTGTGCTTATGCCTTATCTTATATATGTATGGTTAGCTAACGATTTTATACCATGTTGTAGATCCTATGCAAGTTAGGAGAACTGTAGAGTGATTCAGATGGGGTGATCCGTTGAGGGCTCCGTACACTTGGTTTATGCGAGGGTTATGGGGATTTTGTACGTACAGATCACATTTTGATTGTACTCAGCGGTACCTTGTATACCTTTTGATATGTATATATTTCAGTTTGATGTTTAGGTTTTAATCTATCTGTGTCTTGTTATAAGATCCAGTGAACTTGTTGTCAGGCTAGGGTCAGGATCCATTGTGAGTCGTAGCCTAGTAGCGCCCCGAGTCCTACGAATTTGGGGTGTTACACATAATTTGAGCATTTAATTTAGATTTGCATTATATTTTGACAAATTTACTTCCCTTTTGTGTTTTGGAGATCTACTCATGCGTTTATGAATATGTAAACATTTTAGGGCTCATTTTGTACGATTCCTACTTCCTAGGGAATCAGGAATGGGTACGAGAATCATTAATACCAATACCTTATGTTTGGGAAGGGTTGAAGTTGGAATAAAATTAATTCCCTAAAATATTTGGTTCCAGTTTTAATGAAGCGCTTCATTCCAAGAAGAAAAAAAAAGGTTTCCTATTCCAAGCTCTAATACGTTCTATTTATTTAGCTTTTTCGTCTGAAATCTGCTACACCCTTCACATAAAAAAAAAAGGTTTGCATACTTCACGAAAAAAGCCGTCGCGCCTGCAAATCAGTTCTCCACATATCCTGAGGTCCATCGTTCAAGGTACTTTCTAATCTTGCATCTTCATATTTCAATTTTAAAATAATTGTTAAAGTATTTTTTACATGCAATCTTAAAATGCCTTTTTTTTTTATACTACAAGGTACGTAGCTAGGGTGAATCATCTCCTCGAGACTTTTCACCCTAAAGCATCCTTCCGGATGAAATCATCCACCAATAAAGTAAATGAGTCTGATGCGAGAGGAAAGTCGTGTCCCAGCTCAACAAGCTTGTGTGCAACACCGTTCAATTCTCTTAACACATGAAAAACCCTTACCTGGCAGAAACTAACTAAAACATTAGTAATATCTGACAAAATAAGGTAAAGTTCCCAAGGGGGCTTCTATTTTATTTATCCGCAAATCATATGCCTTAACCAGACATTCCCATAACGCACGTGCTTCAACATGGAGGACCGATATGTTGCCACATTGTCCATAGCCTAGGGAAACCGTCATAGCATCATGATTCCAAAGAGTAAAGCCATAAGCCGATTAACTAGATTCTTTTTTGGAACCATCAAGATTTAATTGAACAAATTCTTTTTTTGGTTGAACCCATTGGATATTTTTGGTTTTACTCTTGTTCTTAATTATGCTAAACTTTATGCTGATTCATTAATTTTCTTGAGTGATTCCAATCATTGATTTGATTCCCGACAACTAAATCAATATTTTGAGGTTTCTTATTATTGAAGATTCTTTGATTTCTTGCACACCACACATTCCACCAGACTAAAGCTTTGCATTATAAAATTTGGTTTTGCATTCAGATTAGCTTTAATGAGAGTAGTTCTTCCTTCTTGAAAAAGAGAAGAAGCCTTCCATTTAGTTAATTGTTGTTTAGATTTAGTAATAACGTCTTCAAAGGTGTAATAACTTTTCCATTAATGATAGGGCATCCAAGGTATTTTTCCAGGCAGTTTAAGACAGAATAACCGAACTCAGTTGAATTTGACGTTTAATCGAATTCTCCATATTTTTGGATGTTCAAAATATCTAGTATTCTTGCACTTGCTCCTAAGGTTGTTTTTTTTTTTAAAATGATAATATCGTATGTGAAGGCTAAGAAAGGGATAACTGTTCCTCTTTTAGTAACAAGGTTTTTCTTATTTTGGTCACTTTCTTTTTAAATATTTCGTGCAAGGACTTTGTAAGAGCCTTAGTCTTTAGAGCAGAGACAGCTTAGCCGCCCCTACGGCTTGCTCAGCGTTCCGCCCCTGCGGCCAGGAATTTCCTCCCTTGCGGTTTCCTGCGGCTGCAACCGGCTTTGTTGACCCTTTGACCGTGCTTTACTCTCTTCTCTTCCTTCTTAGCCTTCTCCTTTTCTTAGGGAGCAAGGGTTCTTCACTTCTCCAGTAAACCTCACGTTCTTCTTTCCTTCCTTTCCTCTCCTTGATCTTGTTCTTGAATACTTCTTGATTTAGAAGAGATTTGTTGTGTGGTTAATGATGATGAGCATGATGTGTGTATTGCTGAGCTTGGGAGCCAGCTGATGGTGTTTTGTGATATGTTCCTTGCTGCCTAGGACCACAGTAGTGGTAAGTTTCCTTTCTTCTTCTTCTTTCTTTCTTTCTTCATGTGATTCCTCTTCCTTAGCTTAGGATTAGATGTGTTAGGATGCATATTGATGTTGGAATTTGTATGTATATGTATGATTGTGGCTATGGAATGATGAAGACGTGAATTGATCACGTGAAGAGTCGAAGAGAAGTCGGGGAAGCCTGTTATGCACTGTCGCCGCCCCCGCGCCTGGGAGCCGCCGCCCCTGCGGGAACTTGTCACCGCACCCGCGCCTTAGTGCCGCCGCCCCCGCGGCCACGGTCACAGCGCCTGCGCCAGCGTGTATCAGCGCCTGCTCCTGCTGTCTTTCCGCCCCTGCGTGTCTTCTGTTCCGCAGGTGAATCTTGTACTGGATCTACTAGAGTAGTATGGATCCTTTCCTTTCCTAGTATGAGCGGGTTAGTGGCATGATAGGTATGTATATGAGGATAGAAGGATGATGATTATGTTATCGAGATATGCCGATTATGGCTTTGAGGTTTAGTAGATTATCGAGGTTTATAAGTTGGATATGATCCATATGGATCCCTTGGGTCTAGGTGTGACCCCTTTGATTGATAGGAGATTTGATATCTCTTTATGCCTTGTTATTAGGCAGTGATGTCCTCCAGATTGGAGTTGATCGTGTTGAGAGTACTTCGAGGTTGAGGTATGTCCATAGGACTTACTTTGCTACCATTCTTATATTGGATGTATGCATGAGTGGTGTGTGATATATGCTTGATAGCATGCATTGTGATGATTACCGGCCTATGGTTTAGTGACTGCCCATTGTAGGGTTGTGTCAACTTGCCCTTACATCCCGCTGGGAGTTTGGGAGGTTCTCTGCGGACAGGCCAAATCTGGAAGTGGGACGGGCACCTACCACTCCCATAGGGTATACGGGAAAGTGTTACCAGATTACCACTACAGTTGGCAACCCCCCCGAGAGACGAGGATTATATATTCCCCGTGTCACATATATTCATATTCATATATATATACGATTTGAGTGTTTGACGTTATAAAGATAATTAACCGCGTAAATGTTTGACAACATGATTCTATGTGTATGAATTTCTTGAAGTGTGTTTGTGCTTATGCATCTTCTATATATATGTGTATGGTTAGCTAACGGTTTTATATCGTGTTGTAGATCCTTTGCAGGTTATGAGAGCTGCATAGTGATCCAGATGTTGTGATTCGCTGAGGGCTCCGTACACTAGGTTCATGCGAGGGTTATGGGGATTTTGTATGTACAGTTATATGTTTTGGTTTGTACTCAGCGGTTCTTTTGTAAACCTTTTGATATATATACAATTTGATGTTTTGGTTTTAATCTATATGTGCCTTGTTGTAAGATCTAGTGAACTTGTTGTCAGGCTAGGGTCAGGATCCATTGTGAGATCCTACACCCAGTAGCGCCCCGAGTCCTACGGATTTGGGGTGTTACAAAGGTTGTATCAAAGCCTTAGGTTGACAACAATGGCACTTGCAATCTGCAATAAAGGTTGAAAAGATAAATAAACATAACCCGAAAGGGGTATGACATTTCAAAAGGTTTTGGTTTTGAAATGAGTACAAATGTTTTGGGATAGTGTGTACGAGAAGCCATCACCCCTTTAAAGACCTCGACAGTATAGATATATATAGATATTACCTTATGTGATGTTGTGATAGACTTATATATCTATACATATGGCATATATATAGCCTTCTAAGTTAGGTTTATACTCTACAGATGGTTCGGACTAGAGCCTTATCTATAGTTGGACAAGGTAGGGGAAGACCTCCTCTTTCTCCAGTAGGTAGAGGACGGGGTTGGATTCCCGCTGTTGATCCACGTGCAGCGGAGGAGACTCAGGAAGATGTTGCTGAGAGTGTCGTTCCTGAGACTGGGAACGGTAGGGCTGAGGGACAGAGACCACAGAGAGTCCAGTCAAATAACTCGGATCATGTCTCTATGGAGGGACCAGCGTTCCGCGAGTATATCAGACGAGTAGAGGAGGCTGCAAGAGCAGGTAGACGTGCCCCTGATCTGCCAGCACTGGAGGGATCATCTGGGAGATCCCATGGAGTTACTCAGGTGCCAGTTGTACCGGCACGTGCTGCTGAGATTCCTCAGGTTCCAGAGGAGCATAGAGGGCCTCGACCAGATACTTGGTTGAAGGCATTCCATCAGATGGGAGTACCCCCTTTCTTTGGGAAGGTGGGGTTAGAGGTAGAGCTATGGATCGGACATGTAGACTCAGCTCTTGGGTCAATTAGATGTCCAGCAGATAGACAGATAGAGTTGGTGCGGACTCTATTCCGAGAACTGGTGGAGATCTATACGGGGTCAGGTTACCAACTATGACCAGATGAGGACTATGATGAGAGAGCGTTTATGCCCTGCCTCACTTAGGAGGGAGAAACTGCGGGATTTTGTTGAGGCTGGATTTGAGGATGTATCAGTCTCAAAGGCTATCAGGAGATTCCAGGAGGAGCTGCACCTCCTGCAGATCAGCATGTTTATCTCTTCTCCCGACAATTGAGGGATACTACCCGGACTTATATGGCGAGGTTTCATTGTGAGTACTTGATGGATTATCAGGACAGAGCTTCCGATTATGAGAGGGAGCGGGCTGGGCAAAGGAGAGCTTCTCAGACCGGAGGGTCTGAGAAGAGACAGCGGACTGGGCAGACCAATGGTGCTGGTGGAGCTTCTAGTTTAGGGCGAGGCCAGAGCCGCCAGAGTTATCTCTCATCTGCACCAATTACAGATAAGGGACGACAGTGTTTCAACTGTGGTGGTTATGGACATATACAACCAGAGTGTACGAGGCAGACAATGACTTGCTACACTTGTTGCGGACGAGGGCACAAAGTTGTCTTCTGTAGACAGGGTGGAGCTTCAACTCAGCAGGGTTCTTCTCCTGCCAGTATAACGGGAGGTGGGAAGAGACCACCTCAGCAACAACAGACACAAAGACTGCAGAGAGTCCCAAATCGTCCTACGACTCAGGGATCTACTCCTGGGTCGAGTAGAGGCAGAGGTCGTGGTGGGAGTACCATTGACACCAGAGGAGCTCAGCGTAGAGCTTTTGAGCTGAGGAGTGCAGAGGAGCCAGCTGCACCAACTGCTACAGGTACCATTCTGATTCATGGTTTACCTGTTAGAGTTTTATTTGATACGGGTGCTACGCATTCATTTATATCTGATGCATGTGTTGTGCGTCTGAGTCTAGATACGAATGAGGGGATACCCTTTAGTATAGGGTTACCCGATGGTAGTAGGGTCAGAGGTACCCGTGAGATCCGTGATTGTCCCATAACTCATGTACTACTTGTTGACTTCTTTGTCATGTCATTAGAGCATGAGGAAGTCATTTTAGGTATGGATTGGATGGATAGACATCAGGCGGTATTAGATGTAGGTAGGAGGACTATGACCCTCTCTACCGAGTTAGGTCAGATAGAGGTTTTCCGAGGTTGGGACCTTGGAAAGTCAGGCATGGTTATCAGCACGATACGGGCAGCGAGATTGATTGCACAGGGTTGTGAGACCTTCTGGTGTTATGCCATGAAGGAGGGGGAGAGTCCAGCATTAGAGGATATCCCAATGGTCTGCGAGTTTACAAATGTATTTGCTGAGCCGTCTAGTTTGTCGCGTCAGAGAAGTGTGGACTTTGGTATAGAGTTGGAGCCTGGTACGAGACCGATCTCGAAGGCCCCATATCGGATGGCGCCTGTCGAGATGTTGGAGCTGAAGAAGCAACTCGAGGAGTTGGCTGAGAAGGGTTTCATCCGCCCTAGCGTATCCCCGTGGGGAGCACCTGTCCTCTTCGTGCGGAAGAAGGACGGATCGTTGAGACTGTGTATTGATTACAAAGAGCTGAACAAGGTGACCATCAAGAACAAGTATCCATTGCCTCGTATTGATGACTTGTTAGATCAGCTTCAGGGAGCGACAATATTCTCCAGGATTGACCTGCGTTCGGGGTATCACCAACTGAGGGTGAGAGAGCAGGATGAGCACAAGATAGCCTTTCGGACCAGATATGGATACTACGAGTTTGTAGTGATGCCATTTGGGCTTACGAGTGCCCCAACAGTCTTCATGGAGTTGAGGAACAACATATTCATCGACTTTCTGGATCAGTTTGTGGTAGTCTTCATAGATGACATTTTGGTGTACTCTCGCAGTAGAGAGGAGCATGCACGGCAGCTGAGGACTGTGTTACAGGTTTTACAGGATAGAGAACTTTATGTTAAGTTCTCTAAGTGCGAGTTCTGGATGCAAGAGGTAGCATTCCTGGGTCATATTGTTTCCACCGAGGGGATCAAGTTGATCCGGCAAAGATAGAGTCAGTAGCAGCCTGGACGACACTGACTAACGTCAAGGAAGTACGTAGCTTTCTTGGCCTAGCCGGTTATTACCGATGCTTTGTGGAGGGATTTTCTGTGATAGCCCGTCCACTGACGAGTCTGCTGAGGAAGACTACCAGATTTGTATGGTCTGACCAGTGTATGCAGAGTTTTGAGGAGTTGAAGCGACGTCTGACTTCCGCTCCTATTTTGGCACAGTCAGAGGGTACAACTGATTTTGTGGTTTACAATGATGCATCCAAGCTAGGCTTGGGATGTGCGTTGATGCAGCGAGGTAGAGTGATTGCATATGCGTCTAGACAGCTGAAGACGTATGAGGAGAACTACCCGACTCATGATCTGGAGTTGGCAGCGGTAGTTCATGCACTGAAGATCTAGAGACATTACCTGTATGGTGCTACATGTCAAATCTTCAAAGACCATAAGAGTCTGACGTATATTTTCACGCAGCGGGAATTGAATAACCGCTAGCGTAGATGGCTTGAGCTATTCAAGGATTTTAATCTAGAGATTTTGTACCATCCGGAGAAGGCGAACGTTGTCGCCGAAACCCTGAGCAGGAAGTCGCCTCGAGAGCAAGCGATTGCGAGGCTGACAGTTCAACATCAGTTACAGAGGGATCTGGTCTGGTTAGAGTTGGATGTCCAATTTCCTGATGAGGACGCCTAGTTGAGTACTTTACAGGTTCTTCCTGATCTGTTGAGCGAGATTCAACAAAAGCAAAAGACCTGCCCGACCTTGATGAGGATCCAAGAGAAGATGTCCCATGGTGAGGCACCACAGTTCTCCATAGGAGCAGATGGAGTGATGAGACGCCGCGATCGCGTCTGTGTACCAGCTGATGTGGAGTTGAGACAGAGGATATTACAGGAGGCTCACTGTACACCTTATTCAGTGCACCCAGGTACGAGTAAGATGTACCAGGATTTGAGACGTTCATATTGGTGGGGAGGGTTGAAGCCCGACGTGACAAGATTTGTGGCACAGTGTGCGACCTGTCAGCAGGTCAAGATTGAGCATTGCAGACCTGGAGGTGAACTCCATCCACTGCCTATTCCACAAAGGAAGTGGGAGGACGTCACCATGGACTTTGTGACTGGGTTGAGACCGAGCAGGAGTTTTGATGCCATCTGGGTTATATTGGACAGATTGACGAAGACGGCACATTTTATCCCTATTCGGGAAACGTGGCCACCAGTGAGCAGATTAGCTGAGGAGTACACTAGACAGATAGTGAGACTCCATGGTGTACCGAGGACGATCGTCTTAGATAGAGATGGGAGATTTACCTCGAGGTTTTGGCAGCATATTCAAACTTCCGTGGGGACGAGTTTGCACTTCACTACTGCGTTTCATTCTCAGACAGATGGTTAGTCAGAGAGGACCATTCAGACACTGGAGGATATGCTGCAAGCTTGTGTGTTGGACTGGGGACAAGTGTGGAGGGATCATCTCCCACTAGTTGAGTTCTCGTACAACAACAACTGGCATGCATCGATTGGGATGGCCCCATATGAGGCACTGTATGGACATAGATGTCGTACTCTGTTATCCTGGGATGAGCCGAGCAGTATTAGTGGTTTGACACCTGATCAGATTCAGGATGATGTTGCTCGTGTAGCACTGATTAGAGAGAGGATGTTTACTGCACAGAGCCGTCAGAAGTCTTATGCAAATAGGAGGCGTAGACCCCTAGAGTTCAGAGTGGGAGCCCATGTGTGGCTGAGAGTGTCTCCGACACGAGGTGTTAGACGTTTTGGCATTAAGGGGAAGTTGAGCCCCCGATATGTCGGACCGTATGAGATTTTGGACCGGGTTGGGAGTGCAGCATACAGATTAGCTTTGCCTCCGAGATTAGAGGGTGTTCACCCTGTGTTTCACGTGTCTCAACTGAGGGAGTACATATCAGATCCGAGACATATAGTGAGTTATGATGATTTGGTGGTCGAGCCGGACCACACTTTTGTTGAGCATCCGATTGCAGTTCTAGAACGAGGTATGAGACGTCTGCGTTCGAAGGACATTCCTATGTTGAGGATACAATGGTCGAGACGAGGACCTGATGAGGCTACATGGGAGACTGAGGATAGTATTCAGAGGAACTATCTAGAGTTCTATGCCGAGATAGATGTACCTATAGGATCGACGAGTAGATCTTAGTACTATCTTGGTGAGTGTTGTGATTATGTGCTTATATGCTATGATGTGTTATTTTCGTGCTAGCTATGATGTGATTTATGATCTTATTAGATCTTTTTGTGCTAGTACGATTGTTGTTTATGGCTGGAGATGGCTCTTTCCTCCATGCTATTGTGATACGATTAGGGTTTAGATGGAGATGGTTATTCCTCCATGCTATTTTGGTGGACATAGTATTGCTGGAGATGTTTTACCTCCATGCCCTTCTGTTATGAGTATGATTCGGCTAGAGATGGTTTTCCTCTATGCCCTTGTGATGTTATGATAGTTTGGCTAGAGATGGTTTTCCCTCTAGGCCTTGGATAATACAGTGATCTTGTTGCTGGAGATGATGATTTCCTCCATTCTTGCGTTTGAGGTTATAGAGTGAAATTGGTTGATACATTATGAGCGGAGATGTGATGTCTTCTGGTGTTATATTTTGATTGTACTCAGTAGTACTCTGTATAACCTTTTTAGATATATATATATATTCAGTTTTTATGGTTTGGTTTTCATCTATTTGTGCCTTGTTGTAAGATCAGTGAAATTGTTGTCAGGCTAGGGTCAGGATCCTTTGTGAGATCCTAGCCTAGTAGCGCCTCGAGTCCTACGAATTCGGGTGTTACAAAGTTGGTATCAGAGCCTAGGTTGACAACAATGGCACTTGTAATCTGCGATAAAGGTCGAATAGATAAATAAACAAAACCCGAAAGGGGTCTGACTTTTCAAAAGATTTTTGGTTTGAAATGAGTACAAACGTTTTGGGTTAGTGTGTACGTGAAGCCATCACCCCTCTGAAGATCTCGACAGTATAGGTATATATATATATATACATAGATACTATCTGATGTGATGTGTGATATATATATCTATAAATATGGCATATATATAGCCTTCTAAGCTAGGTTTATGTCCTCTACAGATGGTTCATACTAGAGCCCTACCTACAGCTGGATGAGGTAGAGGTAGACCCCCTCTAGGTAGAGGACGGGGTAGGATTCTTGCTGCTGATCTACGTGCAGCAGAGGAGATTCACGACGACGTTGCCGAGAGTGTGGTTCCCGAGACTAGGAACGGGGCAGCAGGGAGGCAGGGATCACAGAGAGCCCGGTTAGATGGTTCAGATCATGTCTCCATGGAGGGAACAGCTTTCTGAGAGTATATCAGACGGGTAGAGGAGGCCGCTAGGGAAGGAAGACGTGCTCCTGATCTGCCCGCACATGAGAGATCCACTAGGAGATTCCATACAGTGACTCAAGTGCCAGTTGTACCGGCACCTGCTGCTGAGATTGCTAGAGCTCCAGAGGAGTACAGAGGGCCTCGACCAGACAGTTGGTTGAAGGCATTTCATCAGTTGGGAGTACCCCCTTTAGAATCTATCAGATGTCCAGCAGACAGGAAGATAGAGTTGGTGCAGACTCTGTTCAGAGATCTGGCACAACACTGGTGGAGGTCAGTACGGAGTCAGGTTATCAGTTATGACCAGATGAGGACCATGATTAGAGAGCGTTTCTGGCTTGCCTCATTGAGGAGGGAGAAACTACGCGACTTTGTTGAGGCTGGATTTGATGATGTACTAGTCTCAGAGGCCATCAGGAGGATTTAGGAGGAGCTGGCTTTACTGGGTCCAACTGCACCTCCTGTTGATCAGCATGTTTATCTTTTCTCTTGACGATTGAGGGATGGTACCCGATCCTATATAGCGGGTTTTCACTGTGAGTCCTTGATGGACTATCAGGACAGAGCTGCAGATTATGAGAGAGAGAGAGCTGGGTAGAGGAGAGCATCTCAGACTGGAGGGTCTGAGAAGAGGCAGCGTACAAGGCAGACCAGTGGTACTGGTGGTGCTGCTAGTGTTGGGCGTGGTCAGAGACGAGGCGTCCGGCATCTGCACCAGCTACAGAGAAGGGACGATAGTGTTATATTTGTGGTGATCCAGGACATATGAGGCCAGAGTGTACTAGGCCATTAGTGACGTGTTTTACCTATGGTAGACAGGGTCACAGAGCCGTTTACTGCCGACAGGGCGGAGCTGCATCTCAAAAGGGTTCTTCTCCTTCCAGTGTAGCGGGAGGTGGGCAGAGGCCACCTCAGCAGCAGCAGACTCAGGGACAGCAGAGGGTCCCAGATCGCCCTACGACTCAGGGATCTGCTCCTGGGCCGAGTAGAGGCAGAGGTCGTGGTGGGAGCACCACTGATACCAGAGGGCCACAGGGNCCGGGTCTTTGAGCTTAAGAGTGCAGAAGAGCCAGTCGCACCGACTGCTACAAGTACCATTCTGATTCATGGTTTACCTGTTAGAGTCTTATTTGATACTGGTGCTACGCATTCTTTTATTTCGGATGCCTGTGTAGAGCGTCTGAGTCTAGATACAGTTGAGGGGATACCCTTTATTATAGGGTTACCCGATAGTGGTAGGGTCAGAGGTACCCCTGAGATTCATATTGTCCCATTTCTATAGGGACTCTTGTATTACTAGTTAAATTCTTTGTCATGCCATTAGAGCATGAAGAAGTCATTCTAGGTATGGACTGGATGGATAGACACTCTGCAGTCTTAGATGTAGGTAGGAGGATTGTTACCCTCTCTACCAAGTTAGGCCAGATAGAGGTTTTCCGGGGTTGGGACCTTGGGAAGACAGGCATGGTTATTAGTGCTATACGGGCAGCGAGACTGATTGCACAGGGTTGTGCCTTCTGGTGTTATGCCATGAAGGAGGGGGGGAGTCCAATTGTAGAGGACATCCCAGTTGTTTGTGAGTTCACATATGTTTTTGCTAAGCCGTCCAGCTTGCCGCCTCAGAGGAGTGTGGATTTTGGATTGACTTAGAGCCTGGTACGAGACCGATCTCGAAGGCCCCATACCGGATGGCGCCTGTCGAGATGCTGGAGCTGAAGAAGCAACTCGAGGACTTGGCTGAGAAGGGCTTTATTCGCCCTAGCGTGTCCCCATGGGGAGCACCTGTCCTCTTCGTACGGAAGAAGGATGGATCACTGAGGTTATGTATAGATTACAGAGAGTTGAACAAGATGACCATCAAGAACAAGTATCCACTGCCTCGTATTGATGATTTGTTAGATCAGCTACAGGGAGCGACTGTGTTCTCCAGGATTGACCTGCGTTTCGGGTATCACCAGCTGAGGGTGAGGGAGTAGGATGTGCACAGGACAGCATTCAAGACCAGATATGAACACTACGAGTTTGTAGTGATGCCATTTGGACATACGAATGCCCCAGCCGTCTTTATGGAGTAGATGAACATTATCTTCATCGACTTTCTGGATCAGTTTGTGGTGGTTTTCATTGATGACATTCTAGTATACTCTCGCAGCAGAGAGGAGCATGCAGGACATCTGAGGACTGTATTGCAGGTTTTGTGGGATAGAGAACTTTATGCTAAGTTCTCTAAATGTGAGTTATGGATGCCAAAGGTAGCATTCCTGGGTCATGTGGTTTCCGCTGAAGGGATCAAGGTGTATCCAGGGAAGATAGAGGCAGTAGCAGCTTGGACGACACCGACGAACGTCAAGGAAGTACGTAGTTTCCTTGGCTTAACCGGTTACTACAGACGCTTTGTGGAGGGATTCTCTGTGATTGCCCGTCCACTGACGAGTTTGCTGAGGAAGACTACCAGATTTGTGTGGTCTGATCAGTGCATGCAGAGTTTTGAGGAGTTGAAGAGACGTCTGACTTCTGCTCCTATTTTGGCACAGCCAGAGGGTACTGAGGATTTCGTGGTATACAGTGATGCATCCAAGCTAGGCTTGGGATGTGTATTGATGCAACGGGGCAGAGTGATAGCATATGCGTCTCGACAGTTGAAGACGTATGAGGAGAACTACCCGACTCATGATCTGGAGTTGGCAGCGGTAGTTCATGCACTGAAGATCTGGAGACATTACTTGTATGGTGCTACATGTCAGATCATGTGTCGGGCAGTTCTCCTCATACGTCTTCAGCTGTCTAGACGCATATGCAATCACCCTGCCTCTCTGCATCAACACACATCCCAAGCCTAGCTTGGATGCATCACTGTATACCACAAAATCCTTTGTACCCTCTGGCTGTGCCAAAATAGGAGCGGAAGTCAATCGTCTCTTCAGCTCCTCAAAACTCTGAACACACTGCTCAGACCACACAAACCTGGTAGTCTTCCTCAGCAGGCTCGTCAGTGGACGGGCAATCACATAAAATTCCCTCCACAAAGCGTCGGTAATAACCAACTAGGCCAAGAAAGCTACGTACTTCCTTGACGTTCGTCGGTGTCGTCCAAACTGCTACTGCTTCGATCTTTTCCGGATCCACCTTGAACCCTTCAGCTGAAACCACATGACCCAGGAATGCTACCTCTCGCATCCAGAACTCGCACTTAGAGAATTTAGCATAAAGTTCTCTATCTCGTAAAACCTGTAGCACAGTCCTCAGCTGTCCTGCATGCTCCTCTCTACTGCGAGAGTACACCAAAATATCATCTATGAAGACCACCACAAACTGATCCAGGAAGTCGATGAATATACTGTTCATCAACTCCATAATAATTTTTGGGGCATTCGTAAGCCCAAATGGAATCACTACAAACTCGTAGTGTCCATATCTGGTCCGGCATGCTAGGGCGAATGAAGCCCTTCTCAGCCAACTCCTAGAGTTGCTTCTTCAGCTCTAACATCTCGACAGGCGCCATCCGGTATGGGGCCTTCGAGATCGGTCTCGTACCAGGCTTTAAATCAATTCCAAAATCCACACTCCTCTGAGGCGGCAAACTGGACGGCTCAGCAAATACATCTGTAAAATCACAAACCATTGGGATATCCTCTAATGCTGGACTCTCCCCCTCCTTCATGGCATAACACCAGAAGGCCTCACAACCCTGTGCAATCAGTCTAGTTTCCCGTATCGCACTTATAACCATGCCTGACTTTCCAAGGTCCCAACCTCGGAAAACCTCTATCTGACCTAACTCGGTAGAGAGGGTGACAGTCCTCCTACCTACATCTAACACTGCAGAATGTTTATCCATCCAATCCATACCTAGAATGACTTCTTCATGCTCTAATGGCATGACAAAGAAGTCAACTAGTAACACACGAGTCCTACATAAATGGGACAACCATGAATCTCACGGGTACCTCTGACCCTACCACCATCGGGTAACCCTATAATAAAGGGTATCCCCTCAATCGTATCTAGACTCAGACGCTCTACACAGGCATCAGATATAAAATAATGCATAGCACCCGTATCAAACAAAACTCTAACAGGTAAACCATGGATCAGAATGGTACTTGTAGCAGTCGGTGCAGCTGGCTCCTCTACACTTCTCGGCTCAAAAACTCTACCCTGAGCTCCTCTAGTATCAGTGGTGCTCCCACCACGACCTCTGCCTCTACTCGGCCCAGGAGCAAATCCCTGAGTCGTAGGGCGATTTGGGACCCTCTGTTGTCCCTGTGTCTGTTGCTGCTGAGGTGGCCTCTGCCCACCCCCTACTACACTAGCAAGAGTAGAACTCTGCTGAGACGAAGCTCCACCCCGTCTACAGAAAATATGTTTGTGACCTAGTTTGCCGCAGATGTAGCAAGTCACTATCTGCCTCGTGCATTCTGACCGCATATGTCCATAACCACCACAGTTGTAACACTGTGGTCCCTTATCTGTAGTTGGTGCAGATGAGGTATAACTTTGGCGTCTCTGGCCTCGCCCAACACTAACAGCTCCACCAGTACCACTATTATGTCCAGTACGCTGTCTCTTCTCAGATCCTCCGGTCTGAGAAGCTCTCCTCTGTCCAGCTCTCTCCTTCTCATAATCAGAAGCCCTAACCTGATAATCCATCAAGGTCTCACAATGAAACCCCGCCATGTAAGTCCGGGTAGTATCCCTCAGTCGTCGAGAGAAAAGATATACATGTTGATCTGCAGGAGGTGCAGCTGGACCCAACAAAGCCAGCTCCTCCTGGAATCTCCTGATGGCCTCTGAGACTGGTACATCCTCAAAGCCAGCCTCCACAAAATCCCGCAGTTTCTCCCTCCTCAATATGAGGTAGGGCAGAAACGCTCTCTAATCATGGTCCTCATCTGATCATAACTACTAACCTGACCCCGTACAGATCTCCACCAATGTTGTGCTAAGTCCAAGAATAGAGTCTGCACCAACTCGATCTGTCTGTCAGCTGGACATCTAATAGACTCCAGAGCTGAGTCTACATGTCCTATCCACAACTCAACCTCTAATCCCACCTTCCCAAAGAAAGGGGGCACTCCCAACTGATGGAACGCCTTCAACCAAGTATTTGGTCGAGGCCCTCTATGCTCCTCTGTAACCCTAGCAATCTCAGCAGTAGGTGCCGGTACAGCTGGCACCTAAGTAACAGTATGGGATCTCTCAGATGATCCCTCCTGTGTTGGCAGATCAGGGGCACGTCTACCTGCTCTGGCAGCCTCAACTCGTCTAATATACTCGCGGAATGCTGGTCCCTCCATGGAGACACGATCCGAGTCATCTGACGGGACTCTCTAGGATCCTTGTCTTCCAGCTGCCCCGTTCCCAGTCTCAGGAATGACACTCTCAGCAACGTCCTCATGCATCTCCTCCGCTACACGTGGATCAACAGCGGGAATCCTACCCCGTCCTCTACCTAGAGGGGGTCTACCCCTACCTCGTCCAGCTGCAGGTAAGGCTCTAGTCTGAACCATCTGCAGAGGACATAAACCAAACTTAAAAGGCTATATATATATGCCATATGTATAGATATATATATCAAGTCAATCACAACATAATATCTATATATATCTATACTGTCGAGATCTTCAGAGGGGTGAAAGCTTCTCGTACACGTTATCCCAAAACATTTGTACTAATTTCAAAACCAAACCCTTTTGAAAAGTCAGACCCCTTTCGAGTTCTGTTTATTTATCTATTCGACCTTTATCGCAGATTGCAAGTGCCATTGTTGTCAACCTAAGGCTCTGATACCAACTTTGTAACACCTTGAATCCGTAGGACTCGAGGTACTACTGGGCTAGGATCTCACAATGGATCCTGACCCTAGCCTGACAACAAGTTCACTGGATCTTACAACAAGGCACAGATAGATTAAGACAAAACATAAAACTGTATATATACATATCAAAAGGTTTACATAAGAAACCGCTGAGTACAAAAGTGAACATATAACTGTACATGACAAAAGACCCCATGTCCCACGATAACGACCTAGTGTACGGAGCCCTCAGCGGATCACCCACTCTGGATCACTCTGCAGCTCTCCTAACCTGCAAAGGATCTACAACACGGTATAAAAACAGTTAGCTAACCATACACATATATATTGAAGATGCAAGAGCACAAACACACTTCAGGAATCATAACATATAAACATGATGTCACACATTTACCCGGTTAATTATCTTTATAAATTCCAACACTCATATCGTATATATATATATCGGAATATGAACATATGTGACACGAGGAATATAACCCTCGCCTCTGGGTGCTCATGGCAGCTGGAGTGGTCCCTGGTCACACCTCCCCGTGTACCCTAAGGGAATGGGGAGTGGCCAACCGTTTACCAAATCTGACCCAACCACAAAGAACCGCCCAGACTCCAAAAGGATGAAAGGGAAGGCTATCACGGCCCTACAATGGGAAATCACTAAACCATAGATCGGTAATAATCATAACACATGCTATCAAGCATATATCACACACCACTCATGCATACATTCAATATAAGGATGGTAGCTAAGTAAGTCCTATGGACTTACCTCAACCTTAGAAGTAGTCTCAACCCGATCAGCTCCAACTCTGGAGAACAACACTGCCTAATAACAAGGCATAACAAGATATCAAACTCCTATCCATCAAAGGATCACACCTAGACCCAAGGGATCCATAAGGATCGTATCCAACTTATAAACCTCAAAGCCCTAATCGGCATATAACGATATCATACTCATCATCATTCTATCCTCATACACATACCTAGCATGCTACTAACCCGCTCATACTAGGAAAGGAAAGGATCATACTACTCTAAGTTGATCCTGTACAAGACGCACCTGCGGAACGGAAAGACGCACGGGTGGAACAAGGCAAACCGCAGGCGCGGCGACGCTTGGCAGCAGGCGCGGTGACAGTGGCCGTAGGCAAGCGCAGGCGCTGAGACCGTGGCCGCAAGGGCGGCAGCTTCCGGGCGCGGGTGCGGTGACAAGGCTCCCGCAGGGGCGGCGGCTTCCAGGCGCGGGGGCGGCGACTCTGCAGAACGTATAGTCCCGACTTCTCTTTCACTCTTCACGTGATCAAATCACGTCTTCTTCATTCCATATTCAAACACATACATACACATACACATTCTAACATCAATATACCTTCCATACATCTAATCCTAAGCTAGGGAAGAGGAAACAAGGAAGAAAGAAAGGAAGGAGAAGCAAGGAGCTTACCTCTACTGCTGGTCTAGGCAAGGAAAAGATCCACAACCACTACCTCAGCTGGCTCCCAAGCTCGGCAACACATCACACATCATCAACCACCAAAAGCCACACACAAACTCTTTCAAACTCAAGGAAAAACTCAAGCAAGATCAAGGAGGAAGGGAGAAGCAAGAAGGCATGTAGAAGCTGAAGAAGGAATGAAGACTGAAGAAGAAACTCTTGCTCCCCAAGGTAAGAAGAGAAGGTAAAGCACGAGTCAACCGGTCAACAAAGTCGGCTGCAGCCGCAAGAAACCGCAGGGGCAGTTCCCTGAGCCGCAAGGGCGGAAGACTACACGAGCCGCAGGGGCGGCTCCCTAAACTCACGGGGGCGGCTAAGGCCAAAACAGGCTCCAAAGACTAAGGCTCTTACAATGTCCAGTTGGGAAGGTTCTGCTCATGATGGACGTCTCCTTCATGATGCTATTTCAAGACATAGAAGGTTGGAGGTACCAAAAGGTAATTGTTGTAAATTAAATTTTAGAAACTAACGGAGAAAAGACTTTCAATATAGCATACCTTTTTCTTCCGTTTGTTTTGTTAAAAGGCTATTACTAATTGGCTGATGTTGGTTACAATAATTGTGAGGGGTTTTTGACTCCTTATAGAGGTACGCATACCACTTAAAAGAGTGGGTAAATCGACAACTCGAGAGTACAGAGCAATATTTCAAAATGAAACATTTTAAAGCTAGAAATATAATAAAAACTTAGTTTGACCTACTAAAAGGAGGATGGGCTATTCTTCGAGGTCCCTTTTTTCCCCAATAAGAACTCAAGGTCGTATTGTCTATGCATGTGCATTACTGCATAACCTCATTCGAAAGCATATGCCAATCAAGAAAGAAGAGAAACTTGAAGAGGTTGAAGTGAGAACAAATGAGGAAGAAGGGTGTGATGCGGAAGAAGTGAGGGATAATCGTGAATACATCACTCAAGTTGCAGCGTCAAATACGTGAGCCTTATTCCGAGACTCCTTAGCACAAAATTCATTTAATAATTGGAGATTGGGATCTACTTGAACTTTATTTCAATATGATCATTCTGATTTAGTAGTTGGTTCTATGTATTTAGAACTTGCTGTGGTTGAATTATGTATTTCGATTTTTTTTGTTGATTTTATGTATTTGAGCTTTATTATATGGTAGACATAATCTAATTTTTTTTATTATAAATATAAGTTATGATATATCATTATTGTTGGTACGATGGACAAATCAAAGAAGAGATACTCATCTTGCTAGATTTCATGATGGACCTTAAAGATGATCCTTGTTGGAAGGGTAAAGGAGGCTTTAGGAATGAATTTAGATCTGCCTTAGAGAGAATGATGTTTGATAAATTCCCTATTGTTGGTATTAAGGCTACCCTCTCATATTGACTCCAAGATCAAGTGGTTAAAGGAAAAGTATGTTGTCATTTGATATGCTACGCCTATTCGGATTCAATTGGAATGATGAAAAGAATATAATTGAATGTGGGAGGCAAGCATACGATGAATTTGTTAAGGTATTAGATTGTAAATCACTATTAATATTTAAAATCTTGAGAATAACGAACTCTAATATATATAATTACATTATTAATTTCATGCACACCCTAAGGCCAATGGATTGTGGAGGGTTGAATTTCCCTATATAAAAAAGCTTGACAGTATCTTTGGCATAGATCAATTGTCATCACCGGTATGCTACGCCTATCCGGATTCAAGTGGAATGATAAAAATAATATAATTGAATGTGGAGGCAAGCATACGATGAATTTGTTGAGGTATTATTGTAAATCTCTATTTAATATTTAAAATATTGAGAATCACGTACTCTAATATAAATAGTTTTATTAATAATTTTAGGCACACCCTAAAGCTAGTGGATTATGGAGGGTTGAATTTCTCTATATGAAAAATCTTGACGGTACCTTTGGCATAAATTTGGCTAATGGAGAAGTAGAAGGATTTGATGATGTTGATAACCTAGAGAATGATGTTTTAAATCTTGAAAATGATAACTATTCTTCGGAAAATGTGATTCACTTAACATCTCCACCTTTGAATAGGCAAATGACATGGAAAGGAGGTACAGTTCTTTTGATCATCTTGATAAGATTGCAACTTCGATGGTTGTGCAAAGGAGCGTGATAAAGTTGTAGAGGCTCATAGGCAAACCGCTAAAAATCACGCAGTTTAAGTAACAACACAAAAAAGTTTTTACTAACAGAGATATACAATATACCTGAACTTTCTCTAGATGAAGCTATTGATGTTGCTTGTATTCTAAGCAACAACCCGAATGAATTGGGTATCTTCTATAGTTGTCCAGATAATGATTAGAAGACTCATAATGTATCGAAACTTCTTCGTCGGTGATCAAGATGATAGAGTAGAGGCTTTAATGAAGATTCGGATTGAGGTTTCATCCTATGTGATTGTTTTGACGATTGCAATACCTTTTTACTTTATGCTACTTTTTTATTTCACAAAACATTATTGTGTGTAGTACTGTAGTTGTATTATTTTTTCAAACATTAATACACTTTATTGAATATTAGATTTGATATTAAAAGACACTTGCGATTTTAAAAGGCATTTGTAGACGAAATTATAAAAATATATTTACCAGCATGATTTACACATATTAATTTTAAGATGACAATTGGTCTTAATTTTCCTATATATAAATTTAAGAAATAAAATATACTATATTGTGAAAATACATTACATCACAAAATATCATACGATTCCTCATTCCATAATTTTTATCAAACTAAATAGGTTTCATGAATCGTTCATTCCAACTTCATACCAAACACCATGAATCGGGAATGAATCATTCCGATTCCTAATTTCAATCCGATTCCTGATTCCAAACCACTTCCTGCCTACATACCAAACGAGCCCTTAATCCTTATTGAGGCTAAAATGAAGTTATTATTGGAAGAATGTTTGTTGCACACTAAGGATCATCATTTAATCAAGGAAGTCAAGGTTAAAACTAAAGTGATCGAAATTCGAGAGTGAAAAAACGAAACCTGTTCGATCATGATGTGTTTGGTTGGCTGATTTATCCTTGTAAGTCAGCCGACCTAAACTTTCATGTCAAATACAAAGTTGTAGATCTTTATATTACATGAGAAAGTAGTGCTCGTGGTTTTCTTGGTCTAACAAAACTAATAGTAAATCTAGTTTTGCTAAATTGGTCAGATGTTGATTTTTTGAGGAGGTTGTTCGATGAGCTTCCGCTGTTCGGACAACCGGTCCCACAATATTCGCTCTTTGACAATTATTTTCTATCATTTATCCCTTTCATTTTAGCCTATTTATTTAGTCTTTTTATTTGTACGTTTTTATCTTTTACCAAGTCCGTTTGGACAATTCTATCATTTAGTTATACGATAAGATTTGATATATTTGGATTTGATTTGCAAATCCTAGGACGATTATGTTAAACATTCTCCTATAAATAGGGTTGTTCATCCATTCGTTATTTTTATATTCAGTTTTCATTCGCATGTTCTATTAGACGGTTCAAGTTTTGTAAGTCGACCGACCCACAACCCTCATCAGTCGGTCGACTGATCCTTTCCCCTTCATTTAATAAAATTTCAATTTGTGTTAAGGTATGTCATGATAAATTTATCTGGTCAAGGGTCCGGAGAGCCCGACTACATTGATGTATGATGTTCATAATGATGTATATATTCCTTGAATGTCTATCTATGATAGTTATGGTAGTTTTGGGTTGTTCTATGCAAATGCGAGAGTTAAGTGTGGGACACTCCATTACATTATGCTCTTCCAATTGTTGATGGAAAAATGCAAGAGTCGAGTAACTCATACCATTCATATTCCGCAAAATGTGAGAGCCGAGCGGAACTGTCCCCCACATAGCATGATTTACATTCTTCATTGGATTTATCAATCGAGATTATATTTATATGTTGTGGTGATATTGATCTTAGAACTCTTTATTAATCATTGATTCATCTAAAAACCGTGTAAGTGTATAATTCTTGATTCTAAATCAACCAACGAACAATTTTTCCCTATTCCTTATTGTTATTCTTTTCTCTTGTCTAGTCTACACCGATCAATCGACCAATCTTTGTCATTAGATCGACCTGTTCTATTTTCTCGTTCTTTCTGATTTCGTATTTTCATATTCTTTCATTTATGTGTTATCAATCGACCGACCAATGACAATCGGTCGACCGATTGACTCCTTTGTTTTCATTTATTGATTATGTTTTGTTTTATTATCAAGTTGTTTCATTATTAATCGGTCAAATCATTTCAGCGCCTTCCTTGTGTTCGATCTGACCGATTTGCTACAATCGAGTCTTGTATCTATTTACGAGATCTAAGGCTCACGTCTCAACCCTTATAACCCAACTCTTGGTAAAGCTCTCTAGCTTGAGGCATAGTGAAGGAACCTTAATGGTTAGGATTTAGAGGACATGAAGAAAGTGGTGGTGATGTTTTTCCATGACTCAACTTGATGGATTTTGTCGCATGTTATAGACTGACTACTCGTGGTTACTTCAATCACCCTTAGATCATGTTTCATGTTCAATGTGTAAAATTACAACAAAATTTTTGTATGGATAGAAATGATGCATGTATGTACTCGTTATGTATTTTTTTTTTATTTTTCTGAATAGTAGTTACTCAGCTTTATGGTTCAAGGACAACCATTAAAGGTGATGGAGGACCATCCTCTATAGAGCCTACACAAGAACATATCCCTACACAAGGTCCTACACAAGCTCCGAATGTATCAAATACGACGGCCATGTAGACGTTGGAATGTCCTAGGAATGAGTTTGAAGTTGGAGTTCAAAACCCTAGTGGCAAAGGAGTGGACGGCGGGCAAGCGGAGCGAGGAGCGGACGGCGGGCAAACGGAGCGAGGAGCGGACGGACGGAGCAGGGAGCGAAGCGCCAAGCGTGACATGATCCGGATCTCGGCCTGGATTGTTAGACGACACCGAGATGGAGGCCGAGATAGCCGAATCCCTATTTTTGTTATAATTTAGGGAAGACTTGTGTTTTTGCTATAATTTAGGGAGCTCTCTTTAATTTCCTAAATTATATTGTTGGTTTTATTTTACCTTTTTTCTTTTAGGATAGGAGTGCCTATAAATAGTCTCCTTAGTTTCTTTTCTAGGAAGGTTATTCATTTTGCAAAGACATTGTTTATTCCTACAAAATCAATCAAGAAAGAGAGTTTTTGGTTGGCATATCGTTGTGAGTTGTTAAGCTTGGCTGAGTTTGCTTGTGTCGATCCCGAGATTGGTGCTTCAAACCTTCACTCGCCTCCTCGTGCTTGCCTTGATTAGAAGGCTTGTGTGAGGTTGTAGTGTGGATTGGGTTGAGGATTGATGGAGTTTTGGGTCTTGATTTTTTAGATCGAGGTTCTTCCTCTTGTTTCTCTCCTTGGTTCTTTCTTCTTTAAGTTTCGTTATTTCCTTGTGTCTTTCTTTGTTTTTCGTTCAACGTTTGGTTCTAGTTTGAGTTCAACGGAGTCATTTGCACCTAGATCGAGTCCTAGCGGGAATATCCCCGCATCAATTGGTATCAGAGCTAATTGGTGCTTTTGATTCAAGAGTCAGTTTCGTTCACGTTTTCCTTTGTCTTGTTTGAGTCGTGGTAGTCCAAGTTGGAGTTTGTTTTGGTTGGAGAAGAAGAAGCCTAGCCGATCCAAATTTCCTTTCCTTTTTCTTTTCCCGGCATTATCATCGAGTAGCCGGCCACAAAACAAAAAAAAAAAAAAAAAACAAGAAAAACTGTTATAGGCTATTAACCACTTCCTACATTATAGCCTAAGCAACCTCCTAGCTTCTTTTATTCAACGTACAAAAAAAAAAGTGGTTACCTAGCTACAATATCTCCTATTTTATAGCAACTACATTATCTACCTTCATCCATCTCTCCTACAACGTAGCTACTAGTAAACCGCTTCCTAAAATTTCGGTCAACCACCTTTGATCTTTCTACAAACTAGTGCAAAGCATTAGATAAAAAAAAATACATTTTGATCATCAACCGAGAGAAGTTATCAGTCAGGCTACAAGGAGAAACATCACCATTCACCTCTACACAACACATCGGCTCTATCTTCCCCTACCATTCAAGCATCCAACGACAACACAACATCTCACCTCTTCCATTTTCCGTCAACACAAAATCGAGTCTTTTCTTCAATTCAATCTTTGCTTCAAACACAAAGTCTTGTTAGTTTTAGTCAAAACTCAACCTTCTCTTTACGTCAATCTTACTCTCTTAAGACAAGGAGTTGCTTGTGAAGCCTAGAGTATCAATTAAGGTCGTATTGATCCTTGCAAACCGGTTACATCAAGAAGCTTGCATCTACATCAACGAGAGAGTAGAGGGATACACAAGCGAGAAGTTTTATGGTTTTATTCTAATCTTTCACTCTTTCCGTGTTCATCGTTTGTTTTTTAAGCATGTCCAGGTCACGGAGTCCGAGCAAGGCTAGTAGTGAGCCAATACATCCGGAGATGTTCAACCTACTCAAGAGACTTTCCGACTCGATGGAAAGCCTTTCCAAGAGAATGGAGGCCATGGAGGCTCGGACGCCACAACCTCCTACTCCGCCGCTGAGATCGACGTTCGAATTGGGCGGGATGTCAAATGTGCAAAGGGAGGCGTCACAAGAGAACCACCATCACAGCCCCCTAGCACGAGGTAATATCCATACTAATCCCATACACAATGTGCCTAATGTACCCCCCTATGTTGATGGTTTTTAGCCTACACAAGACGTACACAATGAAGAAGACGTGTGGGATGGGTACACAAGATTCTACCCGCAACCTCGGCAAGGCCGAGATAGAGACTACTTCCGACCACCACAAGAGCAAGATGGCCTAGGCAAGGTCAAGATCAAGATTCCCACATTTGAAGGAAAGTGTGATCCAGATGTATACATGGATTGGGAAACAAAGGTCGAGCAAATTTGGTCATGCCATAACTTTGGTGAGGTCAAGAAGGTACAACTAGAAGCCTTGGAATTTCAGGGATACGCTCTAGTTTGGTGGGACAATCTTGTCAAAAAACGTGTAAGGACAATGGATCCGCCAATAGCCACTTGGGAGCACATGAAGGCCCTCATGAGAGCTAGGTTTGTGCCACCCCACCATACACGGGAGCTACGCCAACGGCTAGAAAACTTGAGACAAGGAAGCAGGAGTGCCGAAGAAGCTTACACAACCATGAAAATGGCCATGGTGAAAGCTAACGTGCTCGAGGATGAGGAAAACACTATGGCAAGGTACTTACGCATCTTAAATTCAAGTTTATCTAACGAGGTTGATATGTATCCTCATAGCACCATGGAGCAATTGCTACACATAGCCATCAAGGTGGAGAGAAAGTCCAAGCAAAGAAGCCGAGATGGCACGCCACCATTGTGGGAGCCCTATTCTTTCGGACCGAGATCGCTCCGTTGTTGTTGCAAACGGAGCGAGGAGCGGACGGACGGAGCAGGGAGCGAAGCGCCAAGCGTGACATGATCCGGATCTCGGCCTGGATTGTTAGACGACACCGAGATGGAGGCCGAGATAGCCGAATCCCTATTTTTGTTATAATTTAGGGAAGACTTGTGTTTTTGCTATAATTTAGGGAGCTCTCTTTAATTTCCTAAATTATATTGTTGGTTTTATTTTACCTTTTTTCTTTTAGGATAGGAGTGCCTATAAATAGTCTCCTTAGTTTCTTTTCTAGGAAGGTTATTCATTTTGCAAAGACATTGTTTATTCCTACAAAATCAATCAAGAGAGAGAGCTTTTAGTTGGCATATCGTTGTGAGTTGTTAAGCTTGGCTGAGTTTGCTTGTGTCGATCCCGAGATTGGTGCTTCAAACCTTCACTCGCCTCCTCCTTGTGCTTGCCTTGATTAGAAGGCTTGTGTAAGGTTGTAGTGTGGATTGGGTTGAGGATTGGCGGAGTTTTGGGTCTTGATCCTTTAGATCGAGGTTCTTCCTCTTGTTTCTCTCCTTGGTTCTTTCTTCTTTAAGTTTCGTTATTTCCTTGTGTATTTCTTTGTTTTTCGTTCAACGTTTGGTTCTTCAACGGAGTCATTTGCACCTAGATCGAGTCCTAGCGGGAATATCCCCACATCATTAAAGGCTTCTTACCTACATTTGTGAACATATATTGTTTTTCAAGAAAAATGTTTGACCTATATTATACCCAGATTTGAAAGACAATATATCTATATGATAGACATTATGCCCCAAATTTAACAAAGAATATACCCCGGACGTGATAGACAATATACCGCGGATTTGATAAACAATGTACCACGAATATAATCCTAGGACATATGATATCAAATTATATTACAAAAAGTAACAAGAGCTTAGTTCTCATGAAGTAAATGCTAAATTACATCATTATTGGAGTTTATTTCTCCTCAAAATAAATTTCAAATTAGAACAATGAACTTTCTCAAAGGTATTTACATAATTTTTTATTTTTTGTATTGATTAATGAAATGATATAAAAATTAATCTGCAATTTAATAAAGCTCGAAATTACAAATTCCAAAGGAATATTGGGTATAAAAAAAAATGAGGTTTTTGCATGCTGCAACCTTATTTAAGGAGTTTGAGGACATGCAACCACAAAAATGTCCGAAGGATTATCCCTTTTGATGTGAACCGAGGATATGAACCTTTGACTATGCTTGAGGGAGTAACTCGGCTGGAACATGAGAAAATGTTGGCATAATAACAAAATTATTATATTTATGTATGTCTTGGATGCTCGATCAATATTGACAACTAATGTTCAATATTAATCAATTCCAATGTGGGAATGTGAAAAGTACAATGTGTAATGCTTCTATATATAGGATTCTAAGGTGGTCTAACCAACTCTTAGTACAATTGCAAGTACAAGATATCTAGAACAAAGGATTACATCCATGAGTGTGCAAGTCCTTGTGTCGGGCCTTTCTTACTAGTTCCAAATAAGGATGATACCTAGCAGATGTGTTGATTATAAGACTATCAATCAAATCATCATAAAGTATTGTTATCATCTTCCTCATTCGGTTGATATGCTAGATTGTGCCTTTCGAATTTACGCATGCTCCCAACACCTACATGTGTCTAATATACCATGTTTCGTGAATCTTCTAAAGCATAGTGTGGTCGTCTAATTCTGATTACTTCCTAATCTACAACAAATCCCCCTAGAACATTTTAAACAACTAAGAAAATGTTGTTTGTCACAAGGAACAATTATATGCCAACTCTAACAAATCTTTTTTTTTCCAAACATTGTAGACTTTGTAGTCTTTATTTGTTATAATGTTTAAAAGAAGTAACATCTGAGTTAGGCTGCACACAATTGGACCGGACCGGTCCTGTAAAATTCCGGTACGGTCCAGTCTGGACGTAATTTACACTTTTAAAATATTTTTGATCGTGAATTACATACGGTCTGGTCCAGTACCGGACCGGAGTTTTCCATACAAAAAAAAAAAAAAAAAAATTTCTAAAAAAAATTCAATATGATCCGGTCCATGGGTTTACGGTCTGGACCGTTTGAACAGCCCTATCCTAATATTCTGAGCAGATTGTCCTATTACGAAAACTCAAGTATGAAGCCTTCTCACATTGGCTGGATTCTAGCTACATTTTGACAAAGATTTCATCATCATTACTGCACCCAACTATTGAACTAACAAAGAAGCAAAACGGCCTTCAACCAAATGAAGGAGGATGAGAAGGGTTGTTTTCCTAGAAAACAAGAAAGAAAATGTTTGAAAATTTGTGTTATAAATGAAGGGCATTTGTACAGGTTAAATATATCTAAAACTAGATTGAGCATTACCTGAACGAGAGCGAGGGCCATACCGCGTTTGATTACAACTGTGAAACCCAATTAGCAATTACACAAAATCAACCACAAACTTCAGGGATCATTTTCTTGTTTTCACACATCAAACTCGCCTTTCAAACCAGTATGGAAACTTAATCCCAAGTATAAGGCCAAGATCCCCGATATTTGCTGTCTCGTGCGAAGCTGAGCTACTGTACAGCCATTTGCAGCACACAAACACTAAAACAGAACCCACAAATGTTGATGCAGATCTAACTTATGAGTCATCATATTTCACCATCTATTTTAAACTTCCAATCCGGCAATAAGAAAAGATTATGTTGTCATAACCCAGTCATTAGAGCATTAGACAAAGATATCAAAAGGTTCTCCTTCACTTGCCATTTTTATTTGCAGACACCAACCATAACCAACCTGGTACCCACAGCAGAAGAGATAGAACCAGTCAACAGCACAACCTGTAGCACTTCTATTAAGAAAATATCATCATCTTCGCCCCAAAGTAGCACGGCTGCAATATCGTCTCTTAGATGACATGATGAGATTCCTAGAAGGCATCAGTGACATTTCTCAGCAAGCTTTAATTGATGGATCATGGTTCACTACATTCTTAAACACATCAAACACTCCATGTACATCTTTAGTAGAGTTTATTCACTATTACTCATGGAAACAAACCTTGTTTACTTAGATCTTAAACTCATGCTTCGTCTTTTCTGACTCATAGCAAATCGCTTAGACATGGCAGGGTTGTAGAATCTTCTCATATGCTCTGATAGTTTATGTATTGCATTAAGGTTACCCAACACAGAGAGTTGTTCCAGAAACAAATCAAATGTGCGATAAGGCAATTTCATACCCCTGTTCACCACATCTTCTAAAAGCAAGTATGCATCATCAACTTTGTCACATCCAAAAAGCCCTTTTATCATCATGCAATAAGTATTAACATCCCGATGACATCTCATCACATCCATTTCACGCCAAGTATCAAATGCTAAGTCAGCTTCACCCAATGCAAAGAACATCTCAATCAACATATTAAAAGTCTGCACACTTGGTTTGACACCAACCTCAATCATTCTCCAGTACAGCCTAATTGCTTCATCATTCCTCTTGTTGTCACAAAGAACCTTGAGAAAACAATTGTACGAGACAATATCAGGCGGATACCCTCTCTTTCCCATCTCATCCAACATTTTGTAGGCTTCATCAATTTTTCCAGCAGAGCACATTCCTTCAATCAAATCCTTATATGTTGTAACATCAGGAAGGCATCCGCTACTCAGCATGTCTTCCAGCACTCTAAAGCTGTCATCCATTCTATTGTTCTTTACCATAGACAGAATTACTGTGGCGTAAGTTTTTGCAGTTGGAGAAGAAATTGTTGAACCTCGTTCCTTCATGAATTTGAAAAGCTCAAAAGTCTCAGTGATCATCCCCAATCTAGAGAAAGTATCAATTGCAGTGTTATATGTAAAGTTATCCGGTGTAAAACCCAAGCTGAGCATTTCATCCAACACTTTCATTCCTCTTTGAGGATTTCTAATTCTACACCAACCAAAGAACAATATATTATAAGTATTAGCATCAGGCTTAATCTTAGGCTTGACCTTTTTGAACATAGACTCAGCATGTTCAACTAGGCAACACTTACAGAAGGCATCAAGCAGCATGTTAAAGGCATTGATCTCCGGCTGTGTCTTCACCCGTATCCTCTTCTTCTTCGCGAACTTCTGAACATGGGTCGAGTACTTATCTGTGTACTTCCTCAGGATCGTTATAAGAACCTCAACAGGGACGGACTTCTTGTCACTCCGTTTCATGTAATCCAACATATCACACACAATTCTAAACTGCTTTTGCTTGTACTTTGTACTTGACAAAATATCAATCATTTCATTATACACTACAGGTTCATGGTGGTAGTTGTCCTGGCATCCAGCCCACATGAAGAACCTAAGGGCAATCTTCTCCTCGTAGTGCAGCTTATTCAGAATACCAGATACCAAATCAGTCGACAGAGGAATCAAAGCTTGATCAAGAGCTTTCTCCATATCAAACTCGACAGAAGCATTCTCCATAATAGTTGTATACACTCGATCAACTTCACACACCAAAAGCTCATTTCTATCAACACCCTGTTGCTCTATATTAAGAAGTTCATCAACAGAAACGTTTGCCGTTGAGAAACTTTGCGGAGAGAGATAGTATGGCAGGCATCTCACAACAATCCAATATGAGCTCTTATCAAATCTATTATAGGAGAAACTCCGACAATGAATTTGAATTGAAGAATAATAAAAAGAGCTGGTAGCAGAATTAGCTGAAGGAATTGAGCTGAAACGATTCTGATTAATAGAATTGGATAATTGCTTGCAAAACCTATGAACGGAGAAAAACCTAAATCCCGACATCTGGAAATCAAATGACTTATAAAGTCGAATTAGAAAGATTGGCAGAAGTCATGGCGCATTACGAGAGAAAATTTGAAGAGGAAAGGCAATACCTCATTGAAGAGTCGTTTCAAGAGAATCCACACAAGTATTTGGATGAAGCAAGGGGAGTAAGGAACGACGGAATGGCGGCCGGAAGGGAATTCTAGGTGTATGAGTTTGGTTCGAGCTATTTCAATTTTTTTAAAAGTCCAATAATATGAACATGTTTATACTCTATAAATTCTATAATTTATCTGAAATAATAGGTGTCGAGTTAAGCCGAATAATTCATTGATTGAGAAGTGTTTATATAACAATATGTAGCGGCAAAATTGTAAATAACAGCTAAATAGATGTGTTAAAATTAAACTTAATTTAGTCTCTAATACCCCCCCCCCCCCCCCCCCCCTCAAGCAGGAGGTCTAAGCTTGCCAAGTAGGAAGGTGAAACGGTTAGGACCAAGAGTCTTGGTCATGATATCAACAAGTTGATGTGTGCAAAGATCAAGTTGATTCTGGATGATGTCTCATTGAAAATTTTCTTTGATGGTATGCCAATCTATCTCGATGTGTGTAAAATCTCGAATTTTGGGAACTCGAAGCGTTACTGTCTAGGACCTCACTGTGGGTTTCTGCCTTAGTTTGACGTCATCGGATCTTGCAACAAGGCACAAATATTTTAAATACAAATCCTTCCAAATTACATAGTTAAACTCGACAGGCTCTGGACTCGTACGTCAGCCAACTGTGAATTATAAATAAACCCTATTGTAATAAAATAAATAAAACATAATTATATAACCCAACACCCAAACTCCTAAAGTCCTAGTACGGAAACCCGGCTAGCCACTCCACTCCCCATTTCTCGGTAGAGTTATATCCTGCAAAAATCTAACAACACGGTAAAACTGGTAGCTACAATTCTAATACTAAGGTCACTAAAACACACACATATAAAGAAGTATTATAAATCAATCAGCATTTAACACACAATGTCTCGGTTTATTATCTTTTCTTTGGTGGAATTAGTCATTCTATTTTCCACCTTTTCAAAGTAGCACA
Source organism: Fagopyrum tataricum (assembly GCA_002319775.1). Taxonomy (NCBI): domain Eukaryota; kingdom Viridiplantae; phylum Streptophyta; class Magnoliopsida; order Caryophyllales; family Polygonaceae; genus Fagopyrum; species Fagopyrum tataricum. The sequence continues at coordinate 20,775,782 of CM008282.1, read as the reverse complement.
AGAGTCTCCCGACTCTTGCCCCGGTCCCCCGTTAACTAGTAGGACTGGTGTTTGTACCTCCTCCCGTATACGCTACTGGACTGGTCGCGGGGTAATCTTTCGGCACCCTCGGCCCGGACATATAGCTACGGCACGGTATAATACACTTGTGCCTCTCTTTAGAAATTTAAAAGCAGTGATCTAGTTCGTTCATTTTATTTCACAATCATAACACACGCTACCCTAGTGCACGCTCAGTATTAAAAGGTAGCTAAGTGAGTCCGATGAACTCACCTTATCAGTACTGGTCTCAACATCTCGCGATCTTGCCAGTCAAAGATCCGATTACCCTACTCAATCATTTATCAACTCTTAGAACTACTTCAACCCTTAATACTATTCGACTAATCATTCTAACATCATCAGAGTACAATATCTAGCATAGATACTCTGACATTCTTTAACAACTTAGATTTGTGGACATAAACGTCCATTTCAAGTTCTCATAGCACCATCATAGCGTTCCACTAAAGTTACACTAATTAGGAAAACCGTACTTCGTCGTCTACCGTCATTAAACTACTTAAATACTCACATCTCTTGTTCCAATTCTTCTAACATATTAATTCCCGATTATTATAGTTCCATACTTTAGTCATTACGATTCATTCTAATTCATTCCGATTTATTCTGATTTATAATTTATCTCGCATATCCACTTGTTAACATCACTATACTATAACTAAATTATCATATAGAATTAATTAAATATAAAAACTCATAAATAATTTTTTATTGGAATAAGAATAATTTTAACGGAGTTTAATTTAACGGAGAAGGATCGAGTTCGGGTCTAACCGGAATCGGGGTCTAGTTGCAAGGTTCATCACACCAAGTGGCCTCAGTTGGCTAGACGGTTTCCGGAGGTCAAGGGTTCGAATTTTGTGGACAACAGTTTCACCATTTAACAACCGTTGGACTTGGACCACACGTCCTGGGATCGAAACGCGGTGGTAGTAAAAAGGCTGAAAAACACGTTGATAGTCTATACATAGGTCACCAGTTCGACTCTCAAGGCAGCACAACGAACAGCACGGCTACACACTCATGTCATTCACGTCCCGGGTTCGAGAGGTCCTGCAAGCGACGAACGGACAAGTATCACTCCCTTCTCTCATTCAAGAGGTCTCGGGATCAGTCTCTACTTACAACAACACAAGAATCCCGGCAAACATAAAGCTAAAACATGTTAGACTAATTCATATTTTCAAATATAAATATTATGATAATGGGTTGCTAGCTCTAGAAGGTAGAAGAAGATTCCGGAAGTAGACGGAAGATTTCAGAAGGTAGTGGAACCTTCTAGAAGGATGCAGAATATTCCGGAAGGTGACGGAACCTTTCTTCCGGAATGATGCGGATCTACCCGGAAGATGCCGGAGACATCTAGAACTTGACGGAACTTTGTAGACTAGACTAGAAATCTAGGGAGAGTTTTAAACTTGTATAGGATTGAGGGAGAAGGCTCCGGAATGATCTAGGAGAATCGAGTTCCGGAACCTTCCAATAGAGGAGGTGGAGATGACTATAAATAGGGGAGGTCACTCCTCATTTGTGTAACTCCATCAAGAAGAGAGTAATAAGGCTTCTAAGAGAGCTTGTAAGTGAGGTTGTATTTGAGTATGTGAGTGTGCAATAAATTACCCATTTATATACTCAGAGTGAGTCGGAAAAGCGCGGATTTTCCCCAACAAAACACACGGTTGGGCGTTCGATACCTCGGAGTTGCAGAAAGGGGAAAGGCGTGGCGGTTGGCAGAATGCTCCGGTGACGACGATGGTCTCACTGGTGGCGCGGAGGGATGACCGCTAGCGGAGTTCATCTCTGTTCGGCGTTCAGAGAGGAAGGAAACAGCCGAGGAAGACGACGAAGCCTACGTGATGGGTGTGGGCTGTTTGGTGTCGGGGAAGAAAGGTGCTTAGGAAGGGGAGTCGTTGGAGGTCATCGGTGGACTGTGGCGAGAGAGGTCGAACCCTCCTGGCGTTCAACAGAGGCTAGTGGTGGTGCGGTCAAGAGGAGAGAACGCGAGGCTTGACGATGGAGAGAAGAAGGACGACAGGTGGGGAATGAGGGTGAAGAGGGTGGCGTCGGAGAAGGCAGTGAGTCCTTGGGTTTGCCGGCGAAGGAAGGAGCGGTGCAGGTGTCGAGGCGAGGGAAGGCAGAGAGTGCGAGAGGTTTGAATGTTCATGCAGAGGTCGGGAGATAGGGTGAGGTAGAGAGAGTAGTGTGATCGGAAGAGGTAGGGACATCTTGAATAAATGCCTCCATCAGTGTCGCAGTTACGCCGTGTTCATTTCCGATAACTCTCGTTGACGATGGAGGTAGAAGAAACGAGGAAGAAGAAGAAGAAGAACCACGGGAGGAGACGTCACTTGGTCGTCAATGGATTAGGTAGGGAGTGGGCCACGGAAAGTGGCGACGTGGAGCCTATCCATTGCTTTTGCCGGGTCGATTTGCCAAGCCCAATAGGTAGCGAAGGGAGGTATCTTTCGGCTTGGGCTTCGTCAGATAGGGAGTGGGCCGAGGTGCAGGATAGGTTAGACAGGTAATTGGGTCGGTGTAACGGTGGAGGAAGATGGGCTGGCAGTTGGGCCCGGTAAGACAGGGATCGGTACGATGCAGGCCGTGGCAATAAAGGGCCGGTCAGGTTCAACCCGTTACAAGGACCGGTTTGGATTATTTACTCGATCGGGTTTGGACTCGTTTGGATTTTTATTCCGTCGTATTCGATTTGGGTTCTCGGGTTATATTTTATTTAAATTAAATAAATTTTAATTTAACAAGGGAAATTATTAAAATTTTCCGATTATAACAATGTGTTTGGTGCATTCATGGAAGACTGGATCGTTGGTATATCAATGACAGACTGACTGTTACAGTAATGGCGCATGGGAGTTTTATGTGAAAATCCAAGGGAGCGTAAAGGGAGTGAAACCAAAGATTTTCTAGATAATCCTTAAATATATAAATAGTAGCAGGATTGTTGCTAGTAATGACAAGATCATCCACATAAATCAAGATTTTCTAGATAATACTTGATCGACTGAAGGTGAAGAGGGAGTAAACAACTAAGGATTGACAAGATATGTACTTCAGAAGAGCAAAAGGAAACTTGTGGTCGTGAAACCAGTTCCTAGGTTTCTAAGAAAGACCATATAACGATTTGACGACAAACTTGAGAAGATGTTCGGAATCCCAAAAGGGCCTGCATATAGAGTTTCCCATATAGTCACCATGAAAAAAAAAAAAGCATTATGAACATACATTTGATAAAGTTCTTGGTTATAAGTAAAAGCGATGATGAGAAGAAGCTTGGCTATTACGGGTTAGCTGTCAAATATTTCACTATAACAATGTCCTCTTTCTGACGGTTTTTTAGAGCAACCAAACGTGCTTTATAACGTTAATATGACCATCCGAAATATACTTGATGTGAAATATTCATTCAGAATAAATTGATCAATGATCAATGGGAAGATCAACATAATCCCAAGTGTTGTTGTGTTATAGGGCATATATTTCATCCTACATAGCCTTTTGGCAGTTGGTATCAGAAAGGGCGTCCTAGAAAGGGGTAGGTTCCTATTCGTGATGGATAGTGTTGAAAGCAATAACATCGGCACACGAAAAGTGTTCATATGATAAAGAATGCACAATGTAATACCGGGTACCTGATTTTGGAGAAGGAGAAGGTAAAACAAACTAGCCATTTGACAAATAAAATATCATAAACGGGTCGAAGGCTTTGGTTGGCAACAACTGTGGTGAGGCAGACTGACTTTCGGGGCAACGGATTTCAGAAAATATATATATATATATATATATATATATATATATATATATATATATATATATATATATATATATATATATATACATATGATTTGAAACAAAAATTACAAACAATGACCAAAATGCCCTTCACTTAAATCGGTATTCGATTTTCTATCTTCAACTCGAGCAACCAATATGCAGTTGAACCGGACCAGGTTCGGTCGTGGGTTCACTAGACCGGTCTAGGGGTTGGGTTCACTGAACCGGGTCAGGTTTAAGGGTTTTAGGGTTTGGAGGGCTAAAAGTGTAAATGGGTGAAAATATAGGGTTTGGGGTTAGGGTTTCTAGCACTATGTTGAGGGAGTTGATGCATTGTGGTAGCTCTAAGGAGGTGATCCGGTGTTGGTTCAGTGCAGGGACAGTGGGGTTGGGTCGTTAAGGAAGTCCCGGTCACTTTGACGGTGGTGCAACGTCATAGTTACCAGTTCTCCGGCGTGTAGGGCGGCGGAAGCAAGGAAGCTCCTGACGGTAGAACTAGTGGTTGTGGATGGGATTCCGGGGTTTGCGGGTGGTGGTTTGGGGTGATATCAATGGGATTGGCTCGAAAAGATGGAGGTGTCAAGCGTTGGTCCAACGGCGTGGGTGCTCCGGTAACGGTATGGGTGGAGGCAGAAACAAGGATTGTTTTCCAGGGTTTTGTGGTTTGCGCCTAATGGATTCGATTCAAAATAAATCGATAAAGATTCAGGATTGGCGGGTTTCAAAAGATAGAACAAGCTACAATTCAATCTTTTAAAATAATTTGTAATTGAAATCGAAAATAAGTAAATAATGAGAATAATAGTACTAACCGAAATGGTGATTGCTCCGGTGACTCTTTTTTTTAACTTCTTGACGGATCTTAACGTACTTATTTATTTATTTATTTATTTTTCTTGATGTCAATGAACTCATCTCTGATAACACTTTGATACGGGGATAAGGCGTTGATGAGTCCCGATCCTTCGTCACTAACAAGAAGACCTGTATCCTCCTTATTATAGGGATTAATATAATGAGGGGTGAATGAAGAGGGGGTTGATTTAACAAAGGATGAAAACAGGTGGGGTGTTGACCCGATGATGATGGTGGATCGATAGATAGATAGATAAATAAGGTTGAAACCTATTGATACGCCCATGGATACCGATGTCATCCATACGTCCACCTAAGATGGCCAGACAAGAGGCATGCCTTGCCATGACATGAAGCTTGCCCGCTTTTGACGCATTTCCCATATTTGCCTATTTAATAATAGATTTTTTTTTATTTCGGAACATTAATTCCAGAAGGAAGCTTGTGAATGGCCTGAGAAAATACCAACTTGTAGACACAAGCAGAACAACTCAAAACAATCCAAGCTAGGACAAACGAGATGTCACCCGCCCTCCACGTAGGGAAAAAAAAGTTTGTGTGAAATACAAAATAAAAAGTTTATCCAAATTCAGTCTGAAAACACATGTAGGCCGAAAATCCTTTTGTATAAGATTGGTAAAAAGCTATCTTCTAACTATAAGATTTATCCTAAGGTAGGATTAGATCTATCTAAAATAAAATAAAGATCTATCTCAAGATAAGATAAGATCTAAATATAAACTACCACTATCTATCTAATAAAAGATGAGATATATCTCAATATAAGATAGGATCTCAAAATATTTATTTTTTAAGTCTCCCTATTAGATGACTTAAATAATACAAAGATAAATAAATAAAAACACGGGCTGAAAATATAATATGAGTTGCCCAAAACTAGCACATAACCCAAATTTAAAGGAGTTCATTATGAGCTTGAAAATATGATTCAATTAGTCTAAATTCAGCATAAGATCGATACATCATCTCTTCCTTCCACAAGTGTACTTGCATAGGAAAGCTAGTTTTCATGCATACGTAAATCTTGATGTCTTTCATCTCCAATAAATGTTCTTAATTTCTCTTATAGGATGATCTTTATTTATATCTTTCATCACGATGTTCTTCATTTTTCTTTTAGAAATGACTTTGATTCTTCCTCTTCTCCTAAGTGCTTTTCACTCCTTGTTTCCTAGCTTCCACAATAATGGTCTTATATGAGCAAGGTCCGGAGATGCTCTTGCCAACTTGAGAGAGCAGTTTTTTCTTCCATCCCTATAACTTAATCCTAATACGGTCTTTGGTTGCATTGTAGAGATCTTTCTTTGATCTACCAAGTAGAGTTGGAATACCAAGATAATTCGAGTGGTCATCAACAAGAGTGACCTCCAGCAAAGTCGCTAGGCGACATTGCTCCTATAAGAGATGTTGTTACTGAAGGAAACACTTGATTTATCAAGATTCACTAATTGGCCGTAAAAATTTTCATAGGTTGCAATTTGTGTATTTCAAGGACATGCAATCCATAGTTGTGGTGTTGGAGATTAGGAGGTTATCGTCCACAAAGAAGAGATGAGAGATGGTAGGAGAACCATTGTAGATTCTGATCCCGTTAAGAGCTCTAAACGAAATAGTCTTGTGAATCAAGAAGGAAAACACATCAGTACATAAGATAAAGAGGTAAGGAGAAATGGAATCACCTTGTTTAATTCCTCATGATGGGCATAACTTAGCTATTGATCTTGAAGTCATATGTCATTGAAATGATGCAATTCATGACCATGGTCACCCACACGGATGAGAACACGAGGCGAATAAGGACAATTTCTAAGAAGCCCCAATCCACACTTTCAAAAGCTTTTGACACATCTAGCTTCACAAACATTTCACCCACACCAGAGTGCTTATGTTTCATATGGTGAAAGCATTCCAAGTCAATTAAGGAGTTGTTAGTGATGAGGCGGCCTCTGACATAGGAAATATGCTCAATCGATATGATGTTTGGGAGCATGTTTTTTTAGTCTTCCAGTGATGATCTTCATAATGATTTTATAGAGAAAATTACAACGACTAATGGGGTGAAAAGTTTCATGTTGGTGGGAGGAGACTTTTGGAATGCGAGAAATTACTGTGTTGTTTAGATCTCCCAAGGGTTCTTCACTAAGCCAACATTCTTGCATGAAAGAGGTAATGTTGGGATCAATAGTCCTCCAAAAACGCTGGAAGAAGCCTACGTATAGTCCATGTCGCCTCGAGACATTTTCATTATTTCATGCTTTTGAGAGCACTCCAATTCTCATCTTGATTAGGCATGTGGAAGAGGTCTTTATTCACATATTCGGATATCTCTAGTTTAACTGCTCTTATAATATCATCTATGTTTTCGTTGTGTTCCATCCCATTGAGTAGGCTTATGTAGTACTCAATCTTATTGTTCTTTATGACAACATAATCTTCAAACTAAGAACGCTATGATTGAGTACTACATAAGCTTACTCAATTATCCTCAAACTAAGAACCGTTTCTTTTTGGGTCTATGAATCCGGTTTCTCCGTCTTCACTCATGCTTTATGATGGAAGTATGGCATATTGCGATCTCCATCTCTCATTGCAAATGTTCGAGACCTTAAGAACCAATATAATGACTCTCTTTTTCATCACGTAACTTTTGGTAAATTTAGAACCATCCTTTATTCATATTTCTGCAAATAAACCATCTAAAATCTTATTTTTAATGACTTATCCATTAGAACTCTTGATAATTTTAGAACAGACAAAATCTTGAAATCTAATATGATCAAAGCATAAAATAAGAGTGGATATAGCGGGTCTCATTTGATTCCAAGTTTTAAAACAATCAGTTTTGTTTAGAAACATACACTTTTAAAAAAAAAAAATATTTGTTCAATTGGCCCATAATTAAGTTCAAGTTGGGATAAAACTTGATTACTTTGCTCGAATGTAATATTAAGAGGACTTTTATTAGAGGGTTTTTATTTAGGTATAAATTAGTATTATCGTGTTTAGAAGAATCTACGTATGTAGATTCGCGGTGGCGGATTTTCTACCTTCTTTTACATTTTCTTTTCCATTAGGGTTACACATGGTGCATGGGCCATCTTTGAATGTCTTAGCGACAATTAACAAGGATGCTCGGGGTGTTACGAGTCAACAATTCATCTTTGTGTTAACGTTTCTTCTTTGCTTTTAAATAAAACTAGTTGAGATCCCGTGTCGTGCACGGGTATTTATAATATATATAGGGTTGATTCGGGTGAATAGACATTTCGTTAAAAAGAACGCATTTTTTCTTAACTTAAATGGAATTTTTTTTAAAAAAAAATCGGATTTTACTTTAAAATATTTAATGTTAACAATTCTTTGAAAAAACGATATTGGATATACATTGAAGATTTGTAACAAATTTAACAATTTCAATCTGAATTGATTTTTGTTGAAATACCGTAAAGAATTATTTTCTTATTTTAAAATTTTCTTATATAAATAATGACAATTTATTAATATATTAAAAATTGACTTAAAAATAATATTAATTTGGTTTTAAACTAAAAAACTTAAAAATAGATAATATCAAAATTTGATAGTAATAGGTTTTAAAATAAATACTTTTTTAATAAATTAATACTCAATATAAAAAAAAAACAGATAAAGCATTTTTTGGTTAACTTAGTCGATAAGCAATGATCTATCTTAGTATACTATAAAAATTTTTTAAAAAATCAGTTTTAAAATGAGGTATTTATCCAATAAAATTTGAAATATCCTAAACGTAATTCTTTCATTAACAGATATCAAATTAACTGTAATTATAAAACAAAGGTTTAAATTATTTATCCATAAGAAAATTACAACTGTATTATAAAAATTAACAAAACTAAATCGTAAAATGAGGTCTTTATCCAATAAAATTTAAATGGCAATTTACTGGAAGATAATCTATATACCTATACTAAAAGAGCCGTCACTTACGCTGACGTGGTGCTCCTAGAATTTTTTTGGCGATTAAAACTTTTTCTTCTAAACAACAAAATCTTTTTTACTAAAATAAAATTTTAAATATTTTAATTGTTTAACAAATCTCATAAAATACTTTAAATCTGAAAATAACGGTTTGTTAAAATCTTTTTAAAATTGCTAAACAAACTAGATCAGATTAAATCTGAACGTAACTAAGGCCATAAAATCGTTTTTTACTGACCTATTTTAAACAAAAGATTTGATTCGTTCATATTAACTATTTAAAAAAAAAACTTTTAACGTAAAAGTTATCTAGCCAGATCTCGTATTAATTCTTCTCCGAGAAGTCTCTAGATCGGTAATTAATAAATAATTATTAAGCCATAAAATCTTGCTAACTATACCAAAATTTTTAATTTTTAACGTCAAATTATCTAACAAGATCTGATACTTCTCCGAGAAGTCGTCGGATAGGTTCCCAACTTATTCAAATTATCTTTTTACGTAAATAATGAGATATTATGAGATAATCAAAGATCTTGCAGTTAAGCATTTAGAATTAAGAAACGTATATCAGAATTTTCATCACTATAAAATCACCCAATTTCACCCTTCATTAATGGTCATTCTTTGTTCAATTTTTCTTTCGTACTGCCATTTTGTTGCTTTGTGGTGTTTTCTTGATCTGTCTTGTATGATTGTTATTGCATGTAGTATGTGTTATACCTAAGCATTACCGCATAATCATGGACATATTTTAATTGTCCTCCTTTTCAATCTTAATCCAAGTCGAAATTTGGTATTATGTATTGCAGATCTGGAAGATAAATGTTGAGTTTGTCATGAAGTAGTACACAATGCAATGTTGATATCGAGTTCGGTTCCTACCAAGGAAAGAGCGCTTTCTATCACCTCAATAACATTGAATCGGTTATCTTCACTAGGGGAGCCATATTGCTGAATTGGTTAAGTCATAGGTACGATCTTGTATTTTCTTTTCAATTCTTCATTTCTATCTAATTAGATAGAAAAAATAAATAAAAAATCATGGCACAGATATGAAAAGGGATCGTAATAGGAGATGAGAACCCAAAATAAAGTTCTCGACCACTTTCATCGTGTGTTCCCAATGTGGACGAGACAAAGAAGGTCTTCACAAATCATATGTAAGTTCTCGAAATTCCTATAAATCTTATTTTCTACAGTTTCACATGGTTGTTTTCTTTTACAGGGTGAAGTGGGCAAAATACTTCCATGACCGTGGTATCCTCTATCTATTTTGATCAGCAAAAGCTGCTATTGCCGCCCTCGAAGGCAAGCCACTCGCAATATCAAGTGAAATCGAGAGTATTCTTAAAGAATCCAGTAGCATTGATGTGAAAGTCTATGACAGGGATGAGCTTCTTGCCCACTTACATCCTCCGGGGCTGTGACTGTAGGTATTCTGGGTTACCTAATGTTGGGAAGAGTTCAACCATAAACGCTTTGGTAGGTCAAATCTTCTGATTTGTCTGTTGTAGTGATTAGCAGTGAACTTCAATGAAGCAATTGTTTAGCTTTTAATTCATAAATGTAGAAGATGCTTCATGCTAAACCATAAAAAAATATCACAAGTGTTCGTGGTCAACGAAAGCTAAATACAATCCTATTGTAATTTACTTTTTAATTTGAAATTTTTTTAATTAAAAGTGTGATCTTGAAAATTGAACACCTTTGGTCATTCAAATTTTACTTTTGTTCATATTTCATTATTTTTGGAGTAAAATCTTTAACTTTTTATTCTAAATTTTTACCATTAATTTTTTTTTTATCAATTAATTGTCAATAAGTCCATTTAACGTATATTCAGTTATTAAAACTAAAAAAAATAAAATTCTTTTTTAAGTTATTTAATGCCACAATTTTTAATTTCAATTATAACTACTTTTTTTTAAAAGAATTATCAAGTTAAACAATTTGCTTTTACAATTTTCTAATTGTCATAAGTATTAGTTTCAACATTTTTTTTCCTGCTAAAATATGACAAATCTTTTTAATTTGTGGTCATATCTGATTCAAAATTTGATTTCATTAAGTTGTTAAGTGTAATTTATGAAATATACACTGCTGAGTTTTCTTAGATAGTACGTCATTTTAAACCGTGTTCAATGAATGTGTAAACAACATGTACGATTTTTAAGCTACTATCTCAAATATAAATACTCTTTTGTGAATATTTATCTTGTAAGAAAATAAAATTAAAAATAAACGTATCACTTACAAACAGTTAATATATTTCATGATAAAATATTTTATTGTTATCTAATATTATATTGTACAAATTACTTGAAAAATTATGGATGAACATTATTTTGATATTAAGTATTGATTTTTCATATATATATATATATATATATATATATATATATATATATATATATATATATATATATTCTTTCAGATATGGTCAATCTTTACAAAGAAGGTTTCAATACAATAAAGTATTGGTGTTAGACTATTAGTTTAATTTTATGTTACTGGTTCATCATGATCGAGTTTAAGTTTCCTGTTGGACTATATATATTGTTTGATCCTCATAAGAGTATACTACTTTCTTTTATGTAAGGGGTTAAACTATCTAGAGTGATTATTACCTAACCCACTTTTTAGAGGATTGTATTTTATTTAATCATCAACATACATAAATTTTAAATATTTTCTTAACCAATACCCTGCAAGGCACGAGCTATAAACTAGCTTTAATAAATAAAAAATCGTAAAACTTGTGGATGATCATAAAAATAAAACTTTTCAAAGAAGCTATTTTCTGATGTAAAACTTGTGGGAGAAGATCTAATGTAATCTCCGCTTTACTTTACGACATTTCCGCTATATATATGGATCACCTAATTGTGGTGAATTAATTAATCTCTCACGTTCCCATAAACATGAATCATTTTCGTTATTCCAAGTTAACATTCATCACTTCATCTTGAAAAACAATTTTTTTAATTATTGTGATGCTTTTTAATGTGTTCTCATAATCATTCGATTTTAAAGTCTTCAACACAATCGGTGATTATTTAATAGGTTTATGTTATCGGTTCATTATGTCATATAAAATTTTATTGATATATATGTTACTGTAAATAAAAAGGATATTTTTCCGTATACCCTTATATCGAATCAATTATATAAGTTGATGATATTCTTTGGTTTATATAATAAGCATACGCAAGTTTTAAATTCATTTATTAACAAATACCCGTGCAAGGCACGGGCTTTAAACTAGTTTTTCATAAAAGATATACTGATTGAAGAGAAAGTACTATTTTCAGTTTTTTTTTTTGAAACAAGACAACTATTATATTGGTACTTTTTAATTAATTAACGTAGTCTATTTTGGAAAACCCAGCATAATTTTATTTTAAAAGGAAACGTGTATTGGTGATCTATTTCGTGTGTATATAGAGAAAGAGAGTTAGGATCATGTAGGAACAGTTCTTAGAGTAGGGAATAGGAACTCATAAGATCCGTTAGATTAAAGTTCATGAACGTACATGATTAAAAGTTTTATATGGTAGTAAATTAAATAGGTACATCTATTTCCCTTAATAGAATTTTAGTTTTTTTTAATTTTTGACAAAAATATTCAACAATCAGTGTTCATTCCTTAATAGAAATATATACATTCATCAACTTTTTGACTAAAATATACGGAATCAATGTTCATAAAATTTTAACGACCAAATTAAAATTTAACGACCAATTGTAGCCAACATTCTTTCAATATTACATATTTTAACGACCAAAACAAAATATAACGACCAAATTTTAACGACCAAAATTTAACGACCAAATTTAACGACCAAAAACAATAAATTAACGACCATACCTAACAAATTTAACCAGCATAAAATTTAACAACCAAAATTTAGCCACCAAATTTAACGACCAAGTTTAACGACCAAAAAAAATAAATTAACGACCAAACAAAATTTAATGACCAAATTTTAACGACCAAAATTTAACCATCAAATTTAACGACCAAAAACAATAAATTAACGACCATACCTAACAAATTTAACCAGCATAACATTTAACGAGCAATTTTAACGACCAAAATTTAGCCACCAAATTTAACGACCAATTTGAACGACCAAAAAAAATAAATTGACGACCAAACAAAATTTAACGACTTATATACTATATTTTAACGACCAAAATAATATTTAACGACTGTTATATTATATTTTTAACGACCAAACAAAATTTAACGACTGATATACTATATTTTAACGACCAAAATAAAATTTAACGACTGTTATATTATATTTTTAACGATTGACATACTATATTTTTACGTTATTTTAATGATCGTTAGTTTTTTAACGTTCGTTAATATATAATTATACCGATTTGAAGATTTGTTCAGCCAAAAATAAGATATCGACTTTCCTTTTCTAAAGATATATTAATGGCTAGTGAATTAAATTGGAACAATCATATGAAACTCTCCTATTTAACCTTATTATGTACCTTCCATCATGAACGTTCATTATTTAATCTAACGGATCTTAGAGGTTCCTATTCCCTACTCTAAGGGAGGTTCCTACCGGATCCTGACCCTATATATATATATATATATATATATATATATATATAGAGAGAGAGAGAGAGAGAGAGAAAGAATCGTGTAGGAACACTTCTTAGAGTAGGGAATAAGAACCAATAAGATCCGTTAGATTAAAATTCATGAACGTACATGATTTAAAGATATATATCGTAGTATATTTTATAAAATAAAGTGGGCATATCTTTTTCCTCTTATAGATTTAAAGAATTTTTAATAAATGTCTAAAATAATGAAAAATAAATGTACATTCCATACAAACCTATAATTGATCGACAAATGAAAAAATGAAGAAAAATATTGGAGAAGTGTATCTAGAAATTTGGTCATAAAATCGCTTTTTGTTCATAGTTCTTGTAAGCTTTAAATTTAACTTCAAATTCTAAGGGTCGTTAATTTTTATTCTCAATTTATTGAGTCCTTCATTCGTTATTTTTATTCACAATTTCAATCGTTAAATTTTGTTTAAGAATATTAGTCGTTACAATTCATGTTTATGTTCAGTCGTTAAAATTGAACAATAATTTTCGCTCGATAAAATTCTAAGGATCGTTAAAATATGACTTTTGGTGTAGTCGTTAGATTCATACTTTTATGTAGTCGTTAATTTTCGCTCGTTAAAATTCAAAGGGTCGTTAATTTTTGTTTCATATGATTTTTCATTCAGTCGTTAATTTTAGTTTCATATGATTTTTCATTCAGTCGTTAAAACCTTTTTTTTTCAGTCAGTCGTTAAAATTGACCAATAATTTTTCATTCAGTCATTAAATTTTTTTTTAAGTTTCAGTCGTTAAAATTTTTGCTGTACTGCAAAAGAAAAATTTTAAGTTTCAGTCGTTAAAATTTTTTAAAGTTTCAGTCGTTAAATTTTTTTTAAAGTTTCAGTCGTTAAAATTTTTTAAAAAGTTTCACTCGTTAAAATTTTTGATGTACTGCAAATAATTTTTTTTTAAAGTTTCAGTCGTTAAATTTTTTTTAAAGTTTCAGTCATTAATTTTTTTTTTAAGTTTCACTTGTTAATTTTTTTTTAAAGTTTCAGTCGTTAATTTTTTTAAAAAAAGTTTTATTCGTTAAAATATGATTTTAACGAGTCGTTAAAACTTTAATTTTAAGCGGTTGTCAATTTTTGAATTTAATTTCATTCAACGTTAATTTTGGTATAGCCCAAAAATAGGATATTTGTTTTCCTAATATTTATATTATTTAATGATTTATTTGTGAAAATTGAACAATCATATGAATCTCACCTATGGAAGCTTATTATGTACCTTCCATCATGTCCGTTCAAATTTTAATCCAACGGATCTGAGAGGTTCCTATTCCCTACTCTAAGGGTGGTTCCTACCGGATCCTGACTCTCTCTCTCTCTCTCTCTCTCTATATATATATATATATATATATATATATATATATATATATATATATATATATATATATATATATATATATATATATATCCGGTTTTGGTATGGAGCAAAAATATGGTTACATAGAATTTTTTTTATTGTTGATGTTCTTGATCCAACGTTCCAGATTAGTCCACGTCATTTTTAATGAATTGTTGGGCGACGTAGTGACATTTTTGTAATTACATGAAACTTTTGCGTCATTTTTTTGTCCTATTGAAAATCTTGTTTTTTAAAGAGGGACGTGGTGACATTTTTGTATATTTTAAAAATTTTAAAAATTAGTATATCAGTTCACGAGTTTAGTTCAATTCGTTCAAAATGTTTATTCTAATTGTTCATAGTTTTGTTCAATTGATTCAAACGATTTGTTCTTATTTTTCTTAACACTTTTTTTTCGTTCAAATTTCAAACTTTTTTTATCCCACTTTTTCCCCTTTTCTCTTCGTCAAATTGCTTGTTTAATGATTCTATTTTTGTTCAAGTTGTTTGTACTAACCATTCATATATTTTAACATTTTTGTCATTCAAATTTTTTGTTTAGTTAGTTCAAATGAACTAATAATTACATTTGTTCAGTTTTTTTTTTGTAAGTTCAACGTAATGATGAACAAATAATATAAAATGTGTGAACTAATAAATCACTCTATTAATTCATTTTTTTATTTGTTTTTCGACGGAGAATTTTTTTCGATCAAATTTTTTTTTGTAAATTTCGTTCAAACTATATTATTCTAATGATTCATATAATTTATGAACTAATAGTATAAAATTTTTGAACAAATTGATAGTGTATACTTTTTCAACGAATTGAACTAATTACATAAAATATACGAACTAACTACAAAAAATAATACATGAAAAAATGCATAAAATATGTGAACTGATAGTTTATATTTTTCAACGAATTGAACTAAAATTGTTAACTAATACAAACTGTTATAATTCTTTTTACGAAATATACAAAAATTTCACCGCGTCCCCTTTTAAAAAATAGATTTTCAACCAGATTACATTGCCCTCGTAACTTTTACAAATTACAAAGTTGTCTCCACACCTCTTAGAAATCATTAAATGACGTGAATTGATGCAGATCTATATATCAATTAAATTAACGGTCCAAATTACTCAGTAATGCCTACACAAGATCAAATTGTACTTAACTATTCCATATACATATATTGTATAAGGTGATTTTGATTTAAAAATCTAACGTTGTTTTAATAAAAATATCAAGTATTTACTAATGTAATTAGAAAATTCTTTTTAATTTAAAGTTTATTACACATTGTTAGGGAAAATGACACATCACAAAAAATGTCTCTAAACTCAAGGGCATTATGCAAAGTAAAAAAAGAAGAAGTTATCACTTAAAATTAACTCAGGACACCACGTGAAATAACTTTTAAGAAAAGAGTTTTAATAACTATTTTCAAATAAATAATAAATAAAAGGATAATTTTACACAAGTAATAATGGGTAGTTTTATGTCAACACAAGTAATAATGGGCAGATAGAATAGCCATGCACTGTCACTCAACGCAAAAAGATGACGATGCTATTCTGATGTGACTCTTCTTCAGAAAGAATGTCGTAGGTGTCACTCAACGTAAAAAAATGACGATGTTATCCTGATGTGACTCTTCTTATCAGAAAGAATGTCGTAGGTTGATCTGATTCACCTACTTTCTTACCTTGTATAAAAAAAAGGAAGTGAGTTTTATGTTTAATGATAAAAGTTGGTTTTATACAAACATTTTATAAAGGTTACTTTATACAAAATAGCTGATACAATTAAGAGTTTGATACGCTTAAAAAAATAGTTTTGAAATTAAGAAAACCATGAACCTATCTAAAAATATCTTAATTTTACAGGAGTAGGAAGAAAAAAAATGTTTGGTGTAGAAAAAGGTTTTACAAAGGAAATGATTATAAAGGAAATAAATTGAAATATTTTGATATTTTGAAAATTGAGTTAAGTTCAGTGTTTATTTTGTTAAATAGGAAGAGGCAAATAGTGAACGTGGATGTAAAGAAAGCAAACGAAGGCGGGATCTTTTGTAGCCAAATCCATCTATGTATGGTTTATATTTATCTCCCATAATTTAAAGATATTATTTTACATATTTTTAATTGTCTTATAAAATTTGAAAGAAATTTATTTAGGAAATATATTATATTTTATATACATAAAAAAATAAAATAATAATAATAATAAGGAAAGTGATCTTGTTCTAAATTTAGAGCAACACAGTGAGTGCTCCCGGTGAGGTGAGTCAACGCCACCAAGTTGACAGTCGGCAGTACGGCCCCCAAGGAACCCAACCACACCTCTACAGCTGTCACTTTCCTTTTTTACATTTGTTTCCTTTTGAGTATTTACAAAGAGAGTATATATTTCCGTAGACAGAGATCTCATGTTTCAAATTAAAATCCTTCTTCTTACTTGTTAGCAACCCCTCTGTTTCAAACACAAGGCAGAAATCATGATGAGTTCTCGTTTCAACAAATATACAGAGCACAAAAACGTCTCAAAAAAGCACACCTCTGCCTCCAACCCTCTTCCCAGAGTTGTTAGAGTATCTGTCGTCGACGGCGAAGCTACGGATTCCTCCAGCGACGACGAGTCCCTTCTCTGCCCTCCTCGCCGGCGTGTTAGGCGTTTTGTCAACGAGGTTCTCATCGACCATCACCCTCCAACCGTGATCAATAAATCTTCCTCTGTTTCTCGCCGTCCCCCCAAACACACTGCTCCGGCGATCACGGTTACCGGCGGTGTCAGGAAGTTCAGAGGAGTAAGGCAACGTCCGTGGGGGAAGTGGGCTGCCGAGATCCGGGATCCGGCCAAGGGACGGAGGCTCTGGCTTGGAACCTACGACACCGCCGAGGAAGCCGCCGTGGTTTATGATAACGCCGCTATTAAGCTCCGTGGCCCCAACGCCCTCACTAATTTCACCGTTCCGGTTGCTCCGGTTCAAGACGTCGCTCCGATGAAGTTAGCCTCTACTTCTGGTTACGAATCTGGTGACGATAACTCCTCTTCAATCATCACCCAACCGGTTTCTGTTTCTTCTCCGACCTCTGTTCTCAACTTCCGTTCACAGCCTTTGTACCAACCGGGTTTGGGTTTGGATTTGGGTTTGCGGGAGGAGAGTGGAGATTCGACGTCGTCAGGGGATTATATCTTGCCGATGGAAGATGTCTTCAACTTCCAGACGCCGGAGCCGCTGATGTTTAGAGATGAAGCGGCGTGTAATACGGCTAACCCATTCGAACAATACGCGATGTTCGGCGGTGATGATGGAGAACTAGGATTGGAAGATATGTGGGTAGATACGACGCCGTTTAGTGGGGCGATGACGTCGACACTCAATATAGAAGAGTTTTTTGGTGATATCGGTGATATTTTTGGCTCCGATCCTATAGTTGTCTGACCGATGAATCGGCAATATTTTGCACCGGCGGCAAGAACAATTTTGTAGTTCTAGAACAATAATTAAATCATAATAGAGATATTTTGTTTTTGGAATTATGAATAATAATTGTTTGATGAAGTGATATTAATGTGTACATTTAATGGGAAATTACAGTATTATAATGTGATTTATTTTGGATTAAAATTCTTAATTTGATGGAATAATTGTAAGGACGTGGTATGATTAAAAACTCAGGACACGTGATATGAATATAGATTATGATTAGAAGAGCGAACAGTGTTACTGTTTGCACGTGGGTTTAAACATGAAATTAGGTTGATGTTTGGGACCATTTGACCGTTGAAAAGTATGTAATATTCAAATTGTAGTTTTCGTATTAACTGGACCCTTGTTCCTTAAAACACGATTCTTTGTTCGGTTGACCAATTAGCGAACACCCTTTTGACAATCCAACAATACAGTTATCTACCGGCCAATAAACACAAAAAAAATTTCTTAAAGAAACATATTTATTCAAAGATCACACAGCTCCATCATCAGTCGCTTGTAATCTATAACGCCCATTTTGTTTTTTTTTCCTAAATTTTTTTCAAACTGAACTGTTATAAAACGATTCGGTTAGGTTCGATTCTTTAGAACAAAAATATATTTGAATTGTTTGTACTTTTGTAAGAGAAACTAGTAAAAGTCAAATATTTGAATTGTTTGTATTTTTATGGTACAGTTATCTACCGGCGTCGTATCAACTTTTTCGTTCTTTAACTTATTCTTTAATTAGGTTTGTCTTCAATTCAGAATTTCTTTCTTTTCAACCCTTTTGTTGTTAGTTTCTGTGATTTAGACTATAAAAATTTATATTCTCGCACTTATAGGACAATGAGTGTAATTCGTTTTTTTTTTTTGATAATGGAAAGCGGTTAGATTGGCCTACCTCCTAGAGGTCGTCAAACCTAAAGCATCCTTGCGGATGAGAACACGAAGTTCGGGATCTTCAGAAAAATTGGTGTTGGGGGTTGAGATTCCCAAATGGGTCAGTCGGTCAGCAACACAGTTTATCTCTCTGAAAATATGTCTAACACGGATCTCGTCAAAGAAGCGAAGATCTAATCTGGCGTCGGATATAATCATCGCGACCTCCCACGGACAACTCCACAAACCTTGGAGTGCCTTGATTACACACAGGCTATCACCTTCGATTTCGATCTTTTTAATTTGTAGTCTGACTGCCTCTTGTAACCCAGTTTTGAGGGCAAAAGCTTCTGCTTTTATGACCGAATTGAAGTTATTTTTTTTAGCGTCGAGGCTAACGATATCGCCATTGTGGTTCCGAATAACATATCCAATAGATGTGATTCCCAAATCGAGTTTTGATCCATCAAAGTTAAGTTTAAAGAAGCCGGGTTTTGGTTTTTCCCATTTAATATTGTGTTTTTTCCGTTTGTTTGAGATATAGCTTTTTGGTTGTTGTTTTATGTTGTAATCGTCCTCATCAGTTATGTTAGTTTTCCAGTTATGAATTTGGTTTTTGATGAAAGTGATAACCTTATTATCGGGGCCCATAGGTTCATTATTAAAGATAATTTTGTTCCTGAAGAACCATATACTCCACCATGCAGTTGCAAGGTATGTAAATTTTTTTTTTCCTATTATGTCTTTAATTTCTTGTAGGATGACATGAGCTTTTTTATTTTGGAGGTTAATTTTGTTAAGTTCGGTTAAGATTGTTTTATCGATTTTGGCGATAATTTGTTTAGTGCGATGACATTCCAAGAGTAAGTGTAGAAGGTCCTCAAGATGATGGTTGCAGAGTTCACAATGCCTCGTTACGGCAATTTTTCTTTCGTCAAGTTTTGCTTTTGTCGGAAGTCTATTCACAGAAATTTTCCAAATAAAGTTTTTAATTTTGGGTTGGGTATCCAGTTTCCAAATCCATTCACAAAAATGGTTTGGTTGGATATTTGATTTCTCTTCAATCATGTCAGAAGCCGAGTTTGTAGAAAACCATCCATTTTTACTGCATCTCCAATATAGTCTATCATGGATCTCGTTTTTCGGGATGATTGTTTCCTTTATCTTTCTCAAAATATCCTGGTTTATGAAATTTTGAAGCTCATTATCAATTTTGTTGTTATCCCACTCTTTTGAGTTATTTATGAAGTGACTAACTTTAGTACTTGTATCAATTTGGTTGGTATTTTGGACCATTTTTATTAGTGGTATTGTTGTTACCCAACTATCGTGCCACAAGTTGCTGGTTTTTCCGTTTCCGATCTGCCAAATGATACCTTTTTTGAACTCGGTTTTGAGTTTCATGAGATTGTTCCATTGCCACGACGCTCCACCTTTCAAATGGAAATGGAGAATGTTCTTGTTTTTTAAGTATTTCTCATTTATAATTTTAACCCATATATTGTTTGGCTCTGCAAGAATTTTCCACAAGAGTTTCATTTGTAGCGCTTTGTTTGAAATAACAGATTTTCTTATCCCAAGGCCACCATTCTTTTTTGATTTACATATTGTGTCCCAACTAATAATAGGTCTGTGTTGGTCTCCTTTATTCTAGAAGAATTTTTTGTAAGTTTTATCCAACTCATCCAAGTTATGTCTTGGGAGCATAAAACTTTGCATGGTAAATGTAGGTTTAGTTGCAAGGTTGTGTTTTATGAGTGTGTTTCTACCTTCTTGTGACAGGGTGTTTGCTTTCCATTTTAGGAGTTGTTGTTTAGCTCTAAGGTTAGTTTCACCAAAAGTTTCTTTTGTTACTCTTCCATTTATGATTGGACATCTAAGATATTTGTCAAGGGATGTGGTGTGACACATATTTAGAGCATTTTTTAATTGGTTGATATTACTATCGCTGGTATTTCTTGTTGTTTGGAAAGCCGATTTCTGGAAGTTAATTTTTTGACCAGAAATAGAGCAGTACATTTCCAGTATTTGCTTTACTCTTAGACAAGAGGCAACATTTGCTTTAGCAAAAATGATCATATCATCAGCAAAGGATAAGAAGGGGATAGGTGTTGCTTGTCTACAGACAGAGAAGCCAATATGGTTATCGTAATTGTTGCAATCGTCTTGGAGCATTTGTGTAAGAATTTCCGCTCCCAAAATAAAAAGGTAAGGGGATAAGGGGTCACCTTGTCTTAGTCCTTTCTCTGGAAAGAATTGCTTTGTTGGTCCATTATTCACGAGGACAGAGAAAGACACTGTCGAGATACATTCCTTAATCCATCCAACGAATTTATCATTGAAGCCAAACTTTTTAAGTATGAGAATGATGAATTTCCAATTAACTTGGTCATAAGCTTTTTCCATATCGAGTTTGATGGCTGCCCATCCTTCTTTACTCTTTTTGGATCGATATGAGTGGAAAATCTCATGAGCAATAAGGATATTGTCATGAATAGACCTGCTAGCCACAAAGCTCCTTGAAGAGGATGAATGATTTTAGACATGATGGATTCCATTCTTTTTGTTAAAATTTTTGCTATGATCTTGTAAATTGTTGAGCAAAGGCTTATAGGTCTAAAGTGGTTAATTGATGTGGGATTATCCGTTTTAGGGATCATGGTTATAAAAGTATGGTTGATTTGTTTCAGAATTTTTCCACTTTTGAAAAAACCTTTCACAACTTTGGACACATCCGTTCCCACAATATGCCAGTATTTTTGATAAAAGCCGGCCGGCATACCATCTGGTCCGGGTGATTTATCACACCCAATATCAAAAATTGCGTTTCTAATTTCTTCGTTATTAGGGGGTTTTGTTAGGAGAAGGTTGTCCTCTATGCTAACTTTATTTTTGATGAGTTGTAGTTTCTCGTTGAGAAGAGATTGGTCTATTGGAGAGTTAGAAAATTTGCTTTGGAACTCATTTTTAATTTCTAATCGGATATCAGTTTCAGAAGTCAGAACCACTCCCCTTCTGGTTGTAAATTCTTTTAGATGTTTTCGATTTCTTCTTCCTGTAGCAATGCGGTGAAAATATTTGGAATTTGTGTCCATATTTTTTAAATGGGTGTTTTTTGATCTTTGTCTCCAATATCTTTGATGAAAAGATAGTAGACAATTTTGTTTAGTTAGGAGATTTCTTTGAGCGTTTTCGAGCGTTTGATTTAATGTGTTATTAGGGTTGCTTTGGATTTCTTGTAATTTTGATTCAACATCTTTCAATTGTTTGAAAATATTACCGAAATTAGTTTTGCTCCATTCTTTTGCCTTTGTTTTGAGAAGTTGTGTTTTTTTTGTAAGGTTATACATATCATTTCCAGGAAAATTGGATCGCCATGTTTGTTTCACGATATTCTCAAACGCTTTCCGTTTGGTCCACATCATTTCGAATTTAAACGGATGTGGAGTAAACGTCTTCGTATCTTCTATTTCCAAAGAAATTTGACAATGATCCGAAATAGTGAAAGCGTGGTTTTTAGTTTTTAGATTTGGGTACCATTAGATGATTTGGTTGTGGACCAGAAAATAGTCAAGTTTTTCAAGGATGTTGCACGAACCATCCCGTCTTTTCCTCCAAGTAAAGTTATTACCAGTGGTTTGAATGTCTTCCATATTACATGTATTCTTAAAATTTAATAATCGGTTAAATCTGTTTGAGTTGATTACAGGTCCTCCGGCTTTTTCCGAATGTTGTTGGATTTCGTTTAGGTCGCCCAATAAAATGCATGGGAGTGTTGACTCTTGAATAAACATGGATAGTGAGTTCCAAAAATGATTCTTTGTTGCTTCTTGTGGAGGAGCGTAAGCGAAGATGAGATTCATACTCCGATTCATGTTTTTACATAGGTATTCAACACAAATAAATCTGTCATTTTTGTAAATTAATTTTATACTTTGATTTCTAAGTTGGTGTTCTTTCCATAGAAGGCATAACCCTCCCGTCCTTCCTGTGGCCGGACAATAGATCATGTTATCAAAACCAGCTAATCTCCAGTTACGGTCATCAGGTGGGATTTCGGATTTTGTTTCTGCTAATGCTAACATGTTAATCTTGTGGATTTTGCAAACTGCATCGAGGTTTGTCCAGAGGTTACTCCGGCCCATTCCTCTAATATTCCAAAAGCTTACTATCATTTAATCCTAATTGAGGAAAGAGAATTAGGAAGGCAAATCCGGCCCGGTAACCCTAATTTCCGTGGATAGATTATTCTTAACTGGGTCGGTTTTGAGTCTTTTTTTATCGCTTTTTTGACGGTACCTAGTGCTTTGAGTGCACGTTTGAGCCATTTATGGCAATATTTGTAATAGAGCCCGTTAATTGAGTTAACTATATTGGGTTGTAGCCCATGCAAAGTGGGTTGTAGCCCAATTAATTCCCTATTCAGATGAATTGGTGTAAACAACATGGATTTAGTTGAGGTTATATCGGATCTGGAAAGCAAAAAACCTTCGCAAATCCTAATTCTCTTCTAATTTGGGCCTTTGTAGACAGTAGGGTAGCATTTATTGTTAATCCATGTATCCAAAACATTGATTATAAAAGAGAAAATCAGCTTAATCCAGAAATACCGAAGGATCAATCCATTCATAAAATGGTTCAAACGTTGCATACAGGCAACAACAACAACAAGAATCCGATAGTTCAGGACGTTATCACGAGTGAACATCCAAATTAAAGAGTGAATTGGTCTGTTAAACAAGAAAGACAAGGGAGTATTCTTCCACAGAAAAAGGTCCCTTACATAAGCATGAACTTGTAGGAAACGAACGAAAAGAAATCTGACCAAGGAGTTAGCGGGTTCCTGGGGAAGGTCATCACAAAAAGCATGATGGATTGGTAGTCGCAGTAACCAAACGTTGATACCTACAAACATTGTGATATTTGCAGGGATCAAGAGAGCACATCGGATGTATTCCATGGTTAACCCATTTTTTTTTTCTTTTTTCCTCCACATAGGTCGGAGGATGCAGTGTCCAGATCGTCGTCTTCCATCCATCTTTTGCTTGAGTTAGACATGGACTTGTCACCAGTGGCAACCTTTAAAACTTCAAGTTTTTGGATCATCGAGCAGTCATCCGTGTTGGTAGAATGGAATGAGATATTTGATGGAAAGTTCTCCTCTTTAGCATTAGAAAAATGGTCTTCTAAGGTGACATCTTCATCAAAATAGTTCATTCCATTGACGTATTCATCAAGAAGATCGTCATTTTCCAATAGTAATTCGATATTGAGCAGTTGTTCATCCGTGCTTGTCTTTTCCAAGCCAGTTTTGTCCACCATAGTCACATGGTCTTTGGTTGAGTCTTGTTGTTGGGGACTTTTCACAGCAACATTGTTTACGTTATCCTTTTCTGTGGCAGTGACTGAAGGAGCATTGATCACATTAGCCTGCATAGGAGTTTCCTTAGGAGCTTCAGGTTGGAGGCTAGCCTTCTCTGGCTCAGGCTCGGGTTTGTAAATGAAAGAAATCTCAACGCCTCCCTTTGCCTCAAGATATGGTTTAGTAGATGGTTCAGGAGTGGATCCCTGGTCTGTAGTCTTTGGTTTTTTTCCCACTGTTATCCATTCACCATCGTTGTTAGCCTTAGTATCCTTGTTAGCCTCCATCTTTTTCTGATGATCTGCTTTGTTAGTAGTTCAGAAGATGTTAATCTGGATTTTCTTTGGTTGGTTCACTCTTAGCGGACATTGGTAGAACTCATGGTCAGGGTGACCACAGTTCCCGCATCCTTCTGGGAAATCCTCGAACCAAACATTGAACTTGGTAAGATTTTTTTTTGCATAAGGGATTAAGATTTCCCCACAAACTTCTCCAGCCATGTCAATATTAATGCAAAACCTTGAAAACTTGTTCCCGAATTTCCTCTCGTTGTTGTTGTCAAACTTGACAAAAGTGCCAAGTTTGTGCCTTTTGACAATCGTTTTGATTGCCTCCGCATTGCAGAATTCCGCGGGTAAGAGAGGGATGCGCACCCAGGTGTCAATCCTTGATCTATTTTCCGAAAAGGGATCAAAGCTTGGACTCCAATTCCTAAGAATGAGTACTTGTCCGAATAAGTGGAATGGTCTTCCTTCCCAGACTTTTTTCTTATCAATGGGATTAGCAAATTTTACTTCGAACCAATGGTTTGCCCTGGGAATAAGCTGGAACTCACCGTATACATATCGCCAATCTTTCATCAGTTTCATTATGATCTTTGAGAACTCGAGGGGCTCTCCAAACACTCTCCTGAGGAGGGAGGAGTCTTTCAGTTTCAGGGCATCCGAGCGAGCCTTTTCCAAGTGTTGGATATAAGCATCCATGTCCATATCCTCTTCTTCACTGTTACCAGTGCTTGGGTTTTGTTCAGAAGGTGTGTCAGCCATCGATTTTTTTCCTTTATCCATGTCTGTGGTGTTGTTCTTCCCTTTCTTGAGAGGAGAATCTGACTGGTTAGTCGGGTTTTTTGTGGGCTTTGAGGCCTCATGAACAGCATTAGGAGTTGGTATTTGGTTCGGATTAACACAGTTGTTGGAGGGATCATTTTTGTTAGATAGTAGAGCATCCATAAACGAGCCACTGGTGTAGTCCATAACCACAGAAAAGTGGGCTTCCAGGAAAACACCACAAAAGCCGGGGAAGGAAAGCACAAAAAACTACAAGAACAAAGCAGGCTTGGAAAGGAGAGGGTGTGAGCGCTGGTTTTTGAAATTGGTCTCGTAGAACCCTCTAAATATCAAAACAGAAGGCGGGCCAAGGAGGGCCGAGGCCGCTTTGTTTGGGATATTCTTGAAGCAGAGAGAGGGCTACCAACTCCCTGACAACATCAAGGAAGGAGATCCCCAATCCCAGAGATGTACTATCCCCTTCCGCCGAACCTGGATTTCGGGAACAAAGGCTCTTAATGAGAGAAAAGACCGGTTAGGGGCGCAGGTAAGGTCCTTTCCCCAATTCCAAATCGACGAAACCCAGTACCAGGCTCTCACCCTAATGATCGTGAATTTGCGATTTCGCTTCCTAGATCGCTTTTCCGAAAAATCTGCGTCTCTGCAGCAGTCATAAATGAAGGTCGAATTCAATCTCTGAGATTTAGTGAGGTATTTGGCACGATTTCTGAATTTGTTTGTGGCTGCTTTAATCCAAGGGAGATTGTTCTTCGACCGCTTAGGTTTTGAGAAAGGTTTTCTTTCCGGCGCGTGAGGAGCGTTCATTATGGTAATTTTGATATAATGAGTGTAGTTCGTTGTTTTGCCTTCTACATAATTTTGAGGTTTCAATTTTATCTTCCATTGCCGCAATACTTAATTACTTATTCTAAGGCATGCTTGAGTTATCGAGAATTAGAGAAGATTAAAACAAACCATGTAAAAGTTTAAAGCATCTTTATACTTAACAAAACTAAAATTTTTTGGATTTAACTCCTACAATTTATATGCAATTGAAGTGAAAGTCGTTAAATAGTTCTAGTTCGGTTCAAAACGGTTCTTTTGTGATTCAGTTCCAAACATTTCCACTCACGAAAAATATAGGAACTGAACCGTATACATAAAACGGTTTCATTTCATTATTTGGTGTGGATCCTAGTTCCCCCCAAAAAATAATTATTTAGGAATCGTTGAATAACCCTAAGCTAGGAAGCGTCATGAAGTGCGTCTAGTATGACCGACAAAACACCTACAAGTGCACGGTTTTGTCGTCGTAATACACGATTTAGTAATTAAGGTCGAATTCCACATAGATTATGTAGTAAATTGGCTCAACTGGCAAGTTCAACTTTTAAGCAAAAGGTATAAAAAGAAGACGCGGTCGTTTTTCATGCAATGGGGTTAACCTTAAGCAAATGTGATCAATCAAGATATTAAAAATATAGGAATGTAGGAACTACTAACACAAAATCAATGTTGATACATGCTCAAGAGTATAAAAGAATCATGGTGATGTTGGATATAACCATGCATAATCATGGTGGTCCATCTTTATTTCTCGTTAAAGTTAACAAGGTAGTCGGGAAAAAGTGTCTTATGATCACAACAGTGATATTCAACAATAAGACATTCCAAAGTCAAAGCACATAAGAGGTACGTTTCCATTAAATGAGATGAACGAGAGGTCTTGTCTATGTTCACCTCACTGCACAAACGCACTCCTAGGGACGGATTACACAAAAGGGGAAGCTTAGTTGTTTTCATGTTATCCTCCTAATCCACTTCCTAGCATCTTAACAACGCAATGTACAAATTCAAAAGCCGGGAAATGATCAAAGACTTCACCAAATAACCTAGCCCTTTCATATACCCAATGAGGGAGATGGCTCGTCACTTTTACCATTCCGATAACAAGTGATTCAACTTAGGTATGTGAACAAATCTATGAAACATAACATGTGAAGTTGTAAACTATCTTAAGGAGTACATCTACTAAAGCTATGTTCATCATATGCCCTACGAAGGAGATAGCACATCACTTTTACCATTTCGTTCACAAGCGATTCGACAATGATTAGTGATGGTTGTATATTTTACCGTAACAAAACTATATTCCCCGCAAGAATACCGGATCGGTTATAGTATACGGTTTATCGAATCACATGGATCGTGTCTAATTTAGCACACAATTTTGATTAGTTATTTCAGTTGAAGGCAAGTAGTAAAGAGAAAGCAAGGAAGACAAATGAAGCAATTCTTGATTTGAGACAATTATAGGGGGAATGATCTAAGGAAGTAGAGAATTTCACTATAATGTGTTAAGACTATTGATGCATATATAAGGTTATGAACATTGATAAATAATAAAATAATTAATCATCTAAAGTAGCCTTGGGCATAGACAAACATACCATACTTTCCAACTCATGTAGCTCTCAATCCAGCGGTTCGACGTGTATAGGAAAACCCATTCGTATTTACAAACCCGAAAAAGATCTAGGTAAACCTTCTCTCACCCAAGCTCTTTTCAAATCTTTCCAATAAAACAAAAACCGTTTGGCTGTTCACTTTTTTTATCTAAACCAAATTAAAAACGCCCCTTCAGATTAACGAATGTAATTAAAAGTAGAAATTAGGTCCTTTGAATTGAAGGATTATCAAAGATCTCAATTCACAATTATATATGCAATCAACAAAATTAAAAGAATTATAGTGTTTATCCCAATCCTTAGATCAAGGAAGGAGACTATCCAGACATGCTATGATATAAAGAAAAGATAACTATATATTGAAACATACAAGAGTATAACTCACAAAGTTTGGTTCTAAGGAGAACATTTACAAAGCAACTCTAACAATGACAACCTACTAGAATAAAGGAGAGAAGAAGAATGCTTCGAGATAGAAACTCGAGGATGAGAGATCGATGATGAATGAGGTATCTAACCCTATCCAACACATGCTTATATAGGAGGTAAGTCGTGTAGGGTTTCAAAGACTTACACAAACTTCCAAAAATAAACTCGGGGAGATCAAAATTTCGCCGTAGCCAGAAGAAAGAACGTTACTTTGAGGTTACGCTCGCTTACGGGCGTAACAGGCCATAACATGGTGTCACGGAAGACGTAATATTTACAACTAGGTTGGGCTGACGTTTATGGACTTCTGGACGAATGCCCAGATCGTTACGGTGATCTTAAGGGCATAACCGTCCGGTTCTTCGTTGTTCTTGAATCTCTTAATGTAGGAATTTGTGTATGTGGACCTTAGGTTCTAGTTCCTCGGCCGTGTTTGATGATCTTGATGCTCCGACTTCAGGGAGGATGGCAATTCCAATGTGTTTAGGACCTAAAATGCATGAAACATAGAAAAGTCAAGGTAGATACCGAAATATAGAAAGTGAGCGTTTTTCAATATAAAAAGGTATATGTTGAGATGTAAATTAGGATACGAAATGCATGAAAACAAGAAGAAAAATTTATACTTTTGACACTCATCATTGTAAGGTAACTATATGTCACTACGAAGCTCTAAAAAAAACATACAAGCATCACATGGTGTTTGTTATTTCCGAGCATGAATCAACTTAGTTTAGCATGGATTAACACAAAGCAAGCATAAAAGTCATCCTTTTGCCCTAGCTACACATACTCTAGCATGATAGGCATCTAAGAGATTATCACTATCAATGGAATTAATTATCGGTCTCATCCACGATAGCCGGCCATATAAGAACATATAAGCATGCTTGAAACTAAACAATGTGCATGAAGAGGAACAATTTCTAGATAGAAGTCTAGCATTTGACATTCATATTAATTAGAACAAGCATGGATTAAATATTCAAAACGGCTAAGTCTCTCCTATATGCTCACTAACATGCATTGATACTCATTTGTTTCCTAAGGCATAACATCAATTTAAGAGGACATATCTTGGATTTGGAGTTTTCACCAAAAACCCTAATATAGGAATACTCACACATGATCATGCAACCAAACATCTCAAATCCAGAAACCATTTCCATGGTATGAAAGTAGAGAAGAAATGAGTAATATAGGCAAAAGAATCGAGTGATTTGGACTTAGGAAACAAATGTTATAATGAAAACAAGATTGTAAATGGATCAAAATTCCCTTTCTTCAATAATTTCACCAAGAAAACCAAGAACACTTTGAATTCGTCAACTACAAAAGAAAGAGAGATTTTTTTGTGACACCTAAAGTGTGTGAGATATCTAAATCTAATGCAGTTAAGCACTTTATATAGGCCTACACATGTTGTCAACTCATCAAAAGGAATATTCTAATTAACTCACATGGGTGACCGTTACACTTTCTTCTTTGTCCGAGTTACACATACTCTGGCATGAATCAACTTAGGGTGTGTTTGGCAGCACATAAACCCTAGTGCATAATAGTGATTATGAGTGTTTCAAGTTAAATTGGTGTTTGGATGGATGAAAAAACACTATGGTTTCCGTTTTTACGGAGTGTATTTGAAACTGCAAAAAATATTACGGTTTCCGTTTTTGAGGGAGTGTATTTGAGAAGAAAAGTTCTGAAATGTCCCTATTTTTACTCTAAATTAATTACGAAGAAAACCAGGTATTAATATAACTCTCTCCTCTCTCATTCTTCACAGACGAACACATTTGCGAAACCTTCTTCATCGACGACTCCCTTTCTTCAATTTGTCGGCATAGCCACGAGTCCCTCTCTTCATCGACAAAGACAGCGACGACTCCGACGAAACTCTCATCGATTATTCCTTCCAGTGCTATTTTTGTCCATCTCTTGCTTATTTCGCTTCCTTGGTCTCAGTCTAGAATCTTCTACTAAGCACTCTTCTCTCACTTTCTAGTGTGAAGAAACCGACAATCATCCGCTCTCGGTGATCCTCTCTTTGATCGAATAAGCATTTACCGATTCGCTCTTGCTTCATCGGATGTGTGGGATTGGATCGCGAGTTGTTTATTTCATAGTGTTTTGGAGGATTTAATCAACTATTTGCTGCCAATCACTTGAAACTGTGATAAGTGATAGAGTCGTTTATCTTATTTTTGCCTATTGTCGCTTGTTTATGGTGAATTTTGTTGTTTGTGTTGAACTTCTATCATGTATTGCAGCACATAGCTATTTTTTCTTTTGGTGTTTTTAGCATACTGTGAATGATCACCTTTGTGTGACTTTGGACCATTCCTCATTGGGACTTTTATCATGTATTGCAACACATAGCTATTCTAAATGTGTGACTTTTATCATCTATTGTTGCTATCCATTCTAAATGTGTGACTTCTACCAAGTGTAAATTCGTTCACAAGGCGGGGAGGAGGATGCTTCTAAATGTTGCTTGCTATTGTTGTTTCTTAGATTCATTAAGGATTTGATAATTAAACTGGAAATGGCACTTGTGGTTATCCATAGTCCATACACATATGCACTCTTTTGTGGGGTTTTTGATAGATGGCCATG
This sequence comes from Fagopyrum tataricum, assembly GCA_002319775.1. NCBI lineage: Eukaryota > Viridiplantae > Streptophyta > Magnoliopsida > Caryophyllales > Polygonaceae > Fagopyrum > Fagopyrum tataricum. Next base: position 20,744,812 of record CM008282.1, on the reverse strand, counting down.
TGCAAGTTTTATTTCTTGATAATCCATGATTATAGTGATAGGACATTCTTTAATTAAACTTTACTTTTATTGGCCCCTTAATGAGACCCATATGCTGGGATTGTATTTTTGGGGGTTAATGGCACCTGATAGTGGCGTGAGAATGATCTATAATAGTCCTTCCATATGTTAGCTGGACCACCATCTTGCTTTGTAGCTTTCTTGAGTCTGTCAATCTTCTGTTGGTAAATGGTAACAATTTTTATTTCCTCCTACTATACAATACTCTTATTTATTACTAATGTCTATTAATGGGCATAATTTGGTTTTAAGTAGATCTATCTTTTGACCTAAACTGATTATAAAGTATCATACCAACAACTATTGAGGATATGTGAATGGTAAATACTAAGTACAGTCAAGGGATGTTATTCTGCCTTTATTGTCTGTCCTCTGTCTTAGTGGGTGTTTGGCAATGCCGAAAAAGGAGTGATCTAAAGGCAAATTGTAGAGAGGTCTCTTAAATTGAGATACTAAATTTGACTAAATTTTCTTAAATGTAGAGAAATGGCAGAAAAGTGATCTATAAGAAACTTATGTGAGTATGAGATCTATTACCTATTTTGAAACAAGAGGTTAAGGGTATATGAATAGGCTACTCACGTCACCTTATTTTCTTCATTGTTTCAGTCTCATTCTATAAGATCTATTACCTACCCCTTGTATGGAAGCCAAAACTAGAGTCGGTATTTATACTTTTATGTGACACTTATGCTACAAAATGTTTCTGTTTTCTTGGAAAACAATTTCCTTTCTTTCCCTTAATTTACCTTTCTTTCCCTTAATGGATGATTCTTCAGATCTAGTGAAATTGTCTGATTTAGTTGTTCCTGCTAGCATTTGTGAATGAATTTACAATTGTGAATGAATTTACACTTGTGAATGAATTTACACTTGGTTTTTATTGCAAGAATACGTCGGATGCCTCTAGTTGTGATAGCGGAGATCCCGACTATTACATTCCGAGACATGGGAGATATCACCCAGATGATGATTTCATTTTAGATGAAATGCTAACGTATGCTTTTGAAGACATTCCTAACTCCACGCCATTAAGAGAGTACGTGGATGACATAAGACAGGAAAACAAGAAAATGAAAGAAGACCTTTGCCATGTACGTAGGCGTGCACAGGACAATGCCTCTGATGTGGAGGGTTTGAGAAATGAACTGATGAAGAGAAAGGGAACAACAAGAAAATGAGAAATGAAAACTTCAATGCCTATCTTTATGGGCTACTGACCGGGATTGTTCTATTCGCTTATTTTATGTACTACTAAGATATTCCACGATGGGTCCGTTTGTTTATTTGCAATGTACGCAGTGTGTTTGATGAATGTAGTGTTAGACAATTGTATCCGTTTGTTGTTTTTGAAATGACATGTTGTTGAAAATTCCACATGGTGTTTTTTTTATCTCCCTCAAAACAGCTATAAACGTATCCATTTTCATATCGGCCATAATTATTCCAATAACCTTAAGCTTGCATATAATAAATACTGAAATTGTCTACATTTATATAGTTCGATAAAAGTGTGAAAATAGTACAATTGTCTCCATAACATATCCTAATACAAACTACATATTCCTTCTTGCGTTCCATATAGCAGTAGCAATACCATCACGAATATGGCCCATTCCTCTATCATTAGTAATGTACCTTGTTCCCAACCTCTTCCACATTTTCCTTGTTAGTCATCGGTGGTTGGTTTTCATCTTCAGACAAATCGTCATACACATAGTACAAGCGGATGAAGTTGTGGAGTGAGAAGCAAGCAAAATGAATGTGAAGAGTATATAGGAAGATCCCCACTTTTGTAACGCCCGGAATTTTATTCCGGACTTAGAGCGCCTTATAGATCTTCCCGTAGGCCCGAGATGCCGAGCGCCGGGATTTATTCCTAAAAATCCCGAGCCGACTTGTCGTTTTTCCGCGTTCCGACCCTTCGTTCCGGGTTAAAGTGACAAGAGGTCATTTCCGCCCCTCGGTCCGTGGTGAGGGACAAGAGGTCAGCTGACCCCTTGATCCCCTCACCCCTTTTCAGCCATTGTGTCCCCTCCCTCTCTCTCCTCTCCCTCTTTCACGTCATTTTTCCCCCTCCACTCTTCCTCTCTTGGTTCTCTCTTCTCTCCTTCCATTCTCCTTGAAGATCTTGCATGTGTGGACTGCAGAATAAGATTCCAGATCTGTTGGTAAGCTCCTTCCTCTCCCTCCCCTCTCTTCTTTGTTGATTCTCCCCATTCTTCTTCCCTTCTTCATCCATGGCCATGGATGAAGATCTTGAGGAGTTTTTGCTCAAATCTTTGCATGCATAGGTTCTAGCAGCGAAACCGAAGAAGACGAGCTTCTGCAGCAAAACCGCGGGGGCGGCTCAGCACAGCCACAAGGGCGGCCCAGCACAGCCGCAGGGGCGGCTAGCACAGCCGCAGGGGCGGCTCGGCACACCCGCAGGTGCGGCAGCAAGGCGCAGCTTGACTCCGTGGCTGCGGTTTCTTCAACAGTAGGCTTCTCCTCTCCCTTCCTCTTCGTTCCTTCCTTAGCATTGTAATTGTATCATGTTAGTAGCATGTTTAGGATGGATCTAGAGTAGCCTGAAATGCCACTTAGTGGTTGTGAACCTAGGAGCCCCTAAGGCTCGATGTAGTTGATGGATATGAGCATGTGAGCGTGATGGACCTTCTAAGCTAGCTTGTTCCTCCTTGGTTGAGGATTAAGATCTTGTGAGTTTATAAGCTGTTATGTTTTGCTTCCATGTGTGGGGAGTGGGGTGAGTACCTTGGACCCTAGGATGCAATCCTAGGGTGAGGGTTAGGTGATCTTGCATAGATCACTAGGGTGAAGTCTAAGACTTCTTGAGAGTGGGCATGTATTGGTATGCATATCTCTTGTGAGCAGGTTCTGGCTTCCTCCTTAAGGAAGCGAGAGTGTGGTGATTTGAGTGTGGTGACGAGGTATGTCTCCGGACTTACTTAGCTCGTATTTTACGTATTAGCATTGATGTGTGTTGGTGGTGTGTGTTTGTGTTCTTTATTATGTTATAACAACTAAACCGGTAAATAGGACCACCGACCTTATATTATTTTGGGCGAAGTGTATGATAACGGGCGGTGACATCATCTGTCTAGCTCTTGCGAGAGTCTAGGAGGTTCTCGGCGACTAGCCCGTGCGGGTAGACGGTCGGATGCATCAGTACCATTCCTTGCCGGTAAGTAGGGACCGAGGCGAGACCACGGTGGTTCTCGTGTCACAAACCTAAGTTGAATTAGAACGGGATATGACTTAATAATAAAAAGATAATAAACCGGACTTGCGTGTTTTATGTTATGTGATATGTATGTGTTTGTGCCTTCACCTCTTTTCTAATGCTTCGAATATGAGCTAACGGTTTTAAACCGTTTGTGTAGACGACTTGCAGGTTAGGGATGCCGCCGAGTGAGGTGGAGGAGTGGACAGCCGGGGTCTCCGTACATTATAGGACGGGGACGTTTTTGGGTTATGTTTTCATATCGTTGGTTTGTGGATGTTGTTGTACGATTTAGATTTCCGTATCGGTGTTACGTCGTTTTGAGGACTCAGCTGAGTTTCCATGTTGTAGTCTTTACATTTTGGTTTTCGCATACATTAAAAACGTTTTGAGTTTTTGCCTTTATTTGTGCCTTGTTGGAAAGGTCCGGTGAAATTGTTGTCAAGCTAAGGGTCGGGACCCATTGTGAGGACTCGCTCGTAGCATCCCAAGTCCCGCGGATTTGGGGTGTTACAAAAGTGGTATCAGAGCCCTAGGTTGACAACAATGGCACTCGCAATCTTTTTAAAGGCCGAATGAGGAATAAACAGAACCCACACGGGTTTTGACTTTTTGTTTTCAAAATCATGTGCATGAGTAGGGATAGGACCGTTGTGAGGTCCGGGACGCAGGGTTCTCCATCTGTCAGGACCGGGGGAGCGTCCGTTGGAGCTACTGTGTTTGGGGACTACGTACGACGAGTTGAGGAGGCGTTTAGGACTGGAGCAAACACCTCCCTCACCACCGGTGCCAGCACCTGCACCTGCACCTGCGAGATCAGTTGAGGTCTCACAGAGGGTGACCCAGATTAGGGCTGCACCAGAGATAGTTGCACCGGCAATAGTTGCACCCGAGCCAATTGTGGAGGTTGTTAGGGCGAGAGACGAGCTGAGGTCTCCGAGACCTGATTCATGGTTGAAGGCTTTCAACCTGCAGCATGTACCCTCCTTCGACGGGAAGGCAGGGTTAGAGGTCGAGCACTGGATTGGGCATGTAGAGTCAGCTTTAGAGGCGATCCGTTGCCCAAAGGAGAGGCAGGTATCTCCAGACCCTATTTCGAGAGCAGGCCCAGTATTGGTGGAGGACAGTTAGAGGAGGTGTGACCAGGATGGATCAGCTGTTGAGCCTTGTTAGGGAGACCTTTTGCCCGGATTCACTGAGGAGAGACAGAGTCCAGGATTTTCTGGAGGCAGGATTCGAGGACGTCCCAGTCATTGAGGCGATTAGACGATTTCGGGCGGAGTTAGCCTAGCTGGGACCCGCCGCACCTCCAGCGGTCCAGCATGTCTATCTCTTTTCTAGGAGACTGAGGGAGTCCACCCGTGCTTACCTTGCGGGATTTCGTTGTGACTCACTGGCGGAGTACCAAGACCGAGCTTCGGCCTATGAGAGAGACCGCCCTGGGTCTAGGAGGGCAGCACAGTCCGGGGGACCGGACAAGAGACAAAGGACAGTACCAGCTAGTTCAGTGGCCGGAGTAGCGGCTCAGGGATGTAGCCGAACTCCGGGACGTTCCGGACCTCAGACGTCGAGGCAGGCATCAGACAGGGGACGTCAGTGCTACAATTTTGGGGAGTATGGACACATGAGGAATGCATGTTAGAAGCCGCCCGTGGCTTGTTTCACTTGTGGTCGGGTGGGTCACCGAGCCGCTTTTTACCGTCAAGGCAAGTCCCAGTCACAGCAGGGTTCTTCGCCTGCTGGCGTGGCAGGGGGCAGTTAGAGGCCGCCACAGTATCAGTCACAGGGCTCTTAGCAAAGGGGCTAGGGTCAGGGTCAAGCTCGTACTCTGGGATCAGCTCAGGGACAGGCCGAGGTAGAGGCCGTAGTGGAGGTACCCAGGAGACCAGAGGCACACAGGCCAGGGTATTTGAGCTGAGGAGTGTCGTTGATCCTCCGGCGCCGGCAACCCCAGGTACCATTCAGATTCACGGCTTTTCGGTCCGAGTTTTATTTGATACGGGTGCTACGCACTCTTTTATATCCGATTATTGTGTAGCTAGATTGTCCTTAGCTACAGTAGAGGGGAGACCCTTTATTATAGGGTTACCCGATGGAGGTAGGGTTAGTGGTACCCGAGAGGTACGCGGTTGTCCCATTCGTCTGGGAAACCGAGATTAGTTAGTCGACTTCTTTGTCATGCACTTAGTGCATGAAGAAGTCATCCTTGGGATGGATTGGATGGACCTCCATCGAGCCGTTTTAGACATCATCCGGAGGACCGTGACGATTACCACGGAGACGGGGCACGAGGTGATTTTCCGAGGTTGGGACCACGGGAAGGCCGGTACAGTCATTAGCGCGGTCCGAGCTACTAGACTTATCGGGCAGGGATGCGAGGCCTTCTGGTGTCATGCCATGAAGGAGGAGTCGGGACCATCGCTGGAGGAGATCCCTGTGGCATGCGAGTTCGAGGACGTTTTCGGGGAGCCACCCGGGCTACCACCGCAGAGGAGCGTTGATTTTGCTATTGAGTTGGAGCCCGGCACGAGGCCGATCTCCAAGGCTCCATACCGCATGGCGCCGATCGAGATGCTGGAGCTGAAGAAGCAGCTCGAGGATTTAGCCGAGAGGGGTTTCATATGCCCGAGCGTTTCCCCTTAGGGTGCACCGGTCCTCTTCGTTAGGAAGAAGGACGGATCTTTGAGGCTATGCATTGATTACCGGGAGTTGAACAAAGTCACCATCAAGAACAAGTACCCGTTGCCGCGCATTGATGATTTGTTGGACCAGTTGCAGGGAGCCACCGTGTTTTCAAGTATTGATTTGAGGTCGGGATATCACCAGCTTAGGGTGAGAGAGGAGGACGTGCCGAAGACGGCATTCAGGACGAGATACGGCCATTATGAGTTTGTCGTGATGCCATTTGGGCTCACGAATGTACCTTCCGTCTTCATGGAGTTGATGAACGGCATCTTCATCGACTTCTTGGACCAGTTCGTGGTAGTGTTTATAGACGACATCTTAGTTTACTCCTGGAGTAGGGAGGAGCATGAGGGACACCTGAGGACGGTGCTTCGAGTCCTCCAGGATAGAGAGCTTTACACTAAGCTCTCTAAGTGTGAGTTTTGGATGTCCGAGGTGGCATTTTTGGGTCATATAGTTTCCGCCGAGGGTGTCATGGTTGACCCGGCGAAGATAGAGTCCGTTTCCTCATGGCCGCCTCCTAGGACGGTCAAGGAGGTGCGTAGTTTCTTGGGCTTAGCGGGATACTACCGCCGTTTTGTTGAGGGTTTCTCCGTGATTGCACGACCTCTCACCTCCTTGCTGAGGAAGTCTACCAGGTTCGTCTGGTCCGAGCCTTGTCAGCGCAGCTTCGAGGAGCTGAAGAGGAGGTTGACCTCCGCTCCTGTGTTAGCCCAACCTGAGGGCGTAGAGGATTTTGTAGTATATAGTGACGCCTCCAAGCTAGGCTTGGGGTGCGTTTTGATGCAGAGAGGTAGGGTTATTGCGTACGCTTCTCGGCAACTGAAGCCGTACGAGGAGAATTACCCTACCCATGATCTTGAGCTAGCGGCTGTGATTCATGCCTAGAAGATTTGACGACACTACTTGTACGGGGCTACATGCCAGATCTTCACAAACCATAAGAGTCTGAATTATATATTCACTCAGCGGGAGTTAAATAACCGCCAGAGGAGATGGTTGGAGCTGATTAAGGACTTTGACTTGGAGATTTTGTACCATCCGGGGAAGGCGAACGTAGTCGCCGACGCTTTGAGTAGGAGGACACCTCGAGAGGAGGCTATAGCTCGGCTTACGGTTCAGCCACCGCTGCAGAGGGATTTGATAGGTTTGGAGTTGGATATCCGGTTCCCGGGTACGGACTGTGGTGTGTCCGAGTTAGAGGTATTACCTGACCTGTCCAGAGAGATCCTGCAGAAGCAGGAGAGATGTCCCATTTTGATGAGGATCCGGGACAGGATGTCCCGAGGAGAGGCACCGCAGTTTATCACAGGAGCAGACGGGCTATTGAGACGTCAGAGACGTATTTGTGTACCGTCGGATCAGGAGTTGAAAGAGAGGATTTTGCATGAGGCACATTCCACACCTTACTCGGTGCACCCAGGCACGAGTAAGATGTACCAGGATATTAAGAGATCTTATTGGTGGGGCGGGCTCAAGCCCGATGTAGCTAGATATGTGGCCCGATGCACGACCTGCCAGCAGGTCAAGATCGACCACCAGAGACCCGGAGGAGAGCTTCACCCACTGCCTGTGCCGCAGTGGAAGTGGGAGGACATATCCATGGATTTCGTTACCGGTCTGAGACCGAGTAGGAGCTTTGACGCGATATGGGTGGTAGTAGATAGGTTGACGAAGACCGCGCGTTTCATTCCTATACGGGAAACGTGGCCGGTGAGTCGCTTAGCCGAGGAGTTTACCCGTCAGATTGTGAGATTACATGGAGTACCGAGGACCATCATATCGGACAAGGACGGGCATTTTACCTCGAGGTTCTGGAAGCAGGTACATGCCGCCCTAGGTTCGAGTCTTCATTTCACCACCGCATACCATCCTCAGACCGACGGCCAGTCCGAGCAGACTATTCAGACATTGGAGGATATATTACGAGCATGTGTACTAGATTGGGGTCAGGTATGGCCAGATCATCTCCCGTTGGTCGAGTTTTCGTATAATAACAGCTGGCACGCGTCGATTGGGATGGCACCATATGAGGCATTGTACGGACGGAGATGCCGTACTCCCTTATGTTGGGACGAGCCGGGGAGCTCTAGCGTTGTAGCTCCAGATCAGGTACAGGACGACGTGGCGAGAGTTGCTTTGATCCGAGAGAGGATGTTGGACGCGCAGAGCCGTCAGAGGTCGTATGCGGATAGGAGGCGTATACCTCTCGAGTTCAGGGTAGGAGCTCAGTTGTGGTTGAGGGTATCACCGACGCGGGGCGTCAGGCGATTCGGCATTAAGGGGAAGTTAAACCCCCGATATGTCGGTCCATTCAAGATCTTGGAGAGAGTCGGTGAGGTGGCATACCGGTTAGCATTGCCGCCGCGGTTGGAGGGTATACATCCGGTATTTCATGTCTCTCAGCTGAGAGAGTACATACACGACCCGAGGCACATCATCAGCCACGAGGACCTAGTGGTCGAGCCGGACCATACTTTTGCAGAGCACCCGATAGCGGTCTTAGAGCGGAGTACGAGGCGCCTTCGATCGAAGGAGATACCGATGCTGAGGATACAGTGGTCGAGGCGAGGAGCCAATGAGGCTACATGGGAGGCGAAGGATAGTATCCGGAGGAACTATCCCGAGTTTTATGCAGACTTAGCGACATCGATAGGACCGTCGAGTTAGTTCCGAGATCTTCCTTCTTTGTTTTGTGTGTTATGTGATTTTGTTTGAGTTATGTGTACCTTGCAAGGTCTTGATGTGATGTTATACGTAGACTTGGATTAGGGCCGGTAGTTGACGTTTTATGAGTTCCACGTGGTTACAAGACGTGTTGGTCCGAGAGTGTTAGGTTTAGCAAGTTTCGGGACGAAACTTGTTTTTAGGGGGGTTAGTTGTAACGCCCGGAATTTTATTCCGGACTTAGAGCGCCTTGTAGTACGCCCGAGATGCCGAGCGCCGGGATTTATTCCTAAAAATCCCGAGCCGACTCGTCGTTTTTCCCTTTTTTCCGCGTTCCGACCCTTCGTTCCGGGTTAAAGTGACAAGGGGTCATTTCCGACCCCTCGGTCCGTGGTGAGGGACAAGAGGTTAGCTGACCCCTTGATCCCCTCACCCCTTTTCAGCCATTGTGTCCTCTCCTTCTCTCTCCTCTCCCTCTTTCACGTCATTTTTTCCCCTCCACTCTTCCTCTCTTGGTTCTCTCTTCTCTCCTTCCATTCTGCTTGAAGATCTTGCATGTGTAGAATGCAGAAGAAGATTCCAGATCTGTTGGTAAGCTCCTTCCTCTCCCTCCCCTCTCTTCTTTGCTGATTCTCCCCATTCTTCTTCCCTCCTTCATCCATGGCCATGGATGAAGATCTTGAGGAGTTTTTGCTCAACTCTTTGCATGCATAGGTTCTAGCACGATTAGGTTGTGGAGAGGAGCCTAAGACCAGTGGTGGGTGTTTGGGAGAAGATCCATCAAGAAAAGAAGGACATTGAAGTCAAGGATCCACGATCGAAGACGAGCTTTTGCAGCGAAACCGCGGGGGCGACTCAGCACAGCCGCAGGGGCGCCCCAGCACAGCCGCAGGGGCGGCAAGCACAGCCGTAGGGCGGCCAGCACAACCGTAGAGGCGGCTCGGCACACCCGCAAGTGCGGCTCCAGGGCGGCAACAAGGCGTAGGGGGCGGCTCCTGGTTCCGCAGGGGCGGCTTCTGTGTTCCGCAGGGGGCACCAACTTGACTCCGTGGTTGCGGTTTCTTCAACAGTAGGCTTCTCCTCTCCCTTCCTCTTCGTTCCTTCCTTAGCATTGTAATTGTATCATGTTAGTAGCATGCTTAGGATGAATCTAGAGTAGCCTAAAATGCCACTTAGTGGTTGTGAACCTAGGAGCCCCTAAGGCTCGATGTAGTTGATGGATATGAGCATGTGAGCATGATGGACCTTCTAGGCTAGCTTGTTCCTCCTTGGTTGAGGATTAAGATCTTGTGAGTTTATAAGCTGTTATGTTTTGCTTCCATGTGTGGGGAGTGGGGTGAGTACCTTGGACCCTAGGATGCAATCCTAGGGTGAGGGTTAGGTGATCTTGCATAGATCACTAGGGTGAAGTCTAAGACTTCTTGAGAGTGGGCATGTATTGGTATGCATATCTCTTGTGAGCAGGTTCTGGCTTCCTCCTTAAGGAAGCGAGAGTGTGGTGATTTGAGTGTGGTGACGAGGTAAGTCTCCGGACTTACTTAGCTCGTATTTTACGTATTAGCATTGATGTGTGTTGGTGGTGTGTGTTTGTGTTCTTGTTTATGTTATAACAACTAAACCGGTAAATAGGACCACCGACCTTATATTATTTTGGGCCAAGTGTATGATAACAGGCGGTGACATCATCTGTCTAGCTCTTGCGAGAGTCTAGGAGGTTCTCGGCGACTAGCCCGTGCGGGTAGACAGTCGGATGCATCAGTACCATTCCTTGCCGGTAAGTAGGGACCGAGGCGAGACCACGGTGGTTCTCGTGTCACAAACCTAAGTTCAATTAGAACGGGATATGACTTAATAATAAAAAGATAATAAACCGGACTTGCGTGTTTTATGTTATGTGATATGTATGTGTTTGTGCCTTCACCTCTTTTCTAATGCTTCGAATATGAGCTAACGGTTTTAAACTGTTTGTGTAGACGACTTGCAGGTTAGGGATGCCGCCGAGTGAGGTGGAGGAGTGGACAACCGGGGTCTCCATACATTATAGGACGGGGACGTTTTTGGGTTATGTTTTCATATCGTTGGCTTGTGGATGTTGTTGTACGATTTAGATTTCCGTATCGAAGTTACGTCGTTTTGAGGACTCGGCTGAGTTTCCACTTTGTATTCTTTACATTTCGGTTTTCGCATACATTAAAAACGGTTTGAGTTTTTGGCTTTATTTGTTCCTTGTTGAAAGGTCCGGTGAAATTGTTGTCAAGCTTAGGGTCGGGACCCATTGTGAGGACTCGCCCGTAGCATCCCGAGTCCTGCGGATTTGCGGTGTTACAACCTTTTCCAATACGGAAACCTCTCTTGATGGTGTTAGACCATACTGTTGTTCTAAGTCGTTGCACAACCGTGAAAGGACTTCAGAATCCATTCGAAACATATTGATAATCCGCATGTGTTGACCGGTCAATATGTCATCCATCCACAATTTCCCACACTCGTAATCAGTGTAGCAAGGCTCCTTGTGCATGTCTTTAAAGTAATGGTCGGCCACCAAAGCATTTGTTTTTTGTAACTTTTGCCAACATGTGAACATTTTTATGTGCCGACGGTGTTCCTGCAATTCTTGGTCATTTTCCTCGCTCCCGTTTGACATGATTTTCAAACTTCTTGTTGTGGACCTGCAAGTATATAAATAAATAAGTAGATGATTATCATGGGCATAAGAAGATGATAAAAAACACATATCCTTAAAAAAAGGTCAAACAAGGACAATGACATAACATTAATATGAAATACAAATGTCAGACAAGGACAATGTAAGACGCATATCCTTAAAGAAAATAACATGACGTTAACACGAAATACAAAGAGTTTCATTTCTATCATCACTCAACGGTTATCAAACTCCCATTTCAACCACTTCACTTTTTTCTCGTCATCCACCACTTTTTCCAAGAGTCTCATATCCTGCACTACTCTAGTTTTCGAAAGAATAAAAACACCAGAAAGGTGAGCCATCCTCAACTAAATTCTTCTCCACAAACCGATCAAGCATTTCTATTCCTTCTGTCATCAATCTATCTTCCTCTAAGCCCTTGTTCTTCATTTCACCTTGAAATATTGCAAACATTTTGTCACCTTGTTCCCCTGAGTGTGCTAGATGTTCCTCTAACTTAGAAGTGCCCCTTGATTCTCTTCTTCTTCTCTTCGTTGGATCTTTCTCAATTGTATTTCTATTCACCGGAGTTGGGGTAAGAGCTGGTGTTGTCTCAAATAACATATCGGTTAGCTCTTTCCGTATCCCAGAGTGGCTAGATACTCTTTCATCATTGCAGCTATCAACAAAGTTGAAAAAGAACTCATCATCATCTCCTCCTACATTCTCATCAGCTGCAATTGACACATACTCAGGACTTGTTTCGGGAGCCATGGTAGATGACATGGTGAGTCGTCCTGTTGCTACATTTCTAGAAAAAAAGCAAACACAACATCTCTTCATACCCAACATCCATTCCTTTATTCCTATGTTTCTTACAATTCACATCTTCCTGCAACATTAACAAATACAAAAGTATGGTATACATTCTTCCAATTAAATCAGGTAAATGAAGTTAGTAAAAATACCTTAATCTTTCTATCCCACATTCATTAGTAGCCGTGATTATACAAGTACTATCGTTCCAGCCAAGACCGGTCTTTGAATTCATAAGCAAATTCCATGCCTTGTACTCTTTTTTCATTGCCTCGTACTTATTCCTACAAACATCCTTCAATTCACACCACTCTTTCCACACATAGTACTAACATGCATTGATACTCATTTATTTTCTAAGGCATAACATCAATTTAAGAGGACATAGCTTAGATTTTGAGTTTACACCTAAACCATAATGTAGAAATACTCACACATGATCATGAAACCAAACATCTGAAATCCAGAAACCATTTTCATGGTATGAAAGTAGAGAAGAAATGAGTAATATAGGCAAAAGAATCGAGTGATTTGGACTTAGCAAACAAATGTTATGATAAAAAAAATATTGTAAATGGATCAAACTTCACTTTCTTCAATAATTTCACCAAGAACACCAAGAACACTTTGAATTCGTCAACTACAAAAGAGAGTGAAAGTTTTTTGTGACACCTAAAGTGTGTGAGATATCAAACTCTAATGCAACTAAGCACTTTATATAGGCCTACACATGTTGCCAACTCATCAAAATGAATCTTCTCTAACTAACTCACATGGGTGGCCGTTACACTTTCTTCTTTGTCCGAGTTACACATACTCTAGCATGAATCAACTTAGTTTAACATGGATTAACACAAAGCAAGCATGAAAGTCATCCTTTTGGCCCTAGCTACGCATACTATAGCGTGATAGGCATCTAAATGATAACCAATATCAATGGAATTACTTATCGGTCTTATCCATGATAGCCAACCATATAAGAACATAGAAGCATGCTTGAAAGTTGAAACTAAACAATGTGCATGAAGAGGAACAATTTCTAGATAGAAGTCTAGTATTTGACATTCATATTAGAACAAGCATGGATTAAATATTCAAAACTGCTAAGTCTCTCCTATATGTTCACTAACATGCATTGATACTCATTTATTTCCTAACGCATAACATCAATTTAAGAGGACATAGCTTGGATTTGGAGTTTTCACTCCAAACTCTAATATAGAAATACTCACACATGATCATGAAACCAAATATCTCAAATCCAGAAACCATTTCCATGGTAAGAAAGTGGAGAAGAAACGAGTAATATAGGTAAAAGAATCGAGTGATTTGGACTTAGCAAACAAATGTTATGATGAAAACAAGATTGTAAATGGATCAAACTTCACTTTTTCAATAATTTCACCAAGAACACCAAGAACACTTTGAATTCGTCAACTAAGAGAGAGAGAGAGAGAGAGAGAGAGAGAGATAGTTTTTTGTGAAACCTAAAGTCTGTGAGATATCTAAATCTAATGCAGCTAAGCACTTTATATAGGCCTACACATGTTGCCAACTCATCAAAATGAATTTTCTTTAACTAACTCACATGGGTGGCCGTTGCACTTTCTTCTTTATCCGAGTTTTCCATTTCACTCGATCGAAGTTGACACTCTAGTTGATCAGTTAGAAAGAAAAATTTTCTTGTTTTCTTCTTCTTCCGATCTTTCCATTCTACTCGATCCACTTTGAAAATAAGTTGGCCGAGTGATCTTTCTTCCTTGTCCTAGTGGGATTGAAAACTTGAAGGAAACATTGGTTTTGGATAGAAAATGCGAAGGACATGTTGGGCTTTGTCTTGACAAGTGTTTGACTCACGTCCACATCGATCGAGTGATCGATCAGTTGGCAAGTCTTCTTCTTGCGAGCCGATCTTCACTCGATCGGTTGGTTAGAGTTCTAGCTTGCATGGGGAGCCTAAGTCTTATAGTTCGAGTGCTTCTTCTTCTTTGTGTGAGTGAGAAGGTTTTTTCTATCGAGTGAGAACTTCACTCGATCCGTAGGACTTGCAATCTCCTTGATGAATCTTCAACACTTCTTTCTTGAACTTTGGCCTTTCTTCCTTGCATGTTCCGGGACATTCTTCTTTCTTTCCTTCCTTGTGATGATGAGGTGAAGTAAGATTCCTTTAGCCTTTGCTGCTCATCTCTTTCCCTAGCTTGAGCCATTTCTTCTTCTTGGTTCATGGCTCTTCTTCGGTCTCTTTGCTTATTTAACTTGTCAAGGTTGTTTCTATCTCCAAGTCTAGTGGGACTAGTTCCTTTTGGTTGGAACTCCATAGTAACACCACCTTGATGTTCCTTCAAAAGAAACACTCACAAGATATGATCAAAAGTAACAAAACACTTGCACTTTTAGAGGCAACTTCACACAAACAAGGTAAGGCTTCAATGGGCCCGACAACAGCGCCAAAAACTTGATGTTTCCCCGATGCGAGTGTGTGTGATAGATATAATATGTTTATAAAATAAGCATGCAAAACACTCTAAGGGGAAATCACATAAAACCACCAAGTGCATGATCGTTTCTATGTAAAAGAAAAGAAAAAGGGATCAAGTGATCACACAAATTTCAGGGAAAGAGATCAACACATATTGAGTGAATCAATACACATAGATCGATAAAGTGAATAGGAAATCAACATGGATCGAGTAACTAGCAGGTAAAAACACAAACTAAAATTCAAATATGGTAAAACAATTAGGGTTTGGGGCTAGTTCCTCCAAACCCTTGCTAAGCCACATGAGATAGATGTTATGCCAATCTAGGATATGAGAACTTAAATCATCAAGTAAACAAAATAATATACTACTAAACTTATGTAGACATGGAAGGCATGTGATAATCTAAGCATGAGTCATCAAAAAAAGTGTCACATAGTGTTTGCTATTCAAATGTTGTAAGATAACTATAAGTCACTACTGAGCTCCAAATCAAGACATTCAAGCATCACATGGTGTTTACTATTTGCAAGCATGAATCAACTTAGGGTATGTTTGGCTCGTCCGAGCTTATTGGAGCTGAAGCTGAAGCTGATTGTAGCTGAAGTTGAAGCTGAAGCTGAAGATGAAGCTAAAACAAGTAGCTGAATGAACTAGGTGATTTATTTTGATAAGCTTGTTTAGCGTTTGGGAAGTACGAGCTTATGGAAGTTGATATAAACGTAAAATAACGAAAAAAGGTTTCATCCATTTTATTTTTTCGTTTTTCTTTTTTAGTAAATATTAAATAGAGTTTGTAGTGAAATATTATTCTAACAACTAGATAATATTATTTTTTAATTATAATATGAAAGTGTTATTTATAAAATCATAAGTTTCTTTTATTAAACTTAATTATTAGTTTATTTACAAAGATAAAATTAAAAATCATGTATAATAACATTATTATCACCTAAAAACAATTCAGTTAGAAATAAGAGCACATTTTATTAAAAACGAATTGGTTAACCAATATTATAAGAACTTATAATGTTATGCTATAATATATAATAATTTGTAATATGACTAATTAAAATATAAAAGTGTTATTTTAATTATAGAATTGTGAGGATTTGTTGTGATGATTGGTCTTTATTTTGATAACAGTAAAGCTAAAAACATAAATTTAATGTAGAAAATTATAAGAAGGAAAAAAACAGAAAAGATTTTGGCAATGTTTTTGATGAAAACAGATTTGTTGTGATGATTGTTTTCTCTAAATTTTCTACATTAAATTTATAATCTTAATTTATAGCCCATACGAGAATAGCCTATTTTCTACATTGAATGGAGGGCAATGGTGTCCAATGTTAAGCTTCAGCTCCCTTCAGCTTCCATAAGTTTGCTTTGAGCAGCTTATGAAATTGATGAAATTTCAGCTACCATAAGCTACCTTCATCTACCATCATCTCCCTTCTGCCAAACATAAACCCAAGGGGAACAATGCCTTTTTTCAGCTCCCTTCATCTCCTTCAGCTACCATAAGCTCCCTCCCAAACGCACACTTAGTTTAGCATGGATTAACACAAAACAAGCATGAAAGCCATCTTTTCGGCCCTAGCTACACAAACACTAGAATGATAGGCATCCAAACGATCATCAATATCAATGGAATTACTTATCGGTCTCATCCATGATAGTTAGACATATAAGAACATAGAAGCATGCTTGAAACTGGACAATGATCATAAAGAGGAACAATCTAGATAGAAATCTAGCATCTGACATTCATTTTAGAACAAGTGATAGCATGTTTTTATGCTATCTTTTGTAGAGTTATTTTCGTGTATTTTTAGTAGAATTGCATGGGTTTAGGCATTTACTTCTTTGCTAGAGTTTATTTGCATCAAATAATGTCTACTCTCGTTTGTCTCTTGTGCTTAGATGATTATAGGTCAAAAAGGAGCATAAATGGACATCCAATGACTCAAAAAAACAATCCTCTCCTCATCAACACTGGAAAGCAAGGAAAGAAAAAGCAAAGAGAAGCTTCGAAGCATTAAAGTAGAAGAAGGAATGGCTAAAGATCATCCGGAGATGCAAGTCCAAGAGGCCGAGTCGCCTATGCAACCCTACTGAAGGCTCCCCTTCACTCACACAAAGAAGGAGGAATCAACTCGGACTTAAAGACTTAGACTCTCTCAGGAAGAAGACATTGAGCCAAGGTGCTCTCACTGCTCTAGCTTTAACGCCTGTCTTCAATGGCTCGTTAACACCTATAATAATTACCGGTAACGTCTAGAGTAATGGCGAGTCGACGCTGGAGTGGAACGTTGTTGGGGAGCATGAGGAAGTTGATGGTTGGAGGTAGGCTGACCTTCATCTTCTCTTACTCCACGGGGCATGGGTCTGTGAAAAAAGAAAGGCGACTGGGCCGAGTGTAGTCCAAGAAGGCAAGTGCAAGGGGAGGGAGTGTTCTTCTCTGGCTCACTGTCTTATCCACGCCATTTGGGCCCGATCGGGGCCGTTTGGGCCGGTTTTGTTAGAGTCACAAGGAAACACAAGTTTGGTTCGGTTCAGTTAAAATTTGAAGGGTCCGTCGGTTTGGTTCGGTTCAGCTTATTCGTATTCGTTTCTAGTTCTCGGAATTTACTAAAAAAAAATAATAAATTATAGATTTTCCAGTTATTACATATAGCAAGTCCTCTAACACCCTCCAAAAAGGTTATACGCATGCATTTGGATTCGATTAAAGTATCACAACAAAGAGGAGCAATGACCGGTGAGCGGATAACCACAACATCAACATAAGAATAGGGTTTATTTGGAGTTTTTATGGCAAAATTGGTGGCGGGCTGATAAAGATTCTACGATTTGGAAAAGATTTAGGGCTCGTTTGGAAACGCTAAGAATTATTCGCGGTAACAAAATGATTCCAAATCAATCAAAAGTCATGTTTGTTTATATGTCTTTTAACACATGAACGTAATCCAATTATTTTCATTTTCTTTTCTTGCCCTTAACCGATTTCATTCCGTTTCTATTCAACCACACCAACCAAACGAGTTATTAATCTAGCTTTAGTGAAATTTTATTTTTAAAAAGTTATGTGAACAAAAGATACGATTTTATTTTTTAGTTGATAGTTGATACCATGTCAACTGGAGTACGGTATGATATAAATATTCAATTACTTCATAGATTTTAGAGGAGACATTAGTTATATAGAGAGAAACTCATTTGTGTTTGAATTCAAGTGTTGAAAGTCAAAGTTAGGTGTGTATATACAGAGAAACCTTTTTATAGTTATAAGTGATTATTGTAATGGTTGATATTGAAAATTGAGTACGTTAGTAGTCTACTATATGTGATCCAACAATATTGAAGTAGTGATGTAACATATATAAGATAGTCTATGAAAATGAGAAATGAGTAAGGCGATGGAGTAGAGGCATGGCTGGCAGAAATCGCATTGATTTGATAACGGTATGACTAAAGTTCACAATTGCACGACAATTTTAAAAACCGGGATCGTTACGGTTTCGGGATCTATGACCGTGGATGTTTTACCACAGTCATGGATCCCGAAATCGTGCCATATTTACTTTATAAATTTTACAAATATAGAGAAAAAACAAAAAAAAAAAAATTTCAAAAATTTCTGACAGTCACGGAATCCGTGACCGTATTATAATTTTTTTCTTTCTTTTTTCTTCTTTTTACCACAGTCACAGGTGACATGATCAATAATCGCGACGGTCACGGGATCCGTAACCGTGACGGTCACGGTTCCGAAGTAGTCTTGCAATTATAAATTACTTTTGATAATTGGTGCAGAATAAAGAAGACAGAAATATGATGTTGATGTGGGAACCGACCTGCTGCCTTAAACCTCACTCAAAACGTTTAATTAGAAAAGGTAGGAAACCCAAAACATATTTGTCCCTCCACTTCCAAATAAATCATAATGCTGTCCAATTACCACTTAAAATATACCTGTTTTTTTTTAAAAAAAAATTATAATTAATAATACACATGCAGGCCACCGCTACTCATACAACATAATTTTAATTACTTGTAATGCTAATTAAGGTTAATGGAAATATATATAGTATTAGCATGCCCACAATAGTATCCACATGCTAATCATTGATGTCCGCAATCAGTTGCAAATTTGACCCATAAGACAAAATGAATTGAGATGAAAATGTGTATACACATGAAGGTTAGACCATTTTGAGCCGACTTCGCTGCTAATGTCAACTTTTTACGTCAACCATAAAGTTCCATCCATTTCCTATCACCGTGGAACAACAATTAACACATGTTTTCTATATAATTCCTTTTATTTTTTCTTTCACACTTGTCTATATCTAAGTGGATGGCTACTAATTTTTGTAATTTCTTTTATAACTAAATTAGTTTATATTCCGTGTTATGTATGGTTATTTGTTAATAACTTTGATTAATGTTATTCGGACGGTCAAAAAACGTAAAAGATTATGTAAAATTAGGTTGTACATGTACCCCATCCGGACGCATGCGCATAGCCAGGACAACATGCGCTTTATGAGGTGCAAGCGTCCTAAGAATTATCAATTTGAATATGCCCAGTTGACGAGAACTCTTGATTCATGAGACGCATTGTTGTTTCTGGTTCCGGTAGCATGCGGACTCTGCATGCGGCATATTTTTTTCGTGTATCACAGTTTTTCTTAAATAAAGATTGTATGAGAAATTTAGTTATAAATTAAAAGTGTTTTTAGAACTGGATACGTTTTCTTTCTAACTAATTTTCTTATGGAATATTACTTTAAAAACTTGACGAGTTTATGTTGAGATTCTCCTATAAATTTTAATATTTGTTATATTTTTAAAATTATATTAGAAGACTATGCATGGAACAAATCTTCTCCTTAATTATCCAAAACCAAATCTTTTATATTATTTAAAAAAAAGTTACGGAATACACAGTCAGTAAATTGCTATTTGCTCTAATCTTATTTTAATCACTCCGTATAAATTTAACCTAAACTTCAACATAAACGCTTGTATCGAAGCTTAATTTTTCAACACGGCCGGGATATACATACATGATGCTTATAAATAGTAATTAGCCGGCCGTATAAATAATAAAAGAAATCAATAAATTTTAATTTATCAACAGAAAAGGATTCTTTGGCAGCAAATGTTGTCTCGAATAGTTGTTATTGGTTCGGGTGGTTGCGGGTCGGTTACGGGATTTGTGTAAAATGGGCCATGGCCCACATGGCCCGGCCCGACCATTATTACTCCTTGGAAAATCTCAAATAATCTCGACGTGTCAAAGTATCCAACTCGTCACTCACGGAAAATACAACCTCACTGTGTTCCCTAAGATCCATGAATAACCATCTGGTCCATATACATGTCTCAGTCACCAAGTCCGCTCATCTATTATTAATTTATTATTCCTAAGATAGAAGATTTTTTTAAAATTTTTTTAATGTAAATAATTTTATATTAATTTATAGAAATATATTGAGATATTAATTTATAGAAATATATACGCGCTAGGGCTTCACGAAGAGGCTGCCGTCTTTCCACAAAACCCTAGAAAACCAAAGCACTCGGATGCCGATTACCCTCAAGAAAGAGTAGATCTGTCACCTACAAAGAGAGATATCTCTAACAATAGCCTTAGGGAAAAAGAAAGAATCTTCAAAAGAACCAAAACGACAAAGAGAGGATCTCATTTCAGTAAAGCCGACTAGAGGAAATACAAGAAATGGGTCAGATGGAAGGCACAAAGAGGGGACGTTTGGAGTCCAAACTGGGATGAGAGTAAGACCGCGGCCGAGCCTCGGGGAGAGCTTTGGTGAAAACAAGATAATGGTGAAGGGGTAGCAGAATGGTGGAGTCATGCCTCTGACCATGGATTGCGATGTGAGGAGAGAAAAGTGGCAAGTTTTGGTCACTTATCCAAGAGTGATAAACCCGATGGATACCATTTCAATGCTAAGGGGGATGTAAGGATCCCGTCGATTGGCAATAAAGGTACCCATCCTGAACAATTTTTGATTCTGAATAAGATATTTCCTTGTTGCGTGTTTGATTATTTGAAAGTAGAAAAAGTTAACCTCGTTCAATGGTACCTAAGACCCAGGAATCTGGATGCCTGGGTAAGAAAAACTGGGTAAGAAAACGTAGTCCTAACATTGTAGATGCTCGGCTATTTAAGAATGGAAATAGACCTCATAATATCTCACATCTAACGAAACAAGTCAAACTGAAATCTCCTAGTCTTTCCTTTTCTCAAACAATCACACACAATATGAATGATCAAGCAGCTTCTTTCAAAGAAGTTGTATGCAAGGAAAAAAATAGTGAAAGTGAAAACAAGAATAACACAGCTGATGAAGCTAAAGAACAACAACATCCAACAAAGAATAATGAAGAAATCAAGAACAAAGGTAAAAACTCTGAAAAACTGGATCTTAAGGATTATATGCTAAATCTATCTAAAGTAAAGAATGATTTTCAGAAACAGAAAGATACTTCTCTTATGGGGTGCATTCTAGGCAATTCCATTGAACTAGCTAGAATAAAAAATAAGCTTATGTTTGAGTGGAGAAATATTAAGGGTGAAGTGAGATTCATTGCAAAGCCAAACTATTGGTTTGAAGCCAGCTTTTCAAACCCTATTGATAGGAGGAACATATGGAAAAATAGACCTTACCACATCTATGGACAACTAGTCATTCTAAAGCCATGGAAACCTAATTTTAATACCTTCATAAAAAGTAATATCACTACAGATCTATCGATTATGATCCCTCAAATACCCCCTGAGTTCATAAATAAAGAAGCCACTAGGATAATTATTGAGGAAAATGGAGTTGGGAAATTTTTAAAACTGGACATCTTCTCTGAGAGAGGGAAAGGAGTGAACTTCACTCGAATATGTATTAACTTTGATGTTAGATGTGAAAAAGTAAATAAAGTTCTAATACCGGATGATGGCGAAATGAAAGAATTTCCCATTTGGTATGAGGATTTTTCTAAAGGATGTGGTTTTGTGCCCACAAAGACCATACATATGATAGCTGCCCCTTGAGAAGTCTTTTTCCAGCATTGTTGGGATTTTTTAGCATTGCTGGGATTCGGTGGAGCCGAGTGTAATCTCTATTGTAAGGAGATTCTTGACAACTGCTTCTCTCCCTGAGGGTCTCAATGAGACACTCCTTTCACTTATTCCGAAGGTTGCTAGTCCGGATCACATGTCCAAGTTTCGGCCTATCGGCCTTTGCAACGTTATTTACAAAGTTATTTCGAAGTTGCTTGCGGTGAGGCTACAACCAATTATGAAATTGGTTGTCGGGCCATTTCAGAGTAGCTTCATCCCTGGAAGACTGATAGAAGACAATGTGGTACTGGTTCAGGAACTAATTCATTCGATGGGTCGTAAGAAATCAGGAAAGCGATGGATGGCAATGAAGATTGATTTAGAAAAAGCATATGATAGGCTTTCGTGGGATTTTGTGGACGAGACTTGCGGGCTTTTGGGTCTCCCACCTACTTGGAGGAACTGGATTAGTTGCTGCATTCGCTCGCCGAGAATGAGAGTCTTGTGGAATGGTGAGATGTCTGACCCCTTCTCACCCAACCGCGGTGTTAGGCAAGGTGATCCTTTGTCCCCATACTTATTTGTCCTTTGTTTGGAAAGATTAAGTCATGCGATTCATAAACTTGTGGAGAGTGGTGATTGGATCCCTTTGCGTATCAAACGCGGCTGTCCCGCGATCTCCCATGTCTTCTTTGCTGATGATATCGTTCTGTTTGTTGAAACTTCAATTAAGAATGTTCGGATAATCAAGAATTGCCTTAAGGAGTTTTGTCAATATTCTGGATTGAAAGTAAATCTAAGCAAGTCCCATATGGTTGTCTCCCCAAATGTCTTGGGTTCTTTTAAAGAATCTATCCAAATGGCTGCAGAGTTTCCTATTGTTCGTGATTTCGGGAAATATTTGGGGTTCCCAATCACCCATGCTAGGATTTCTAAGAGGGACTTTGAGTTTCTGATCGAGAAAACTAAGACTAGATTGGCATCCTGGAAAGGGAGGTTACTCAGTTTCGCAGGAAGGCTCACGTTGGTTAAATCGGTTCTCACTACTATCCCGTCGTATGTAATGCGTACTTGTAAGTTGCCGGCATCGATTTGTAAAGAGATTGATAGGATTTGCCGTTCTTTCTGATGGAAAGGAGTTGAGTTGAAGCATGGCTCGCATCTGGTGGCTTGGTCCGAGGTTTGTAAACATGTGGACTTAGGCGGGCTGGGGGTCAAATCCACTAGAGATAATAATCTCGTTTCTTTGTGCAAGTTGGCGTGGAGGTTGTTGCATAATCAATCTTCCCCATGGGCTCTGATCATGGCCGGAAAATACAACTTTCCGTCTGAGTCGGCGTTTTTGTCTTGCTCTCCTTTGAAGAAAGGCTCTTATATTTTACGTGGTATGTTGTGGACAAAAAAGGTCCTTTTGTCCGTTGGAGTTAAATGGGTGGTTTACGATGGCATGAAGGCTCGCTTCTGGCTGGATCGCTGGTGCCTGGACATGCCGCCGTCAGAGGTGGCTCTTAATTCGTTAGAGGATATTAATCTTTCTGAATTGGTCTCGGTTTACTGGAATGAGTCGTGGGGTTGGCGCTGGGAGTTACTCGGGTCCCTTCTCCCTGCACATGTGCTCTTGAAGATTTCTGCCGTCTCCCTTAATGAAGTCCTTGGAAACTCATATTGTGTGGCTTGGTTGTTGGAAAATAATGGTGGTTTTTCTTCCTCTTCGGCCTACCGTAGCTTGTTTCCGGTCTGTAACATCGATTCACCATATACCCACCTCTATCGCACCATTTGGACTCTGAAAGTTACCGAGAGAATTAAGACGTTCTTATTGCTGGTGATTAAAGGGAGATTAATGACTAATGCAGAAAGAAAAAGGCGCCATCTGGTTGATTCCGATCTCTGCCCGTGTTGTGGCTTGGCTTCGGAATCCTTATGCATCTGTTTAGAGATTGTACTTTGCTCTCTAGTCTTTGGGGTAATCTTATCACCGAAGAGATGACCGGTCATTTTTACGCTCTTTTCGATGTGGATTGGCTTTTGTTTAATCTTTCCTTAACTGAAGATCATGGAGAGAATCTTGCTTGGAGCTGCTGGTTTGCGATGACGGTTTGGTGGATTTGGAAGTGGAGAAATGGGTTCATCTTCCGTCACCTCGTCTTCCCGGGTTCAAAAACTCTTTTCATAAGTTCTCAGATGAAGCAGTTGTCCATGTCCATCAAGAATGCCATTAAAAGCTCGACTGAGCGTGTGAAAGTCTGGTCTAACGTTAGTTGGAAAGTTCCCTCATCGGGGTGGAGTAAATTAAACTCAGATGGCTCATTCATCCGCAGTTCGGGTTGTGCTGCGGCGGGCGGTTTGGTTAGGGGCGATTCGGGTCAATTCGTTGTTGGGTTTATGTCTAATATTGGCGCGGGCTCGGTTTTGGCTGCCGAATTATGGGGTCTATGCATGGGCTTACATCTTGAATGGAACAAAGGTATTCGACACATTGAAGTGGAGGTTGACTCGCTCACGGCTTTCAACCTGGTGAATCAAGAGGTCTCCAACACTCATCCTCTTTTTAGTCTGGTTTTTCGTTGCCAAGGCTTCCTTCGTAGGGATTGGATCATCCGATTCCGTCATGTTTTTAGAGAAGCAAACGCCGTTGCGGATCATCTTGCTGCTCTTTCTTTTAATGTCCCGATTGGTTATCATTTGGTTCATGTACCCCCCGTTAGTTTAATTTCAATCCTTAAGAATGATGTCCGGGGCGTTGCGACCCCTAGATGTATCCCTGTTTAGCTGTTCTTTTGTTTTTCTAATAAATTACGAGTGAGAATTCGTTCTCCTTGTCTCTTCTACCAAAAAAAACAAAAAATAAAAGACATGGGAGCAAGAGATTGCAAGAGAACTCCGATGTGTATCCTATCTCAAGCCGATGTGGGCCCAACTCAAAATCTTTTAAAGATTTGTTCTTTAACAACGTTTCCAGATTCAAGCTGGCGCGGCTGGCTTCGTCCTAGGTGTGTCGATGACCAAGAAGTACTCCTCCTTCATATCAGAATCCACCTCATCATCATTACGGTCAGTCTCGATTTCAACATAGTGAACGATGTTAATGTACTTAGCTGAACGTCGGTGACGACGTAAGTGGTTTGCAGAGACGGACTCTAAAACATACGTCATTATAAAGCTTGAATTCAAGTGCTTATTATTTCATGAAGAAGGCAGAATATATATATATATATATATATATATATATATATATATATATATATATATATATATATATATATATATATATATATATATATATATATATATATATATAATCAGTTGTGAGATATCGTCAATAAAATTTTGGTTGCGAGTGTATTCATAGAAATTTCTACGCAAGACGTGTTTAATAGAGATTTGAAGCTAGTCATAATAGTAAGTGCTTGTAGGTTTCACACGAGAATGCAGAACACGGCACACTGATGTAAAAGTTAATTAGGATGACCAGTCTTAACCCAATTTAGTGATTTGAGTTTGTGGAATGTTGACCATAGAATAAGTTGACATCAACGACGAACATATTTTAAATCAAACTCATCACACAGTAATATATGCAATAATTACATTACAATATATTACATAACTTAGATTTTACAATAATAAAACCCTCCATATTACTAAATTAAAGCTTCCTTCAGTTTCTTCTGTTAGGACGTCTCCTCATTTGGGTCTGGTAAGTGTCTTGAGCTTCTTCATGCTGATTTGTGTGGTCCAATGCAGACAGTTTCTCTTGGTGGAAGTAAGTATTTCCTGCTCATAACTGATGACTACACTAGGATGAGTTGGGTGTACTTTCTCAAGGCTAAATCTGAAGCACTTGATAACTTTAAAATCATTAAGGCTATGGTGGAAAAACAGTCATGATCGATTGTGAAAGAATTCAGGACAGACAGAGGTGCATATTTTTGTCAAATGAATTTATCAAATTATGTGAAGAGCAAGGCATAAGAAGAGAATTGACAGCTCCATACACTCCTGAGCAAAATGGAGTAGCCGAGAGAAAAAATAGAACAGTGGTTGAAATGGCAATAAGTATGCTTAAAGCCAGAAGAGTGCCAAACAAATTCTGGTGTGAAGCAGTTGTAACAGCAGTGCATATTTTGAATGTCTCCTACAAAAGTTGTCATGAACAAGACTTCATTTGAAGCTTGTCGAGAAAAAAAAACATCTGTAAGTCACTTGAGAATCTTTGGTTGTATAGCTTATGCATGATTTGTGATCCAAACTAGAAGATAAGTCAGTAAAATGTGTATTGATTGGCTATGCTACTCAATCTAAAGCATATAGTAGATATGTCATATTTGATGAAGATGAAGGTTGAATTGGGAGGAAATAAGAGATAGTTACATTTCTCAGCAAAAGACAGTTAACTTTGATAGCTCAGACATGTCAGAGAATGTTCATCATTCTACCAGCTCTTCTTCAACACCCTCATTATCAAGCCGGAGTTCACTATCTCCTTCAAATGCGTCTTCACCAGGTTCATCAAGTGATTCATCTCCAAGAAGGTACATATCTCTTGAGGATTTGTATGAGAATTGTGGTTTTGCTTTAATGGCTGCAGATCCTACCTGTTTTGAGGAAGGTGAGAATGAGCTTGAGTGGAAAAAGGCAATGAAAGAAGAGATAAAGTCAATTGAGAAAAATGAGACGTGGACTTTGGTTGATCCTCCTGAAGGCAAGAATATCATTGGACTAAAGTGGGTGTATAGGACCAAGTTCAACACAGAAGGAAGTATTCAGAGTATAAAGCAAGGCTGCTGGCTAAGGAGTATGCACAACAAGAGGGAATTGATTTGGAGGAGACTTTCTCGCCAATAGCAAGGTTTGAAACTGTAAGAGTAGTTTTGGCCTTAGCTTCTCAATGAAAACTGGTAGTGTTTCAGTTAGACGTTAAGTCTGCATTCTTGAATGGAGAACTTCAAGAAGAGGTCTTTGTTGAGCAACCACTCGGCTTTGTCAAGAATGGTGAAGAAAGCAAAGCGTACAAACTACAGAAGGCCTTGTATGGTCTAAAACAGACACGAGCCTGGTATAGCAAGATTGACTCCTTCTTTCTTCAAACCGGATTTGAGAGAAGTGAAAATGAGCCAACTTTGTACATAAAGAAGAAAGGTATGAATGATTTCATTACTATCTGTCTTTATGTAGATGATATAATCTACTACAGTTCTTCTCAAAAGATGCTAGATGAGTTCAAAATGGCAATGATGGAGCAATTTGAAATGACAAACCTTGGAAAGCTTCAATATTTCCTTGGTTTAGAAGTGAAGCAAGGAAGTGATGGAACATTTCTGTGCCAAAGGAAGTATGCAGAAGATTTGTTATAGAAATTCTCTATGGAGAAGTGTGAAGCAATAAGAACTCCTATGAACTCAAATGAGAAATTGCAGAGAGAGGATGGCACAGAGAAGGCTGATGAGAACACTTTCAGGCTTGAACTACCACACACATACAAGACCTGATATATCTCATAGTGTGAGTGTGGTGTCAAGATATATGCACTCTCCAACCAAGCAACATCTAGGAGCAGCAAGAAGAATTCTCAAATATGTGGCAGGGTCAATTAAGCTTGGAATCTGGTATGAAAGTGTTGAAAATTTCAAGTTAGTTGGCTATTCTGACAGTGATTGGGCAGGATGTTTAGATGACAGAAGAAGCACATCTGGTTCTGTATTTAGCTTGGGGTTTGGAGCCATCACATGGAGTTCCAAGAAGTAGGATATTGTGGCTCTATCTTCATCTGAAGCTGAGTATGTTGCAGTTGGATCAGCTACAAGGCAGGCTATTTGGTTGAGAAAGTTGCTAAAGGACTTGTGTTGTGAGTAAGAAGGTGCAATTGAGTTGTGGTGTGACAACAAATTTGCTATAGCTATGACCAAGAATCCAACATTTCATGCAAGAACCAAGCATATTGAAGTTCAACATCACTTCATCAGGAAGCTTGTATATGAAGAAATGCTAGTTTTGAAATTCTGTAGTACTAATGATCAAAATGCAGATTTGTTTACAAAGGCCTTAGCTCAAGTCAAGCATCAGTTCTTTCTGGAAAAAATTGGCATGCACGAGCTTAATTAAGAGGAGGTGTTAAAATATAATTCAAGTATGAAATTCAGTTTATTTTGCTGATTTTGAGGAAGACTTTGTCAAAATTGTTGCTAGTTTGTTTCCCTTTTTTGAGTTTAGTATTATTTGTTTTTCAACTGAAGTCAATTATTGATCCTGAATTCTAGATTGGGTTAGACGTGATTAGTAGAGCCAGTTAATGGCGTAGTTTATTTAAGTACTGTTATGTTTAGTTCTCAGAAAATGAAGTGTGGTTTTCAGTTCCACGATTTCTGTCTCCAAATTCTGGTTTTTTTACAACACAAAGACTCCAATAAATTCAAGTTGCCGAGTAATGTGGGATGCTAACTACGAAGTTGTGAGCAAGATTTAGCCACCGAAGGGCGATGAGATACCCTATTACCTCAGGGATAGTCTGTTGTTGGATGCATCTATTAGGGTTAGTTCATCCATGATTACATCTAGTTGTCGATTAAGCCCTTCGACCCATGCCATCATTGAATCCATGTACTAAATTATAAGACCCTTGTATGGCCATAGGAGATGATTATTTACCTCGATCGTTGTCTTCATGTTCATCAAGAGATCTCGCGGTAGGCCGACTGTGAAAACCCGGAAAGTGACCAAGATTGCAAGATGATAGTCCGAGTTCCAATAAGCTAGGCCATAATGAGCTCGACTCGACATCTATGTCATCCTTAATAAACAAATTATTATGAGACAATCGAAGGGTATCCAAGTTTTGGAGCTTCTGCACCTTCTTGATCAAAGAGATGGTTCCGCTCAAAATTGTTTCTTTCTAGGTCTAGAAGTATGAGGTTGTGAAGATTAAATATAGCTTCTCGTATCTCTCCTTGGAGTTGGTTGTTTTTCGCGCTAAACTCCACCAATTGCGTGGATGAAGAAGTCGAGAAATTGACAATGGTGCCGGGTTGAGCTATCTCATTGAAGAGGTTATCATCCAAGTGCAAGTAACTTAATGACGGTAAAGTGAACATCCATGATAGTATTTTCACATTAATCTTGTAACCGGAAAAGTCGACGGTGGACAATTTGGTTAGCTTTTCTGTATTCATAGTTGCCGGAATGGAGCCGGAAAGGCTATTGAAGTTGATCTAGATCACTTCAGCCACATTCCATGTCCAACTAGGGATGTCTCCGTATAGTCCGCAAACATGAACGTCAAAAGACCGCAATGAGAAATTGGATAGTTCTCCGATGAATTCCGGTAATTTACTAGTGAACTTCCAAGCGGATAAGTCCATTAACTCAAGCGGGCTTCTCCACCTCAATATCGTCGAAGTGGAGAAGTCACAATGCATGTTGGGGTTATCTCCCAAGTCGAGAACACGTAAGTTGGACATGTTGAGGATGCTCGGAACTCGTAAGCGGGATTATTCCCAACAAAGATTCATTATGGTGTTATTCATCATCCTGCAGCTACTCTAGCTTGGTTGGAGTAGCTTCAAATGATTGGGCATCTTTCAAAGTTGGAGTCTTTAAAACTAGATAGTTGCTACCTGCAAGGTGTGTTCCCAATAACGAGTAATTTTGAATGCCGAAGCTACGTGTGCTCATGCTCGGAGGAGTCAACCACATGCACTCTAACTTAGCGTAAGTGGCTACACACCCATTTGCTTGACAAAGTTCATCTCCGAGGGTTTGACGATACTCGGTCTTCGGCAAAATAAACTTCAAGGTATTATCCCTTCCCTCATGTTTGAAAAATGCCCATCATTATACACTCTTAGCGTAAGTGGAAACTTATTGGAAGCACGAATACCACAATCTTTGAGTAACTGCAGACATCTGCAATTACTTGATCTTGCCAAAAACGTGACACCTTCCCTCATTGGCTGAATGTCCTTCCATGTTTAGAAGTACTCATCTTGAGCTCAAACAACTTGCAGGGACCTCTAATCAGCCCCAACACGAAATACTCGTTTAGGAGATTGCAAATTCTCGACGTCTCAAATAATTACCTCACCGGCGGTGGGCTTTCACGGGGTATGTTGTTGAGTTTGAAGACAAGATAGATGTGATTGCAAATTGGTACTTTATTATGGTCTAGAATCAAAGATGAAAACATGGTTAAAAAGGTATGATCGTCAACTAGGTAAAACCTCGAGTGATTTAGTACTGTGTTATATAACACTATGTGCTATGATTGATTTGTTATATACAAGTCCTCATAATGCGCTATGTTCGTCGTTTATGTCAAAATAGTCTAAGGTCCACATTTCACGAACAATATCAAGAATATACGTTAGATCACAAGATATTGCTTGTGTTCATACTCTTTAAGACTGGTTACATCAGTGTGTCGTTTATTGCATTTGAAACCTAAAAGAATTAACTAACTTTATACGCATAAATTTAAACAAAAGCCCCTCATGCAACCTTAAACAAGACCCATTGCATTGTTTTTTCCCTCTGTTGATAATTGCAATAATGAAATAGTAATCGAATTAGAAGCAATATGTTGGGCGGACTTGTTGTCACAATACAAGAGGCAAAGTTAGAATGAATGTGGAAATATGAGAGGAGAGCATACAATGTGCTGCGAGAGAACGAGCAGTGACTGCACAAGCACTCGAATCGACAGACTCATTTACGAGTTTGCAAGGACCTCTAATCAGCCCCAACACGAGACTCATTTACGAGTTTGTGAATTCTTGATGTCTCAAATAACGACTTCACCGCTGGGCTTCCACGGAATCTACTGTTGAGTTTTAAGACAATGATAGATGTGAATGCTGATGGTCACTTCTTTAGTACAGATTACGGTATTTCTTCAGATTCCATCCTAGTGTGGATCAAAATATTCCTCGAGATTGAATTACTAATGCCGCGATTTGGTATGCGACAATTTTTACGGACTTATTTGCACCAAAATTTGTTTTACGGACTTATTTGCACCAAAATTTGTTTTATTTTCAGTAGAAAACAAAAATGGAAGCTACCTACGTTGTGGAATTATGTAAAGCTTCTAAGATCCACAGAAAATTATTTGTCAGCTACAGACGACTGACGGTTCCTACAAGCATTCGGACGTGTGGTGGACATGCTAAGATCCACAGGTAAAATTCCAATTTCATGGACTCCAATGGCTAGCTTGTACGTATTTGTAACGTTTCGTGGGGACAACTGTCTTGTCGATCGAGTGTATGGTTTTTAAATGGCCCAAAACCATAGTCATACACACGGCGACCAACCTTTTCTATTCCAAAATACACTTGCTTGCTCCAATCAAACATGAAGCTAATCATCTTGCAATTGCTTGTCTTGGGGATAATAGGTTGTCCTTTATTGTCCCTTGCCTCACAATTGTGCCTTAACCATGAACGTCAAGCCTTGCTCGAGTTCAAAACGGCGCTCAACGATTATCTTTATATTCCTACAGTGACAAGCTCATGGAAGAAAGGAAGCAACTGTTGCAAATGGGGCGGAGTCACATGTGACCCCGAAACAGGTCAAGTGACTGAGCTTGACCTCGTCGAGAATCAGCTGTTTGGAAACTTGTCCTCCAACAGCACCCTATTCCTTCTTAGCCACCTCCGTCGCCTCAATCTCGCTTACAACCACTTCTTGTCGTCACCAATACCGCCAGATTTGGGTCGTCTTTCCAGCCTTACTGATAAACTAGATATGAACGATTTTCGACAAAATACTACAGATCTAGAGTGATCTTGCAAAGCTATAACGATTCAAACCAACAAACAAACACTTGGTGACGCAGTTCAGGTTGAAACCCTACTCTGCGGGATTTCAGGAGGGGAAATCCGTCCCAATCCACTAGGTAGATAGAACGTATGATTACAAGTAACAACAACTTCAAATCAAGACCAATAAAACCCTAACCAAGAGAAAACTAAACAAGAACAACAAGATAACAGAAGCTAGATGATGCCAACGCAACTAGATACAAGCTTCCAGTGAAGCTTGTGATCTAAATCTGATCTTCCCACGAAACACACAAGATCGCTTCTCACTTTTCTCTCTTTTCTTCTCTCTTTCTCTCTTTCGCTTCTTGGAGAAGAGGAACTCAGGAATCGGCCGAAGGTTTTGCACAGTACCTCCAGAACTTTTTAATGAAGCTTTTATACCTAGGGTTAAAAAGAAGACGGCAACAACACGTGAAGACATCACGTGCTCTCATTAATCCAGCAACAAGACGGATCAAGGCAAACCCATCAACAAAAGGCCCAACTAGCACAAACTACACCGGCAACCCCTTTATTTACACATATTTACATATAACAGCTGAAACTTATTAAGTTTCCCATAATGGCACAATGTACAAGATCACCATACACATTAGTGCATCTTAGGTTATGTTTGAATCATGTCAGGATATCACTTAACATCTTAAGTGCCCTTGTACATTATCAAACAAGTCCTAAGCCACCAGCTAATGTATAGGCATTCAAGTATATGTATATAAGGGATAAATGGTACAAGTATTGGAAGTTGTATTAACTATATGTACAACCTATTGATTATTAACATAACAATATGCCCTCCTAATCAACAGGTACCACAATTCTATCTTCCAGTAGTGGACTGGTGGCTCTCCTGTCCTTCATCAATCCATAGCTCCACATATCTCAGTGTACATCATAGATATGTAGAAAATTTCTGCAGTAAGCAAATTTATCAACAGTTACAATCTTATTACCAAAATCAGAAGGATTTAAATCACCTTTAATCTTCTGTACAATTATATGCTTGTGTTTCACTTTCTTTCTAATATAATGAAACCTAACATCAATATGCTTAGTTCTTTCATGATACATGAGATCCTTACAGAGATAAAGAGCACTTTGACTATCAATATTGATAACAGGTATATATGATTTATTATCTATTTCCTCAAGTAAACCTTTTAACCAAGTAGCTTCTTTGGCAGCCTCAGTGGCAGCCATATATTCAGCTTATGTTGAAGATAAAGCAACCACAAACTGTTGTTGAGATTTCCAGGAAATACAATTACCAGCCCAAGTAAAAAACAAAGCAGTAGTAGATTTCCTATTATCTTTATTACTAGCATAGTCAGAGTCAACATAGCCACACAATTCATCAACAGAACTGTGTTCTTTATAAACTGAACACTTATTTTTAGTTCCATTTAAGTATCTCAGCATATACTTCATAGCATCCCAATGTAACAAACCAGGATTAGACATAAACCTACTTAGAACACTAATACCAAAGGCTAAGTCTGGTCTAGTACAAAGCATAGCATACATCAAAGAACCAACAACAATATCATAAGGTACATTTATCATTTTTGCTTTACTTTCAGGAGAAGAAGGACAGTCTCTCTTAGACAACTCTAAGTGCCCTCCTAAGGGAACAGGTGCAGGCTTAGCATTTTCCATGTGAAACTTAACTAACACCTTTTGTACATAATCAGTTTGGGATAACAACATGGTTTTATTAGGCCTATCTCTAATTATAGTGATGCCTAATATTTTCTTAGCATTACCTAAGTCTTTCATATCAAAATTGTTTTTAAGATCATGCTTGACTCCAGTAATAAGAGCTTTAGAAGAAGAAATAATCAATATATCATCAACATATAGTAAAACATACAAAGGAGCATGATTTTTAATGTTCTTAAAGTAAAGACAAGTATCATATTCACTTCTAATAAATCTCAGTTTGGTCATACAAGCATCAAATTTCAAGTTCCACTGTCGTGGAGACTGTTTTAGACCATAGATAGATTTTTTAAGCAAACATGCAGCATTAGGTCTATCTAAATCAATAAAGCCTTTTGGTTGAGACATATATATAGTTTCAACTAAGTCACCATGCAAGAAGGCAGTTTTAACATCCATCTGTTCTCATTCCAATTCATAGACAACAACCATAGCAAGTAAGAGCCTCAGAGTTTTATACTTAACCACAGGAGCAAAGATATCATTATAATCAAGACCTTCTTATGGTGTAAAACCCTTGGCAACTAATCTAGGTTTAAATCTGGTTGGTTCATCTATATTTGTCCCTTCTTTTATTTTATAAATCCATCTACACTGTATGAGCTTAGATTTTTCAGGCTTATCACACAAAGTCCAAGTACTATTAGCATTCATAGAGGCAATTTTATCATGCATAGCAATCACCCATTTCTTAGCATCAGGGCAACTAATAGCTTGTTCATAAGTCTCAGGAGTGTAAGGATGTGACACAACATTAGCAGTCAAAAGAGCATATTCAACAACATTAGCATCATGATACTTTCTATTAGGTATAATAGTTCTAGGCAATCTGTCCCTAGTCAGTTGATAATTTTTAGTGTTTTCAGAAACATCAGAGATAGAAGAAGATGAAGCATGCATATTAGACATATCATTTATATCATTCACATCATAAGCATGATCATTAGACACTTTATTATCAGAAGAGAAAGGATCAGAATTACCCTCCCTTAATGGTTGCATGTGCTCAGTAGTTGTGTTGTCATTCATTTCAGAATGAGAATCTCCATTGTTTGCTTGTGAGCTGGTATTATGCTCCAAGCTATCATTAGGTTCCTTAGAACCCTCAATAGAGTAGTCTCCAATGTCAAACTCCACCTCAGAATTGTGTGGAGCTTCATTGGGAGTGTAGAAGTGTACAGGCACTTCACCTTTGTCACCTGTAGGCTCAGTATTGGTAGTTAGTTTTTCCTTAAAATAGAACTCAGTTTCATTAAAAGTGACATTCCTGGAAGTGATCACTTTGTAACCTCCAGGTTGAATTAAAAGAATTTTATACCCTTTAATATTCTCAGTATAACCAAGCATAACCCTCTTTATAGCCCTTGGTTGCAACTTACCTTGCACTATGTGTGCATAGGCAGTGCATCCAAAAGGCCCAAGGTATGCTAAGTTGGGTTTCCTGGAAGTCCACATCGCCTGAGGAGTTTTAAAGTCAATTACAGAGGAGGGAGATCTATTAATAAGGTAAGCAGCTGTCGTGACAGCTTCACCCCGTAGGGTTGGCTTTAAACCAACACTGACTAACATACATCTAGCCTTTTCAAGCAATGTTCTATTCATTCTTTCAGCATTACCATTCTGTTGTGGGGTACCTGGGACAGTCAAGTGTCTCCTGATGCCAACCACTTTACAGAATGAGTTAAACTCATTATTACAAAACTCAAGACCATTGTCTGTTCTAAGACATTTGAGTTTATGTGTTGTTTGATTTTCAACTAGGGTTTTCCAATTTTTAAAAGTTTCAAAGGACTCATCTTTAGTTTTTAAGAGATATATCCAGACTTTTCTAGAAAAATGATCTAAGAAAGAGATAAAATATCTCTTTCCTCCTATAGTGTCAACCTGTGCAGGTCCCCATAGGTCAGAGTGAACATACTCTAAAGGGTGATCAGCTTTGTAACTGGATGTAGTGAAACTATGTTTGGATTTTTTACCCATTATACAACTCTCACAGAAGGTTATGGCAGTAGGTTTTTGGTCTAGCAAGCCTTGTTTATAAAGGCTTTGTAAACCCCTATTTCCTATATGTCCTAGTCTATTATGTAATAGGACAATTTTCTCTAAAGTCATAGGATTTTTATCTTTAGTTAAGTTGATTTCAGATGAAGTAACTACATGGTACAACCCACCCTTTTTGACACTCTTAACTAAGACAACTCCATGCCTACTGACTTGTCTAATCCCATTTTTAGTGTGTAAGTGCAGCCTAGATCATAAAAAACAGATTCTGATAACAAGTTCCTTCTAAGCTTAGACACCCATCTTACATTCTGTAAGATTCTAACTTTACCATCATGCATAATCATAGGAATATTTCCTATGCCTTTAACAGCTAAAGAGGAATTATCTCCTAGCATAACATCACCACCATCATATAAATGCAGATTTTTGAACAAATGCTTATTAGATGTAGCATGCATAGTACAACCTGAATCTAAAATCCAGGAGTTATTATCATGAGCATGATTTATAAAGTCACACATAAGCAGGTTATTAGAGCAGTAAATGTCACAAGATAAATCTGAACACATGCTTTTATTATTATCAACATATAAACTGGAACAAAGTAAAAGTTCACAGGGATAGTCATACTCAAAGACAGAAGCAGAGTGAGCATTTTTATCTTTGTTTTCTAAGTCATCCTTCTTTTTCTTTCTACATTCATCTATAAAATGTCCCAGTTTACTGCAATAAAAGCATTTCTTATTAGATTTATCTTTATGATCTTTATTTTCAGATTTGTCCTTAGAGAAATGTTTCTTCCTATCATTTTCTCTTTTAAAATTATTTTTGCCTTTAAACACAAGAGCTTCAGTTTGATTTTCATTTTTATTTCCAGATTTAATCTTAAACACTTTCATGCTTTCATTTTTCTGGACAATTGAATGAAGAATCTTATCCTTATATATTTCATCTTGACTGTATTGAATTACATCTTTAAAATTATCAAACTGAACATGCAAAGAATTTAATAAAAGAATAGCAGCATGATCATCAGAAATTTTATCATTGCATCTTTCTAAATCCTGAGTTAATTTCAGAAATATATCCAAGTTATCTTGCAGAGACATGTGAACATCCATTCTAAAATTAAACAGTTTACATAGCAAAGATATTCTACTAGGCAATGATTTTCTAAGGTACGAATCCTCTAATTTTTTCCATAACAGTGAGGGATCAATAATACTTACAACCTGTCGGGCTACATCATCAGATAGCCTTATGAATATTTCAGAGTGTGCTTGCTCCTCCAACTCCACCTTTCTGTCAGGTGAAGTGTCAACTGAGAATTTTCCCTGGACAGTGTTCCAACACTTTTCTCTAATGAGAATAACCCTCAACGTCAGCTGCCATATGGCAAAATCTGAAGTGCCATCAAAGGGCTTTATCCGGACTGTGTTCTCTGACATAGTCCCTTGTTCACAAGAACAAGATCCCAGATGTCAGATACTATTTTTCTTTGAATTTTTTCAAAGCAAAAAACCAAAACAAGATTGAGAACACTTAAGTTTCTCAATCTCAGAGTGTTTGTTTGGTGAAAAAGTTTTAAAGGCACAAAAGACTAGTAAAACACTTTTTAACTCGAAGAGTAAGATCATCAGCGGAAACAAAGACAGGATCAAAGTTTTCAGACTCATAGAACACAAACTAGGGTTTCGAAGTTCTTTAAAAAGACTATAAAAGCTCTGATACCAAATTGATAAACTAGATATGAATGATTTTCGACAAAATATTACAGATCTAGAGTGATCTTGCAAAGCTATAACGATTCAAACCAACAAACAAACACTTGGTGACGCAGTTCAGGTTGAAACCCTACTCTGCGGGATTTCAGGAGGGGAAATCCGTCCCAATCCACTAGGTAGATAGAACGTATGATTACAAGTAACAACAACTTCAAATCAAGACCAATAAAACCCTAACCAAGAGAAAACTAAAGAAGAACAACATGATAACAGAAGCCAGATGATGCCAACGCAACTAGATACAAGCTTCCAGTGAAGCTTGTGATCTAAATATGATCTTCCCACGAAACACACAAGATCGCTTCTCACTTTTCTCTCTTTTCTTCTCTCTTTCGCTTCTTGGAGAAGAGGAGCTCAAGAATCGGCCGAAGGTTTTGCACAGTACCTCCACAGCTTTTTAATGAAGCTTTTATACCTAGGGTTAAAAGGAGACGGCAACAACACGTGAAGACATCACGTGCTCTCATTAATCTAGCAATAAGACGGATCAAGGCAAACCCATCAACAAAAGGCCCAACTAGCACAAACTACACCGGCAACCCCTTTATTTACACATATTTACATATAACAGCTGAAACTTATTAAGTTTCCCATAATGGCACAATGTACAAGATCACCATACACATTAGTGCATCTTAGGTTATGTTTAAATCATGTCAGGATATCACTTAACATCTTAAGTGCCCTTGTACATTATCAAACAAGTCCTAAGCCACCAACTAATGTATAGGCATTCAAGTATATGTATATAAGGGATAAATGGTACAAGTATTTGAAGTTGTATTAACTATATGTACAACCTATTGATTATTAACATAACACTTACATACTTGAATCTCTTTGGCTCGGGATTCTCCGGGCAAGTTCCGATAGAAGTTGGTTGGCTCTTTCGCCTAACCACCCTTGATTTGTCTCTTAGTTATGATGTCGCTATGCCAAACTTCAAGAAGATCATCACTAATCTTAAGGGAGTTGGATCTCTCTAGAGTCAACATCAACTCTGATATGCCTCTGATTATTGCGAATCTCTCAAAGGTTGAATCTTTGGGGCTGCAGGATTGTGGGCTACAAGGTGAATTCCCAACAACTAGTGTCCTTGGCTTACCAAAGCTGCGGATTCTCCAAATGCGAGACAATTTCAATATCCATGTTGATCTATCAGCGTCCATGGTGCAGTGGAAGAGCCCGCTGGAGGTGGTGGACTTCTCCAATTGCGACTTCACCGGACAATTGTCGAATTTCATAGGAGAATCAAACAACTTCTCCTTGCGATCTTTTAACATAGAGGGGTGTGGATTTGATGGTGATGTTCCGACAACGATGAACACCACAAAGTTAGTTAGACTGTCCATTCTTGACTTGAGAGGAAACATGATGAGCGGGATGATACTAGCCTGGATGTTCACTCTACCATCATTGAAATCCTTAAGGTTGGATTGGAACCTCTTCACAGGGTTAGGTCAATCAATCATCCACAATGTTTCTATTATCTCCTCACTGGTGGAGTTCTCAGCATCTTATAATAAACTTCAAGGGCATATACTAGACTTAATATTTGTGCTTCACAACCTCCAACTTCTAGCCCTTGGAGGGAATAACTTGACTGGAAGCATCCCGCTGAGCAAGTTCCACAATCTCGGGCAATTGGATGCCCTTCTTTTGTCTCATAATAATTTGACAATGATTGATGATTACATGGGTGTCGAGCTGACTGTATCTTGGCCTAAATTGTCATACCTAGGACTGTCATCTTGCAACCTCGGCCACTTTCCAGGTTTTCTAAAAGAACAAGAGAATCTTACAATATTGGACCTCTCTAACAATGGTATACATGGCTTGGTGCCCGAGTGGTTCTTGGATATTGGTGGGATGTCATTGACTTAGTTGGACCTCTCTGTTAACTCGCTCACTGGTGGCTTGGAAAATCTTCGCTGGCAATATATGAAGTATCTCGACATTAGTTACAACATGCTTGAAGGTTCTGCTCCTATCCCATCTTCTACCATGTCTTTATTTTATGCTACCAATAATCATTTTAAAGGAGATATCCCTTCTCTTTTATGTGATTCTCCTCCTTTTGAGCTCGATCTATCTCACAACAATTTGATTGGAAAATTTTATAATTCCTTGTTTAGCCTCGTTTCATTAAATCTCGAACAAAATCAACTTGATGGGGTAATTTCCTCTCGCATATGTAGTTATCCAACACTGTTTAGTCTTAACTTGGGTGATAACTTATTGGAAGGGTCAATACCAGACTCATTGGTTACTTGTGTGGATTTGCATTTCCTTCATCTTGGGGATAACAAGCTCAATGGTACATTTCTTCAATGGTTAGGAGTTTTTCCCAATTTAGGAGTACTTATCTTAGGATCAAATAAGTTGAAGGGTTCTCTAATGAGTTCCAACATTACAAACCCATTTCCAAGCCTACATATTCTTGACATCTCAAAAAATTATCTAACCAGTGAGCTACCTTGTGATCTATTCAAGAGCATGAAGACAATAATGGATAATTTAAGAAAAAGACCGGCGTGGAATAAAGGAGTTGAAGGTTATTATAATATACACTCGAATATGATGACCAGAGTTAAAGGGTTTAACCGTCAACTGGATAAAATCTCGATTGATTTAGTATTAATAGATGTATCCAACAACAAATTTGAACGACACGTTCTTGAGTCTATAGGAGATCTTATCTCCATGAGAGGGTTGAATCTAGCTCACAACAACTTCACCGGCAATATCCCATCGTCCTTGGGCAATCTCACACTGTTGGAATCATTAGACTTGTCTTTCAATAGACTCGAGGGACAGATTCCTAATGCATTGGTGAATCTAAACTTTCTGGAGTACGTCAATGTCTCTGAAAATAGTTTGGTTGGACCTGTGACAACGGCCAAACAGTTTAGCACATTCTCGGACAACTCTTATCTCGGGAATCCAAGGCTATGTGGTGAGTTTCTGACAAAAAAATGCAAAACAAAGGTTGTACCACCTGATTCAACACCAGATGAAGACAACAACTTTGAATCTTCAGGTATCCACGAGTGGGAGATTAGTTTGGGGATATTTCATTTTTTGGGAGAAAAACTATTATTAGGTAACCAAGTTGATATTTACGGTAGAAATTGCTATGATGCATTGTAGGATGTGGATGCGTCAATGTAGAAGAACTGAAGCAATATGTTTTGAAGGTCACTTAAGAGAGATCTTATCACATAGTACTGGGTAACCAAGTTTTGTACTATGTTTTGTAACATGTAGTAGTTATTGCATAATGTGTGCTGAATG
The DNA here is from genome assembly GCA_002319775.1 of Fagopyrum tataricum. Classification (NCBI taxonomy): domain Eukaryota; kingdom Viridiplantae; phylum Streptophyta; class Magnoliopsida; order Caryophyllales; family Polygonaceae; genus Fagopyrum; species Fagopyrum tataricum. The sequence goes on along the minus strand of CM008282.1, from coordinate 20,704,531 downwards.
TACTTGTATTACGTTCTTTTGCTGAGATGGAACCATTTTTCGTGTAAAAATCACCATGTTTGAACCCAATAGCTACTACATATTACTTTCGTGTTGAAATCACCATGTTTGAACATATCATATTTGTTTCCCAAAAATTAAAAACTTTTTTCCAGTACTAGTTATATGATACATAGATTATCTCAATGCTCAAAATCTAATTATTGAAAAATGTATTATTTTTAGAAAATTTAATTGTACACGAAACCCCTCAAAATCAATAAAAATTGAGAATGTTATGTCGGTCGTTCATATACAAGTTAAAACATATCATATTTTAGTGATTTAATTGTACACCAAATCACAACCAAATCCCACTAAAACAATATCCCACAAATGGAAACTTAAGGTATAGAGCCAAAAGCCTTCAGTAGGTGTTGATGGCGGTACTATATCCTTCTTTGCATACTTCTTAGTCAAAAACCCCTATATTACTTCTACCCAATAAACATAAATCAATCAATCACATCTTCCTTAAAAGTCATATCCTTCCACCCACATACCTACATAAATACCAATAAATACTCACTTTCTCCCTTAATATGAATGGTAGAAATATGAAGGGCCGTCAAAAATCTAATGGAACCAAGGTATCCGTCGTCACCAATATCTTTGCATACTTCTTAGTCAAATATCTAATGGAAATCTAATTGTACACCAAACAACAAAATGTTTGCTAAAAAATGTACAAGGATTCCAACATACTCAAATTGCCAAGTAACTATGGGATGCTACTTGGGAAGTTGATACGAGCCAAGTTTAGGCGCTAAAATTGATAAGATCTCCAATGGCCTCCGGTATGTCGCCTTCCAGTCTGATTTGCGAGAAATCTAATGGAACCAAGGTATCTAATGTAAGATTATGAATCTTATAATTATGTGTGGGCTTATATATTATAATAAACAAGTATATTATGCGACTATTTAATAGCGGGTTAATAAAAGTGATTTAATTAAGTAAAACTCGTAGACTTTAATTAAGCGGTATGAGCTTAATGAGTGAATATCATATTTTGGACCAATAGACTTGATGAGATTATATTATGTCAATATGTGAAGGATATCAGTTTATGGTTTCCAATACGTCAAATTAACTAGCCGTTTTCATATCTTTACCCATCAAAGAGAAAACCTAAAGAACTTTTAAGGAGATTTGGCTAAGGAAGACGATATATATGCGGCACTTATTCGGTATGTAGATTACGCACTAAAGATTTATCGGATTGTTGCGCTATGGAACCAGATATGTAAATTTCGATTCCTTAATAATTTTACTATGATTTCGATCCTTAGTTTTATGGTTCAGAAAATTTAATTATTTCAACAAGTGGTATTAGAATCGTAATCGTGTTCAGTTATTAGGAAAACTTAGTTCTTTTTAAGCTCATATGTATATCAGTGCGCTTGTATACATTTTTTTAATTTGAGTTGCATGTCCATTTATTGAATCTTTGGATTCGTTAGCCGCTTTATACTCTATTTGATGCTTTCTCGTTGCAAAGTTAAAATTTTATACGCTATCTATGTATGAATGTATGATATCCATGTGTATATCTGGTAAATAATTGAGTTTTCTTTTTTTTTATTCTATTGTTTATATTTTATCGTGGTGATTCATGCTTTCATTGACTGAATTAAGTAAGTATGTATTTTTTTTATAGGTCATCAAAGGGAGGGTGTAGGTTATTTTTTCGGTGGCACTAAATATGCATCTTTTACTTTGTGAAGTACACTTTAAATAGTAATATCTAACTTTTAATATTCAATTACCATCGCTTATCCAACTTAGGTTATAAAAAATTGGTTATCCGATTTTAATATTCAACGTTACATATTCAACTTCACTTCGATTACCCAACTTCGTAGTTACCCAATTATAATACTCAATGTTAAATATCCAACTTCATTTCGGTTACCCAACTTCGTTGTTACACGATTTTAATACCCAACGTTATATATACAACTTCACTTCGGTTACCCAACTTCGTTGTTACCCGATTTTAATACCTAACGTTACATATCCAACTTCACTTCGGTTACCCACTTCGTTGTTACCCGATTTTAATACCCAACGTTCTATATTCAACTTCACTTTGGTTACCCAACTTCTTTGTTACCCGATTTTAATACCAAATGTTACATATCCAACTTCACTTCGGTTACCCAACTACGTTGTTACCCGATTATAAAACCCAACGTTCTATATCTAACTTCACTTCGGTTACCCAACTTCGTTGTTACCCGATTTTAATGCCCAACGTTACATATCCAACTTCACTTCGGCTACCCAACTTCGTAATTACCCGATTTTAATACCCAACATTACATATCCAACTTCACTTCGGTTACCCAACTTCGTAGTGACTCGATATTAATACGCAATGTTACATATCCAACTTCACTTCGGTTACCCAACTTCGTTGTTACCCGATTTTAATACCCAACATTCTATATCCAACTTTACTTCAGTTACCCAACTTCGTTGTTACCCGATTTTAATACCCAATGTTACATATTCAACTTCACTTCGGTTACCAAACTTCGTAGCTACCCGATTTTAATACCCAACATTCTATATCCAACTTCACTTCGGTTACCTAACTTCGTTGTTACCCGATTTTAATACCCAATGTTACATATACAACTTCACTTCGGTTACCAAACTTCGTAGTTACCCGATTTTAATACCCAACATTCTATATCCAACTTCACTTCGGTTACCCAACTTCGTTGTTACCCGATTTTAATATCCAACGTTACATATTCAACTTCACTTAGGTTACCCAACTATGTTGTTACCCGATTTTAATATCCAACGTTACATATTCAACTTCCTTCTGTTACCCAACTTCGATTGCCCAATATTAATTACCCGATTTCAATATGTAACCTTACATATCCAACTTTACTTAATTGCAGTATTAACTAAAAAGTATGATTTATGTATTATTTCCATACACAAATCAAAAATTCAACAGGGACATGTGTTGCTCCAATGTTTCGCTTAACATGCATCTTAAAATTTCAAATCTTTGAAAGGAATGATTTGTCAATCAGAAAACAAAAATTTCTCATTTCATTCAGCATAAAAGTAATATTAATAACATAACCTTAGTAATAGTGATAAGTTTCATAATCTATAATTTATAATTTAGATGCAATTTGTGAGCTAACAAACTCAAAACAAAATAAAGTTCCGTTGTAAGTGGTAGACGACTACTTGGATTATTAGGGTTGAGTAGTTACACAGTATAAAACTTTATCTATCCAATTCAAGGTACTTTAATAATTTTTAATAAACCAATCAATAATGATGCCCCTGAGATCCCATTCAACATCAACCAACACCGTTTCAGAGTCTATCCTAATTTCGATGCTTATGTGTCATAACTTTATAGAGACAGAAAAGGATGAGAAAGTAAATTGCAAATCTAATTGAAACATTGACATTCATAAAGAGACTCTGTAGTGAATCGGTTGTTAAACTTCATTTGGTTCAGTACTCAATAGACATACTTTGCTGCATATTGAGAATGTTAGTAATGGAAATTAATAGACATTCACAAATACTTTGCTGCATATTTTATCACTTGACAGTGAATTTTACAAGGGAATGCAGTATAATAGATAAAATGTTTCTTATATGTAGTTCACTTGATGTTGATGTCTTCTACCTTGTCCATCACTTTTTAGTATTGGACATAGCATATAGATGGTTGACGGCTTGCAGCCAAGAAGCCCTCACTTCCCTTGATTACTCATATTGTTATGGGTACGTTGTAATCATCAAGCTTACTCCATGATAAGCTTACTCCATGGTAGAATCATACTTGAACATATACACTTATAGTTTGTATTATCAATCAAAGTACGAACATATCAAAATAACGACCGACAATTATTCTACCTGCAAGTTCCACGTATCAGAAAAGTCCAGTAAAACTACTTCTTATCATGTACTGCGCATCAATAAAAGGATTAATATCTACCAGCACTTATATATCGTTCCTGGAGGTTGCTATCCTTAGCAATTAGTGTTGGTCCCTCCTTAATCAAGCCCATTTAATAAATGGGTTATCCAATAAATTGAATGCAAGTCTAATTGGCTAAGATTCAAAAATAGAAAGAGTCCATTACGGAGAAAGATCTAGAAAATAAGAGAAAAGATGGGAAGAATCTAGAGAAGATTAGTCTAGAACTAATCTAGAATATTCCTTCAAAATATCTTCTAGGAATTTGTATAATTCTAGAATTCTCTTCTCAAATATCTTCTTAAATTATTGTTGTAGGAAAGGCGATCTCCTCCCACTATATAAAGGTGGAGAAGCTGTACAATTGCATCATTCACAAAAATTGAGAGCTCAAAAAAGTTAAGCACAAGTTGTGAGAGTGGCCACAAAATCTTGTAGAATTCCTTCCCCACATAAATAAAAGTGAGTTTGTATCAATTAAGTCATTGACTTAATTAGTTCCATATTTCTCATCCTACTAACACGAAAGTGGGAGGTTTTTCCCAACAACTGGTATCAGAGCGAGGTTAGTCCGATCGATTTTAGCTCGTGTTGTCAAGATGGAGGCTACCGTCATTCACGATGGTGAGATGTTCAAACTCACGGCGGATAACTATTCCTACTAGAAGTCGGTGATGGAAGATCACCTTTACTGCAAGGATTTGTATGAGCCCATCACCAGTGAGAATAAGCCCGAAGGGAAGAGCGAGAAGGAGTGGGAGCTTCTAAACCGAAAAGCAGTCGCCATGATTCGTAAGTACATCGACAAATCTTTATTTGAACATGTCTCTACATATACAAAGGCTTTTGAATTATGGACAAAGCTTGAGTCCATGATTCAAATGAAAACGCCTCGTAATAAAGCCATTTTAGTTCGACGGTTGGTGAAGATGGAGTACAAAGATGGTCAAAGCATGATCGAGCACTTGAATAATTTCAAGGGGCTAGTAAATAAGCTAAATAAAGCTAGGATGAAACTCGAAGATGAGTTGCAAGCCCTTTTACTCCTTAGTTCCCTCCCAAAGAGTTGGGACACTCTCGCAGTTACTCTAAGTAACTCGGCCCCGGAAGGGAAGCTCACTATGGACACCGTTAGTGATAGCCTCATTAATGAAGAAGTTAGAAGGAGAGAACGAGGTATTTCTACCCAGTTTGAGGTGAGCGTTATTGACAACCCGGGTAGAGGCGATGCACGTGGGCGCAATATGAACCGAAGCTGAGACCAGTCTCGAGGTCAGTCCAAGTCACGCTCTATGCCAACGTGTTACTATTGTGGGAAAATAAGCCACAAGAAATCAGAATGTCGATTTTTTAAGAAAGATCAGAAGGCCGGAAACGTCAAGCAAGATCAAATTAACCCAACAAAGAGGCGCGGGGAAGACAAGGGTACTACCGCCATGACAGACGAAGGTGATGATCTATATCTCTTCGGAGAAGATAACTTCCTAAATATCGCCTCAGACGATAGCTCCTGGATTATAGATTCCGGTGCATCATTCCACGTCACTCCCCATGAGAGTTTCTTCTCAACCTACCAAAGCGGTGATTTTGGTAACGTCCAGATGGGGAATCAAAATAGGAGCAAGATCGTTGGTATGAGAGATATCATCTTAGTATCAAATACGGGATGCAAACTTACCCTTAAGGATGTGAGGCATGTCCCTGATATTCGTCTCAGCCTCATATCAGCTGGAAAGCTTGTCGATCTTGGTCTAGTAAATCACTTTGGCGGCAGAAAGTTGAAGCTCATAAAAGGAAGCATCATAATGGCTCGAGGAAAGAAGGAAGGGTCGTTGTATGTCACACAAGCCAAGCTTTGCAAAGGGGAGGTCAACGTTGCAAGTGCGGACATGGAACTATGGCATCAAAGGCTTGGGCACATGAGTGAGAAGGGTCTTCACATACTAGCTCGAAGACAACTCCTCCCAAAGGTGCAAGGTAACTCTCTTAACCCCTGTGCTGATTGTTTAGTTGACAAACAACATAGAGTTGCCGTTGCCTTCTGAACATCTTCTCAACCTAGAAGAAGGAAGAATATTCTAGATCTTGTGCACACGGATGTTTGCTCCATGTCCGAGAAATCCCTTGGTGGTGCGTCGTATTTTTTCACCTTCATAGACGACCACTCAAGGAAGTTATGGGTGCACCTCCTAAAGTCCAAAGACCAAGTCCTTGATGCATTCAAAGAGTTTGTTGCTCGGGTGGAACGAGAGACAGGACAAAAGCTTAATAGTGTCCGATTTGACAATGGCGGTGAGTATAGAGGTCCATTTGAAGCATACCGTAGATCTCATGGAATCAGGATGAAGAAGACACCACCTAAGATGCCACAACTGAACGGGCTTATAGAGAGAATAAACCGAACCATTACAGAAAGAGTTTGGTGTATGCTATTGCACGCCAAATTTGCCAAGTCGTTCTGGGGAGAAGCTGTGAAGACCATCGCCGACATTGTCAACCTTACACCGTCCGTTCCCCTGAATGGAGACAACTCGGAGGAAGTTTGGTCAGGAAAGAATGTTAAATATGACCATCTAAAGGTGTTCGGGTGCAGGGCATTTGTTCACATACCCAAAGACGAACATGCCAAGCTTGACGCCAAGACCAAAGAATGAATCTACCTTGGCTCGCCTAGAGATGAACTCGGCTATCGGCTATAGGATCCGATCAACAACAAGATTGTTAGAAGCCGAGATGTAGTGTTCTCCGAAGATCAAACAATTGAAGATATTCAACGGTCAGAGAAGCCAAGAACAAGAGTCAAAAGGAGCACACCAGACCCTGACCCTTCTCCGATATGACAAGACACTTCAAATGAAACTACACCAAGAAATGAAGATGTTGAAGAGAGTGATACTACTCCAGAACATGGTGATGAAGAAATCCACCAAGTACTAGAAGGACAATCGAGCACTCAACTAAAGTCTCAACCGAGAAGGTCTTTGAGAGACAAACGACCATCTACACGATACACACCCGATCAATATGTGACCCTCACGGATGAGGGGGAGCCTCAAAGCTACAAGGAGGCCATGAATGACACCTAGAGGAGTGAGTGGGTAAGAGCCATGCAAGATGAAACAGAATCCTTGCATGAAAACCATACATATGAGTTGGTTGAGCTACCAAATGGGAGGCGAGCTTTGAAGAATAGATGGGTATACAAAATAAAAACCGAGGATTGGCAACTCAAAGCCCCGATACAAGGCTCGATTGGTCGTGAAAGGATTCTAGCAGAAGAAAGGCGTCGACTTTGAAGAGATATTCTCTCCAGTAGTGAAGATGTCATCAATCCTAGTTGTTCTTGGTATATCAGCTGCCCTACACCCGGAGATTGAACAACTCGACGTCAAGACTGCCTTTCTCCACGGAGATCTCGAAGAGGAGATACGCATGGAGCAGCCTGAAGGATTCAAAGAACCAGGCAAGGAGAATCTAGTTTGCCGACTAACAAAGAGTCTATATGGGCTAAAGCAAGCACCAAGGCAGTGGTACAAGAAGTTCGATTCTTTCATGGCAGATCATGATTTCAAGAAGAATCCATGTGACCCATGTGTCTTCATGAAGAGTTACACTAGCGGTGACTTTAATTTCTCATACTCTTACTTTATGTCGATGACATGTTAATAGTAGGTCAAGATCGTAACAAGATAGCTGCTCTTAAGAAAGATTTGAGCAAGAGCTTTGCCATGAAAGACTTAGGACCGGCAAAGCAAATTCTTGGGATGAAGATCACTCATGATCGATCAAAGAAGATGTTATGGTTGTCCCAAAAAAGATACATCGAAAAGGTTCTAGAGAGATTCAACATGCAACAAGCTAAGCCGGTAAGCACACCACTTGCTACGCACTTTATGTTAAGTTCAAAGAAATGCCCAACTAGTGAACAAAAGAAGTGGGATATGTAGAAGATCCCCTATGCGTCGGCAATAGGCAGCCTTATGTACGCCATGGTATGCACTAGGCCCGATATTGCCTATGTTGGAGTAGTGAGTCACTTCCTAGCAAATCCGGGAAAGGAACATTGGGTTGCGGTGAAATGGATCCTCCGATATCTACGAAGCACTACTAATAGGTGCTTATGCTTCGGAAATGAGAAGCCGATACTTCAAGGATACACAGATGCCGATTGGGCCGGTGATACTCATTCTAGGAAATCAACGTCAGGATATGTGATTACATTCGCAGGGGGAGCTGTTTCCAGGCAATCAAAGTTACAAAAGAGTGTTGTCTTGTCCACCATTGAAGCAGAATACATTGCAGCTACTGAGCCTGCAAGGAGATGTTATGGATGAAGAAATTCCTGATGGAGATGGGAGTAGAGCAAGATCGATATATCTTGCAATGTGATAATCAAAGCACAATTCACCTAGAAAAAAAATCATCTCTTCACTCCCGCTCAAAGCACATAGACATACGACATCATTGGATCCGAGATGTTCTCGAAGAAAAGATTCTGCAACTAGTCAAGGTGCACATAGACGAGAATTGGTCAGACATTATGACCAAGGTAATACCGACCAAGAAGGTTGAAGATTGTTGTCAAGGTACCGGCATCGTATTGCTTGATTAAGTCGTGAGGGGGAGAATTGTTGGTCCCTCCTTAATCAAGCCTATTTAATAAATGGGTTATCCAATAGATTGGATACAAGTCCAATGGGATAAGATTCAAAAAATAGGAGGAGTCCATTATGGAGAAAGATCTAGAAAATAAGAGAAAAAATGGAAAGGATCTAGAGAAGATTAGTCTAGAACTAATCTAGATTATTCCTCCAAAATATATGTTTCACCAAATTTGTGGAATCAAATTATGGTTATTCAAAATATACATATACAAGAATGCTCCAGCAAAGTGTACTGATATTTCTAAAATTTTGTCATTAAGAAAAATAAATAAATAAATAAAAGGGAAACAAAAAGAAGTTAAATGTCAGTTTTTGCAGTTAAACGTATAGCGGTTAGGAGGCTGTTGCGGTTGGACTTCATTCAACTTATAATTGTTGAGTATTCACTAGTATATAAACCTGGAAAGAGGTCTGAACACGCGAGAGGGAACTGTAAAAGAAAAAAAGAGATCATCAGTAAAAGTGTCCAAAAAAAAAAGAATACAGAAAACAGAGGAAAAGGAGACGTTTAAAGAAGGGTGACATTAGAATTTAGAGTTGTAAAAAGTTGGCATGACCCGTGAACTCGACCCGTCGAATTCGAACTGGTCCCGAAAATTTTGAAAAAGAAAATTTCCAGAACCGACCCGTTTAAACCCGATTCAATCCGAAGGAATTTTTGACCCGAAGTAACCCGATCCGAATGACCCGATTACCCGAATGACCCGATTAATCGAATGACCCAACCCGAAAACCCGTTAGCCCAAAGTAACCCGACCCGAATGAACCGATAGCCCGAAGTAACCCGACCCGAAATAACCCGACCCGAATGACCCGATAGCCCGAAGTAACCCGACCCAGAGTAACCCGACCCGAATAACTTGATAGTCCAAAGTAACCCGACCCGAATGACCCGACAACCCAAAGTAACCCGACCATACATAATATAATACGTACATATTACATAATATATACTATAAGTCTCATATCCAAATCAAACGAATAATGTTAAAATAATTTCGATTAAACATATATGGATCAAATGGGATAAGCATATATGGATCAAATAGATCGGTCAATCGGTCAAATTAGGTATTTTGATCAAATGGATCAGTCATATATCCATATCCGGTTAAATTCATATTCAATCAAGCATATCGGGCTAAAATCATCCCGATCAAACATATATCTGGATAATTATCCGATCCGACTAAGGTCCTTTTTAGATACCATATTTTAGAATATGGATAAAATAGATTGACCGAATTCCACGGATTATCCTCTGATTCGGCAAAAGATGATAGACTTTATTTTATGTTTTATAACAAACAAATTAGGAAACGCATATATGGATCAAATGGATCGGTCAGATTAGATATTTTGATCAAACGGATCAGTCAGATATCCATTCCGGTTAAATTCATATTCAATAAAAAATGACGAGCTAAAACCATTTCGTTAACTAAGGTTGTTTTTAGATACCATGTTTTAGAATGTTGATCAAATAGATCGACCGAATTTCACGGATTATTATCCGATTCGGAAAAAGATGATAGATTTTATTTTAAATTTATAAAAAACAAAATAGGAAAAACATATATGGATCAAATGGATCGGTCAGTCAGCCAGATTAGATATTTTGATCAAACGGATCAGTAAGATATCCATATCCGGTTAAATTCATATTCAAGAGATAAATGGGGCAATCAAGCACTAATTTTAACTAGGGTACAAGGTATGTAGGCATTTTTTTTAATCAGATACTAACTATGCAGGTATAAATAGCTCCTTTTTTTTTTCAGCCCTTTTTTTTGGCTCTCGTTCTCTCTTCTCTGGAAGGCGATTTATGGTGATTCTTCGCTCCTCTTGCTTCTCTCTGGACGACATTGGCGATTCACCCGTCGCCTTCTTCGTCGCCCCCATTTCTTCTCCTTCTTCATCTTCTTCGTCTTCGATCGTCACCTCCCTTTTCCCCTCTGTCGTTGGTATCTCTTGGAGCTTGTTCGGATTGGTCAGGCATTCTTCATGATCGCGGATACCTCTCTTCAGGTTTGGGTTTGGTGATGAACTCTTGTATTTCTCTTCTATTAGGGTTTGGTGATGAACTTCCTCACTGCCTTCAATCAACCGATTCAATCATCCACCGTTGTGTTATCCATCACCATCGACCTAACATTTTGAAAGCTCGAAGAAGTATGAAAGCTTTTATTATAAAGTACTTTCGTAGAATAAATTAAGTTGAGAATAAGATGGAATTTCATCTGAATGTGCAGGCAGTTTGATGAAATGCTCCTCTGACTTTTGTCATGTCAGAGTTGATCCCTGTCAGAGGAATGATAGGCAATCAAAGTGATTAAGAGTAAGGTTCCGATTTTGAGTTTGTTTAGATATTCATAAAGCCAGTAATCTCATATAGGTGAAAAGTCACAATCACCGAACATAAATGAGAAAAAAAAATAAGGTAAACATAAGCAATCATATAGCCAGTAAATATAAGCAATCATATTTTGAGAGTTTGCGCATAATTTGACCCCAGAATAGTGGGATTGAGTGGATACGCTGTGATGTATATGATACAGGAATAGGAATACCAGGTTTGATAACTTAAAACTACAGTAATTACATTAGTTATTGTCTTAATGGAAGTTTTTGAATCACTGTCATAATTCTGCAGAGAAAGCATTGCCCACCTTAAACGTGAGACAGACAAGGTAAGCCTGTGTGGAAGTTTTTTTTTAATGAAATTTTTTTGTCTTAATGGAAGTTTTTTGTTTAGATATGCAAAGGTTAAGTTTCTGAATCACTGTCATAATGAAATCTTGTTCTACAAGGTCTTTAAAGAGAGCCCTTGATAAAAGGTTATAGCTTCTTATTTATGGAAAGTCATATGGCTCTCAGGATGGTAAGCCTGTGTGGCATTTTCTTGAGAAAGTTTATGAGAATGAAGAGACTTTGCAAAAGGTAATCTGGTAAAGTCAGACTCTTGTCTTCCAGTGATATGCTTAGTCCATGATCTTATAGTTAACTTGTTTTCTTGGTGTAGTGTGCGGAGGCTGCATTGCAATATGTGATTGGTGATCTTTCTCACACATATTTTGTTGGGAATGTTTCTATGGCGCATCTAGTTGCACAAGCTGGAAACGAAACGAATGATGAGCTTCCGCTTAAGGTACTATTACTAGTTTCAACACCAGTCTACTTTTTCTAACCAGTAAAAGAACTTTTTTTTTTTTTGTGAATAGAAAATGAACTTGAATCTTTATGAATCAATTTATGAAGTGATAAGTTTAAGTGCTCAATTTCTGTACTTATCTTTCATATCAGAGGTTCTTCTTCAAATCTTTACGAATAGTATTCCCTTCACCATCCAAACGTGGTGGCATTTTATGGTGTAGTGCAGGATGGACCAGGAGGAACCTTAGCCACTATTACACAGTATATGAATGGTTCCCTTACACATGTTCTGCTTTCAAAGGACAGGTACTTTATTAATCAATACAAATGCACTTGCCTTGGAGAATTTCTTCATCTCATCTACTAAAATGAAAATGCTTGTTCTTGATTACTGATTAAGCTACTTGATCCCGCAAGCGGCTCATCATTGCAATGGATGCTGCTTTTGGCATGGAGTATTTGCATTCAAAAAGCATAGTTTATTTTGATTTGAAATGTGACAGCCTGCTTGTAAACTTGTGAGATCCAGTCCAACCCATTTGCAAGGTTAATCCAAGTGTATTTAGATGATGGCTCCAGATCTATTAAATGGGAGCAGTAAGCCGGGTTTCCGAAATGATGAGCTATTAAATGGGAGCTATTAATCCAAGGTTAATCCAACCCATTTGCAAGGTTAGTCCAACCTACTATTTGGTTTTGTGATTTTCTGAAGTTTTTGTTTTCATTTTAGACTGTTGCTTTGGTTGGTGAAAGTGAAAGTGGAAAATCAACTGTCATTTCTCTACTACAAAGATTCTATGATCCTGCTTCAGGCCATATTACACTAGATGGAGTTGAAATTCACTGTTTTAAACTCAAATGGCTAAGACAACAAATGGGTCTTGTTAGTCAAGAGCCAATCTTGTTCAATGACACAATATGCGCCAACATTGCGTATGGAAAAGGAGGAAACGCGACTGAATCCGAAGTCATAGAAGGTGCAGAGATGGAAAATGCATACAACTTCATTAGTGCATTACATCAGGTATATACATATTAAATCACATTGTAAAAATCGGGCTTATATTTAGCAAAATCTGGACCTATAGAATATGCAAGTGCTTCATATGCAAGCAGTGCTTCACAATTGTCGTCATTTCTTTATGTTTAACAAACTATTTTTTGATCTTTTTACTGCATATAACGAATAATGAGTATGGATTGTGCAGGTAAAGAAGAAGAAATCAGAGTGATAAGTTGCCTGTCTTTCTCTGAATGGGGTTTGGTTTTTTGCTACTGTTTTACATTAGAATAATATTTATGACGATCCCAACTCAAAATAATTAAAAAAAAAAGGTTAATATCTGTAACATCCGGAAATTTTATTCCGGACTTGGAGCGTTTTGTAGATCTTTCCACAGGCACGAGGTGTCGAGTGCCGGGATTTATTCTTAAAATCCAGATCCGACCCGTCGTTATTCCCTTTTCCGCTTTCCGACCCTTCGTTCCGAGCTGAGGTGACAATAGGTCATTTCCGACCCCACGTTCCGAGCAAAGAGGACAAGATGTCAGCTGTCCCCTGTCCCTTTTGGCAGTCCCTTGTCCCTCCCTCTCTCTCTCCTCTCTTTTCTCTTTCACGTTAGTCTTCTTCCTCTCTTCCTCTCTTTTCTCTTCTTCCATTTCGATTGAAGCTCTTGGATGGTGGACTGCAGTGGAGAGGATTCATATGTGGTTTGGTAAGCTTCTTCCTCTCCTTCCCTTATCTTCTTTACTGATTATCCCTTTCTTTTCCCCTCCTTCATCCATGGCCATGGATGACGCTCTTGAGAAGCTTTTTCCTCAAATCCTTGCATGTGCTTGTTCTTAGCTAGTTTAGGTCGTAGAGAGGAGTCTAAGATCAGTGGTGGGTGTTTGGAGAAGACCTATAAAGGAGAGAAGGACATTAGAGCCAAGGATCCACGGTCGAAGACGAGCTTCAACAGCGTGACCGCGGGGGAGGATCATCAGAGCCGTGGGTGCGGATCAAGGCCACCGCAGGGGCGGCGCCAGGAGGCGGCAGGAGCGGCGCCAAGAGACGCCATGAGGCGCGAGAGGCGCCAGGAGGCGCGAGAGGCGCCAGGAGGCCCCAGGAGACGTCCCTAACCTGCAAGGCATCTACACAACGGTTTAAAACCGTTAGCTCATATTCGAAGCATTAGAAAAGAGGTGAAGGCACATACACACATACATCAACATAACACAAAACATACAAGTCCGGTTTATTATCTTTTTATTATTAAGTCATATCCCGTTCTAATTCAACTTAGGTTTGTGACACGAGAACCACCGTGGTCTCGCCTCGGTCCCTACTTACCGGCAAGGAATGGTACTGATGCATCCGACCGTCTACCCGCCCGGGCTAGTCGCCGAGAACCTTCTAGATTCTCGCAACAACTAGGCAGATGATGTCACCGCCCGTTATCATACACTTGGGCTAAAATAACATAAGGTCGGTGATCCTATTTACCGGTTTAATTGTTTATAACAGAAACAATAACACACACACACACACCACCAACACATATCGATGCTAATACGTAAAATACGAGCTAAGTAAGTCCGGAGACTTACCTCGTCACCACACTCAATTCACAACACTCTCGCTTCCTTAAGGAGGAAGCCCACAACCTGCTCACAAGAGATATGCATATCAATAAATGCTCACGCTCAAGAAGTCTTAGACTTCACTCTAGTGATCTAAGCAAGATCACCTAACCCTCAAGCTAGGAATGCATCCTAGGGTCCAAGGTACTCACCACACTCTCAACACATGAAAGCAATTCACAACAGCTTATAAACTCACATGATCTTAAACCTCAGCCAAGTAGGAACAAGCTAACCTAGAAGATTCATCATGCTCAACATACTCATAACCATCAACTACATCGAGCCTTAAGGGCTGCTAGGTTCACAACCACTAAGTGGCATCTCAAGCTATTCTAGATCTATCCAAGGCATGCTAATAACATGATACAACTACAAAGCTAAGGAATGAACGAAGGGGAAGGGAGGAGAGGAACCTACTGTCGAAGAAACGCAGCCGCGGAGTCAAGTTGGCGCCCTTGCGGAGCTATCACCGCCCCCGCGGTCTCCTGGGGCCTCCTAGCGCCTCATGGCGTCTCTTGGCGCCGCCCCCGCGGCTCCTGCCGTCTCCTGGCGCCTCCCCTGCGGTGGCCTTGATCCGCACCCGCGGCTATGATGATCCGCCCCCGCGGTCACGCTGTTGAAGCTCGTCTTCGACCGTGGATCCTTGGCTCCAATGTCCTTCTCTCCTTTATAGGTCTTCTCCAAACACCCACCACTGATCTTAGACTCCTCTCTACGACCTAAACTAACTAAGAACAAGCACATGCAAGGATTTGAGGAAAAAGCTTCTCAAGAGCGTCATCCATGGCCATGGATGAAGGAGGGGAAAAGGAAGGGATAATCAGCAAAGAAGAGAAGGGAAGGAGAGGAAGAAGCTTACCAAACCACATATGAATCCTCTCCACTGCAGTCCACCATCCAAGAGCTTCAATCGAAATGGAAGAAGAGAAAAGAGAGCAAAGAGAGGAAGAGAGGAAGAAGACTAACGTGAAAGAGAAAAGAGAGGAGAGAGAGAGGGAGGGACAAGGGACTGCCAAAAGGAAGAGGGGACAGCTGACATCTTGTCCTCTTTGCTCGGAACGAGGGGTCGGAAATGACCTCTTGTCACCTCAGCTCGGAACGAAGGGTCGGAAAGCGGAAAAGGGAATAACGATGGGTCGGCTCGGGATTTTAGGAATAAATCCCGGCACTCGACACCTCGTGCCTGCGGGAAGATCTGCAAAACGCTCCAAGTCCGGAATAAAATTTCCGGATGTTACAACTAACCTCCCTAAAAACATGTTTCGTCCCGAAACTTGCTACACACAGCAGTCTCGATCAAACACGTCTCGTAACCATGTGGAACTCATAAAACGTCAACTATCGGCTCTAATCCAAGTCTACGAATAAAATCACATCAAGACCTCACAAGGTACACATATACTCATACGAACTCACATAACACTTCATGATATAAACACATAGAACAAACAAGGGAAGATCTCGGGACTAACCCGAAGGTCCTATCGATGTCGCTAAATCTGCGTAAAACTCGTGATAGTTCCTCCCACTTCCACTGCGGCACGGGCAGTGGGTGAAGCTCCCTCCGTGTCTCTGGTGCTCGATCTTGACCTGCTAGCAGGTCGCGCATCGGGCCACATATCTAGCTACATCGGGCTTGAGCCCGCCCCACCAATAAAATCTCTTAATATCCTGGTACATCTTACTCGTGCCTGGGTGCACCGAGTAAGGTGTGGAATGTGCATCATGCAAAATCCGATCTCTCAACTCCTGGTCTGACGGTACACAAATACGTCCATGGCGTCTCAATAGCCCATTTGCTCCTGTGATAAACTGCGGTGCCTCTCCTCGGGACATCCTGTCCCGGATCCTCATCAAAATGGGACATTCCTCCTTCTTCTGCCGGATCTCTCCGGACAGGTCAGGTAATACCTCTATCTCGGACAACAATAGTCCGTATCCGGGAACCGGATATCCAACTCCAACTCTATCAAATCCCTCTGCAACTGTGACTGAACCGTAAGCCGAGCTATAGCCTCCTCTCGAGGTGTCCTCCTACTCAAAGCATCGGCGACTACGTTCGCCTTCCCCGGATGGTACAACATCTCTAAGTCAAAGTCCTTAATCAGCTCCTACCATCTCCTCTGGCGGTTATTCAACTCCCGTTGAGTGAATATATACTTCAGACTCTTATGGTCTGTGAAGATCTAGCACGTAGCCCCGTACAAGTAATGTTGTCAGATCTTCAGGGCATGAACCACTGCCGCTAGCTCAAGATCATGGGTAGGGTAATTCTCCTCGTACGGCTTCAGCTGCCGAAAAGCGTACGCAATAACCCTAACCCACTGCATCAAAACGCACCCCAATCCTAGCTTGGAGGCGTCACTATACACTACAAAATCCTCTACGTCCTCAGGCTGCGCTAAAACAGGAGCGGAGGTCAACCTCCTCTTCACGTTGTATCTTTACATTTCAGTTTTTCGCATACATTATAAACGATTTGAGTTTTGCCTTTATTTGTGCCTTGTTGAAAAGGTCCGGTGAAATTGTTATCAGGCTAAGGGTCGGGACCCATTGTGAGGTCTCGCCCGTAGCATCCCGAGTCCCGCGGATTTGGGGTGTTACAATATCTATCCAATTCAAAGGCTATAATACAAATGCTCTACCTTTTGATGTTAGGAGACTACCTAAATTCAAAGTTGCTTCTTCTCCATGTGTGTGTTTGGTGAAGCACCATCATAATGACAGGAACAAGCTGCAACACTATAGAAATTGTCATCAGTATAATATCTTACCACTTCGTTGGCTATTTCATTGGAAATGTGAGTCCGGCGAGCGAGGATGGACCACCAATGGTTAGGCAATTGTGCGGCAATTTTATCTTCCATGGCTACTCCCGAGCAATCCGCTAGCTACATTAAATTGTTGGATTTTTGTAAATTTTGTATATTGGGTGTGTTTTTGTTCATGCTCGAGTGATGTTTGACCAAATATGGTCCTTGTGTGTGTTTAATTCAAGGAATGTTGAGCATAAATTGGGATCTAGTAATTTTTTGTACGGTGTCTCTTCACTGTAACTTCTAGTTTTCAATACATATTGGTGCTTTTGACAGATTTTGGGAAGGTTCATCATGAAGAACCCTAGTTCTGGATGTTTTGATTTTGGATAATCAAAAGCTAAAATTTGCCCGAGGGCTTAGACTTTACTTGTTTTTAGGAGCTCATGTATACTAGGAATTAAATTTATGAGATAATTTTGCGAGATTGACAATTGAAGGACTCTAAATTTTGGTGATTTTGCATTTGGAGCTTTGTTTGACAAAACATGAACAAGACCCGTTTGCAACTATCCTAAATTTGGGATATTTACCTTGTTAAGGGTTCATTTTGAGAGAAAAGGAATAGAGTATGGTTCAAGATATATGATTATGATAAAGAAGCTTTTACACTAAATAGCGTTATAATCTACAAATTTTGTGCATGTGCATGTGCTCTCATTGTTCCGTGGGAACATATTTTTCAACTTTGGTAAAAAATTAGAAAAGGTCCATATTGTAAAAAGATTAAATGAAATTGGCCTAGAATACCCACCTTGACTTAAAATGTGTTAAAGGAAAATCCAATCGCATTATTAATAGAGGGGAAACACTTTATTTAGAAACAAAGATTCTCCCACTTCACTCGGGTAACAACAAAGTTGGGTAACCGAAGTGAAGTTGGATATAGAACGTTGGGTATTAAAATCGGATAACAATGAAGTTGGGTAACCGAAGTGAAGTTGGATATAGAACGTTGGGTATTAAAATCGGGTAACAACGAAGTTGGGTAACATAAATTAATTTGGATGTAGAACGTTGGGTATTAAAATCGGGTAACAACGAAGTTGGGTAACATAAGTGAATTTGGATGTAGAACGTTGGGTTTTAAAATCGAGTAACAATGAAGTTGGGTAACATAAGTGAAGTTGGATATGTAACGTTGGGTATTAAAATTGGGTAACAACGAATTTTGGTAACATAAGTGAATTTGGATGTAGAACGTTGGGTATTAAAATCGGGTAACAACAAAGTTGGGTAACATCAGTGAATTTGAGTAACAAAGTTGGGTTACAGAGTATAACGTTGGGTAACAAAGTTGGGTAACAAGGTTGGGTAACAAAGTTGGGTAACAAGGTTGGGTAATAGAGTTGGGTAACAGAGTTAGGTAACAGAGTATAACATTGGGTCCCTTCACAAATAGAAAGTGCATAGTTAGTGTTTCTATAAATTTTGCCTATACACTTTGTTTCCTTGATAAAAAACCTACACACTAACCAATTTCACCCCATATTCAATCAAACATATCGAGCTAAAACCATTCCGTTCAAACATATATGTGGATAATTATCCGATCCGACTAAGGTTGTTTTTAGATACCATATTTTAGAATATTGATCAAATAGATCGACTGAATTTCATGGATTATTATCCGATTCGGCAAAAGATGATAGATTTTATTTTAAATTTATAAAAAACAAAATAGAAAAAACATATATGGATCAAATGGATTGGTCGGTCGGTCAGATTAGATATTTTTATCAAACGGATCAGTCGGATATTCATATCCGGTTAATTCATATTCAATCAAATAGATCGGGCTAAAACCATTCCGATCAAACATATATGTGGATGATTATCCGATCCGGCTAAAGTCGTTTTTAGATACCATATTTTAGAATATGGATCAAATAAATCAACTGAATTCCAAGGATTATTATCCGAATTTCACAAATCATTATTGTTATTATTATTTATTACGCATGTTTTTTTATCTACCATTACATTGTTTCAAATAAAGCACACTTTGCACACCATCAAAAGTCGAAAACAAGTAAACAACACAAATTTTATTTCATCTTTTATCAAATTAATATCTTCGTATAAATTTTAGAGTAAATCACAAAAACCCGAACATAAATTGACCTGAATCAAGATGTTAAGTAAGCCGATCTGGTTTCAACTGAACCCGAACATAAATTGATCAAGATGTTAGGCAAACCGATTTGGTTTGGACCCAACCGAAACATAAACTGACCCGACTCCATCCCGATTGACCCGTATTAACCCGAACAATTAATAACCGACCCAAACCGGCCCGACCCGAAACAAACCGATAAAAATGAGAGCTTGTTTTAACCCGACCCGTTTCAACCCGTGCTTGTTATGACCGACCCGATTCCGTCCCATCCCGTTATGACCCGGGAACCGATACTACCCAGTAACCCGTTTCAACCCGAACAAACGATACCCGATCCAAACCGACCCGACCCGACCCGAAACAACCCGATTAATAACCAAGCTTTTTTTAACCCGACCCGTTTCAACCCGAACTTGTTTGGACCCGACCCGTTGACCCCGTTTGACACCTCTATTAGAAATAGAACAAAATAAGGTATAAAAGAAAGAATTACATATTCTACTCTCTTTCCCATTTTTATTACTATTTTACAAATTGTATTTCATTTTACCTACTCTCTTTTCATCCTTTCCGTCTTTTCAAAAAAAGAATCCGAGTGCAACTTTTCAAAAAAAAAAAATGCCAAGGTGTTTTAGTCATATGTCATTCTTCATACTTTCCCTTCCTTGACCAAGTTAAAAAAATAAGAGATGATCTTTGATACGCACAGACAACTCGCGGTTGGTTGGAATTGATGGATTTCACCGCTGCAACAACTCGCGGTTGGTCGGGATTGATGGATTCCACCGCTGCAACAACCCGCGGTTGGTTGGAATTGATGGATTCCACCGCTGCAACAACTCGCGGTTGGTTGAAATTGATGGATTACACTGCTGCAGCAACTCATGGTTTGATTAATATAAACCTTATAGAAGTCTTTTTCCAATACATAAGATTTCCCGGCCCGGTCCAGTCCCGGACCAAATCCGATCCGGTCCCTGGTCCAAGATTTTTGGGAATTCCGGAAAAGTATATTTTTTGGGAATTTATTTTTTATATATATTTTTATTAATTTAAATTTATATATTTAAAAAATTCATATATATTTTGTATATATTTAATAAAAAATATACTTTTTGAATTTTTTTCGTTATTTGCAAAAAAATATATATTTTTTAAATTAATTTTATTTTATTCCGGTCAGAATCCGGTCCGGACTGGAATGGACTGGACCGTTACGGTCCGGTCCCCGGTCCAAGTTTTTAAAATTTCCGGTCCACCGGTCCGGACCAGGACCGGCAATTCCGGTCCGGTCGGATCGGTCTGGACCGGATGCACAACCCTACCTGGACTCGGTGCATCGTCGGAGGTTAGTTCTTTCTCGTGTTTTCCGTCATGTTGATTGTATGGACTTCGAGTGTTTGGGTTCGTCTTACTGATCTGTCAAAAGAAACGTGTGAGCGTTCCTCTCAGTTTTCTCTTTTCATTTTACGACTTCTGCAGTTTCGGAAAAAACACTGTACCGTATGTACTCTTTTTTTTGTTTATGTAGTCTCGGTATATATATATAATTAGATGATTAAAGTATCTTTTGTGTTTTATAGTGCAATTGCATTTTTCCATATGCTTTAATATATTATATATATATATATATATATATATATATATATATATATATATATATTGCTATATAATTAATCATAAAATCAGTAGGCAATTGATCGAAAATGAATAAAAATTATTTGATAAGTAAGTACCTAAGCTTACTTACAATAGAAATTAAAATGATTATGTTAGTTGTGAATTTTAATAGATTGATAATTGTATGTTATTTTTTTAGATAATTTCTTTTAATTATGGATAAGTTGTTAGTATATCAACTAATTAAAAATTTTCTATATAAACTAGTCATACTACATGGATAATTTCTTTTGGCATGTATTAATCTGATAAAATCTGACAAAATCTGTATTAATTTTACATAGAATTAAAATATCTTATAGAATTAACAAATTTTATAAATTATTAAAATTAAGGTAAAATTTTTAAAAGTCTGGATTAAATACACCCGTGAATAAAAAAAAGGGTTCGAGTACCTTGAATGAGTCTGCTGCTGTTTTTTTTTAGGGACTTAGAGAAGAGAACCTTTGCACTTGTATTTTGATAATCTCCTCTTCTTTTCGTTAGTCGTTTCAAAGAAAGACTGACATGTTAGATAAAAATCTTTTATCTAACTGAAAGGAGATTCTCTAAGTTAAACATTCAATACATTTATATATGTATATAAAAAAAAAAGAGATTATTTCGGTTTTAAAAAAAAAGGAGTCCACAGTAGTATTTAGGTTCAGTTTATATTCAATTTAAAATTCATATTTCCAAATTCACAGCAAACCAAAGCCCCCAAAGTCTTGTCAAAAAATTCGTTTACTTTCTATAGCTTATTCAGTCACGAAAATGCCCATCGGCCAAACTTCAGATGAATCCCAAATAAAGTTTATCCCATGACTTAATCATAACATAAACTCAAAAAAATGTTGGCTGAAATTTTGTCTAGACCTTGCTTTAATTCGAGTCAACGTAGGGGACACACTGATTCGAGTCGGTTGGTAAACTAAGCTCGAGAGTGGAAATCGCAAAAGAGGATTTGGGTTGTGTTTGAAGTTTATGAAGATGACCATAAAGAAAAATTAGATAGCTAAACTTACAGGGGGTTTTCGACTTTTCGTCTTGTTCAATGCTCGTCCCGGCATCCTTAATCGAGCCATAATTGGATTCTCGAGCCCCTCATTCCTTTTATATTCAGCTCTCCCGCTCATCTCACATTTGATCCCGTCTTCTATTCTTCTCAATCAGAACTCCTCCCGTGTTTGTCTCGATTTCGTCGGTGCCAATGTGAGTCTCCATGGCTGAAATCGCTTTTAGCCCTGCCATCTTTTACAGAGAAATTGGGAAGAAGATTGAAAGAGGAAAGTAAGAAAGAGAACAAAAGAGTAAGCTGCAAAAAAAGAAAAGAATAAGTGGTGGAGTCCAATTCAATTTGTAAATATATATGTAATAAATAATGAAAAGAAAAAAAAGGAAGCAAATCAAATGCCAACGTGTTTCTCTGCTAACTGAAACATATTTGCTTCTTTTTTTTTTTTTTCTTTACAAGCCTATTTAGAGGTATTTACTTATTATTTATAAATAAAAAGTTGACCCACACAAATTGTCACTAGATAAAGAAACTTGATCAAGGTTTTTTTTAAACTAATCGGGAGGATTTAGACTATAAAAGATATACTAAATCACAAATATATTTTTCCTTTCAAATAAAATTAAATTATAAGGTCAGAATATAAAAAAATTTGAATAAAGAACTATGTTATGACTTGATGCTCTTGTCGAACTACGTAGGAAATCCGATTTAAATTAAATTGAATTCAGTTGAGCCGTCCAAGTAAAGTATTATTTAAGTCATATCTTGGACATAATATAAATATATCACATATTTCTAAACTCGATATAAAACATCCGCTCATCGAGTTTAACCACAAGAATATTTAAACACATGTGTTTAATCGACTATGAAAATATAAATAAAGTCGCATATAAAATAAATAAATAAAACTTCTAGAACTACGTAAAGACTTGATACTCGTTTATAAGTTACGTAGGAAACTTGGTATGAATGTACCAAGTTCAATCGCCAAAAATAAATAAAATATAACAAAGTCCATTTGACAAAATTTTAAAAATACCAAAACAATAAATTAAAGAATAAAAATACATTTCCTAATTATGCACATGATATTAGGAGGGTTAAGCAACCTTTCGTAGAAGGTGGGTTTAATCTTATCCTTGTGATGCATGATCGGAAACATAAACCATGCAAATGATAGTTGGGCTATATTTAGTCAACCCTTCATAAAAGGTGGGTCTAGATTATATCCTCTGATGCATGAAACCAACTAAACTACGTAAGGCTTGATTCTTTTTAAAGAGATGCATAGGCAACCATAAAAATCCGGGTGCAGCCCAATTAATTAAAACCCCTAAATATTTTGGTATTTATATTATTTCGAATCAAGAGGGTAATAAAATAGGGTCGAACTAAAATATCTTTAAAATTAAATAAAATAATATTTTAGGAAATTTATACACATTTTCCCTCAACAATATCTTCTAGGAATTTGTGTAATTCTAAAATTCTCTTCTCAAATATCTCTTAAATTATTGTGTAGGAAAAGTGATCTCCTCCTACTATAAATAGGTGGAAAAGTTGCCCCTAAGATCCCATTCAACCTCGACTAACACCGTTTCAGAGTCTATCCTAATTTCGATGCTTATGTGTCATAACTTTATAGAGATAGAAAAGGATGAGAAAGTAAATTGCAAATCTAATTGAAACATTGACATTCATAAAGAGACTCTGTAGTGAATCGGTTGTTAAACTTCATTTGGTTCAGTACTCAATAGACATACTTTGCTGCATATTGAGAATGTTAGTAATGGAAATTAATAGACATTCACAAATACTTTGCTGCTTATTTTATCACTTGACAGTGAATTTTACAAGTGAATGCAGTATAATATATAAAATGTTTCTTATATGAAGTTCACTTGATAAAAGGTGATCTCCTCCCACTATAAATTGCAAATTTAATAAAAATTAATAGACATTCAAAATATCTTCTAGGAATTTGTGTAATTCTAGAATTCTCTTCTCAAATATCTTCTTAAATTATGTGTAGGAAAGGTGATCTCCTCCCACTATAAATAGGTGGAGAAGTTGTACATTTGCATCATCCACAAAAATTGAGAGCTCAAGAAAGTTAAGCACAAGTTGTAAGAGTGTCCACAAAATCTTGTAGAATTCCTTCTCCATATAAATAAAAGTGAGTTTGTATCAATTAAGTCATTGACTTAATTAGTTCCATATTTCTCATCCTATCAACACGGAAGTGGGAGGTTTTTCCCAACAACAATTAGCACATATTCCCTGGAGGTTGATATCGTCCATGGAAGGAATAACTTGACTGGAAGCATCCCGATGAGCAAGAAGCTCAACAATCTCGGGCAATTAGATGTCCTTCTTTTGTCTCATAATAATTTGACAATAATTTTTGATTACATGGGTGCCGAGCTGACTGCATTTTGGCCTAAACTGTCATACTTAGGATTGTCATCTTGCAACCCCGGCCATTTTTCCAGGTTTTCTAAAAGAACAAGAGAATCTTACAACATTGGAGCTCTCTAACAATGGTATCCATGGCTTCGTGCCCGAATATTTCTTGGATATTGGTAGGATGACATTGACTCAGTTGGACCTCTCTGTTAACTCGCTCACTGGTGGGTTATAAAATTTTCGCTGGAAAAATATGTTCTATCACGACATTAGTTACAACATGCTTCAAGGTTATGTTCCTATCCCAACTTCTACCATGTCTTCATTCTATGCTACCAATAATCATTTTACAAGATATATGCCTTCTCTTTTATGTGATTCTCCTCCTATTGAGCTCGATCTATCTTACAACAACTTGACTGTCAAAATTCCTAATTACTTGTTTAGCCTCACTTCATTAAATCTCCAACAAAATCAACTTGATGGGGTAATTCCCTCTCGCATACGTGGTCATTATGGGACATTGTTTAGTCTTAACTTGGGTGGTAACATATTGGAAGGGTCAATACCAGACTCATTGTTTAATTGTACGGAGTTGCAGTTCCTTCATCTTGGTGATAACAACCTCAATGGTACATTTCCTCAATGGTTAGGAGTTTTTCCTAATTTAGGAGTACTTATCTTAGGATCAAATCAGTTGAAGGGTCCTCTAATGAGTTTCAATGTTACAAACCACTTCACATACCTACATATTCTCGATATCTCGAACAACTATCTTACCGGTGATCTACCTAGTTGTCTATTTAAGAGCATGAAGGCAATGATCGATATACCAACGCTCAGGTGTGGGACCAGATGTTTCAAACTTATTATGATCATTAATCGGAGATGAAAGCATGGGTCAAAGGGTTTAACCGTCAACTTAGTGAAATCTTAGTGAATCTAGTATCAATAGATTCATCAAACAACATATTTGAAGGACACATGCCTGAGGCCATAGGAGATCTTGTCTTCATGAGATGGCTAAATCTAGCTAGCTCATAACATCTTCACCGGTAATATCCCATCTTCCTTTGCTAATTTGACTGTGTTGGAATCATTAGACTTGTCTTTCAATAGACTTGAGGGGCAGATTCCTGGTTAGTTGATGAATCTAAACTCTCTTGAGTACTTCAATGTCACAGAAAATTGTTTAGTTGGACCTGTGCCAATAGGCAAACAATTTAACACATTCTTAGACAACTCCTATTTCGGGAATCCTAGGTTGTGTGGTGAACTTTTGACAAAGAAATGCAAAAGATTGGTTGAATCACCTAATTCACCACCAGCCGAAGACAGTGGCGACTTGGAAACTAAGGGTACCGGCGAGTGGGTGAATGTCCTAATGGGAGTTGGATGTGGGTTGTTTGTGGGATCAGTTTGAGAATACTTCATCTTTTGGGAGAGAAACTGTTATTGGGTAGCCAAGTTGATATTTATGGTCGAACTTGCTATGATGCATTGTCGGAGGTGGATGTGTCAAAGTAGAAGAAACTGAAGCAATATAACACGGTGTTTCCCATGGCTAAAGACAATTCATCTATATTTCAATGCACTTTACTATGTTTTGTAACATGTAGTAATTTTTGCATATTGAATAATTTGAATAAATGTAAGAATATAAACAAATTTTTTCACATTACGAATTTAAGTTAGCCAAAGTCCTTAGTAATAGCGATTTTTGAATTTGATAAGAATTGAAGTTAGCCAAAGTCCTTAGTAATAGAGATTTTTGGGTTGTGCCTAAAACTCGGCATTATCATAATAGTCAAAAACTCCAAAATGACGAATTTAATGAAGATACTACCAATTATTTTTTCACATTACTCGGCATTATCTCACGTCGGTTATCACGTAAGTCTAATAATTATTTTTATTATATTCACATCGTATTATTATTAGAAGATACTACCAATATCGCATTATTCAATGATATTGATCGTAACATACTTGAAAGTACGTCTAGATGTAGTCATAAGTACATGACGAATTGAATCAACAATTATGATGTTATAAATATCTGTGCAAGGCACGGGTACTAAACTAATGTTATATTATTTTATAAATATTTGTGCAAGGCACGGGTAATAAACTAGTGTTATATTAATTTATCATTTTAATTTTACGGTTTAGGATTTATATTGCACCATCAAAACATGTATCTGAGAGACTAATACAACGTAAAAAAAACTCAACATGTAGTTTGTCATACATTTGATTATCGTGATTTAGCATTAGCACGTACATAATTTACATATATAATATATCGTGGCGGAGCCAACGTTTTTTATCAGGAGGGCGGAACTAGTGTCCTTAAAAAAATTATTCATGTATTAAAAGAATTAGTATAAGAAAAAAATATACTTACAATTTCAAACCGAAACAAATGACTTAGAGAATTGAATCGAATGTTAGTAGAATCGGCGAATATTGTAGTGTTGAATTGCTAAGTTGTCATGTTGATAAATTAATAGGGATTTGAGGTTAGTGAAATGGGTTTATATTCATCTTTTCGGCGGGCTTTGTTTTGTATAAGATAAATACTGATTTTTTGGTTAAAAATATTTTAAAAAAATCAGGTTTTACGTTATTTTTGCCTTCGCTTTAGTTCCATCTTTTTCTCCTTCTTGTCACTGGCTAGGACTTCACAGTGGGTCCCGGCTTTAGTTTGGCATCAATAAGACTCGGACCTTACAACAAAGCACAAGTATTTTAAAGACAAATCTCTTATAAAATAAAAAGGTGCGAAAACAATATTGACTCTAGCCATGTTCAATAACCATACTTAGAAAATAAAATTAACATCGTCTACTAAACTTAGTACTGAAATAAACTAATCCCAATGAACTCCCTAGTATAGAAACCCGGCTGACTACTACACTCCCGATTTCTCGGCAAAGACCTAACATGCAAAATCTATTAACACGGTATAAACCGAGTTCTAATGGTAAGGATACTAAAGCACATACTGTAACGCCCGGAATTTTATTCCGGACTTAGAACGCCTTGTAGATCTTCCCGTAGGCCCGAGATGCCGAGTTCCGGGATTTATTCCTAAAAATCCCGAGCCGACTCGTCGTTTTTCCCTTTTTCCGCGTACCGACCCTTCGTTCCGGGTTAAAGTGACAAGGGGTCATTTCCGACCTCTCGTTCCATGGTGAGGGACAAGAGGTAAGCTGACCCCTTGATCCCCTCACCCCTTTTCAGCCATTGTGTCCCCTCCCTCTCTCTCCTCTATTCTCTTTCACGTCACTTTTTCCTTCCCTCCCTCTCTTTGCTCTCTCTTCCCTTCTTGCTCCATGGATGCTATTGGATAGGGACTGCAGAAGAAGAAGTTCAGTTTTGGTGTGGTAAGCTTCTCCCCTTCCTTCCTTCCTTCTTCTCCATGGCTGCTCATCCCTTTCTTCTTCCCTCCTTCATCCATGACCATGAATGAAGCTTTTGAGAGGTTTTTACTCAAATCTTTGCATGCATGTGTTCTTAGCTCGATTAGGTCGTGGAGAGGAGTCTAAGACCAGTGGTGGGTGTTTGGAGAAGATCCAGCAAGAAAAGGAGGACATTGGAGCCAAGGATCCACGATCGAAAACGAAGAAGACGAGGTTCTGCATCGAACCCGCGGGGCGGATCAACAGAGCCGCAGGTGCGGATCCAGGAAACCGCAGGGGCGGATCAGGCCACCGCAGGGGCGGTGCCAGGAGGCGCCAGTTGGCGGCAGGAGCCGCGGGGGCGGCGCCAGGAGGCGCCATGAAGCCTCACTTGGCGCCAAGAGACACCATGAGGCGCCATGAGGCACCAGGAGGCGCCAGGAGCCGTAGGGGCGGCGCCAGGAGGCGCGAGGAGGCGCCATGAGGCGCAGAGGCGGTGCCAAGAGGCGCTAGGAGGCGCCATGAGGCGCAGGGGCGGTGTCAGGAGGCGCTAGGAGGCGCCATGAGGCGCAGGGGCGGTGCCAGGAGGCGCTAGGAGGCCCCGGGAGGCGCCAGGGGGCGCCGGGAGGCACCAGGGGGTGCCGGGAGGCGCCAGGAGGCCGCAGGGGCGCCAGCTTGACTCCGGGGCTGCGTTTCTTCGACAGTAGGTTCCTCTCCTCCCTTCCTCTTCGTTCATTCCTTAGCTTTGTAGTTGTATCATGTTGGTAGCATACCTAGGATGGATCTAGAGTAGCTTGAGATGCCACTTAGTGGTTGTGAACCTAGGAGCCCCTAAGGCTTGATGTAATTAATGAATATGAGGATGTGAGCATGATGGACCTTCTAGGCTAGCTTGTACCTCCTTGGTTGAGGATTAATATCTTGTGAGTTTATGAACTGTTGTGAGCTGCTTTCATGTGTGGAGAGTGTGGTGAGTACTTGGGACCTAGGATGCATTCCTAGCTTGAGGGTTAGGTGATCTTGCATAGATCACTAGGGTGAAGTCTAAGACATCTTGAGCGAGCATGTGTTGATATGCATATCTCTTATGAGCAGGTTGTGGGCTTCCTCCTTAAGGAAGCAAGAGTGTGGTGACTTGAGTGTGGTGACGAGGTAAGTCTCCGGACTTACTTAGCTCGTATTTTACGTATTAGCATTGATGTGTGTTTGGGGATGTGTGTTTATGTTATAACAATTAAACCAGTAATTAGGACCACCGACCTTATGTTTATTTTGCCCAAGTGTATGATAACGGGCGGTGACATCAGCTGTCTAGCCCTGCGGGAAGTCTAGGAGGTTCTGGGCGACTAGCCCGGCGGGTTAGATGGACGGGTGCATACGTACCATTCCTTGCCGGTAAGGGACCGAGGCGAGACCACGGTGGTTTCGTGTCACAACTGAAGTTGAATTAGAACGGGATATGACTTAATAATAAAAAGATAATAAACCGGACTTGTGTGATTCATGTTTTGTGTTATGTATGTGTTTGTGCCTTCACCGCTTTTCTAATGCTTCAAATATGAGCTAACGGTTTTAAACCGTGTTGTTAGATGACTTGCAGGTTAGGGACGCCGCTGAGTGAGGTGGAGGAGTGGACAGCCGGGGTCTCCGTGCATTATAGGACGGGGATGTTTTGGGTTATGTTTCATATCGTTAGTTGTGGATGTTGATGTACGTTTGTTTTCTGTTTCGGAGTTATGTTGTTTTGAGGACTCGACTGAGTTTCCACTTTGTAGTCTTTACTTTCGGGCTTTCGCATACACTAAAAACGTTTTAAGTTTTCGCCTTTATTTGTGCCTTGTTGGAAGGTCCGGTGAAATTGTTGTCAAGCTAAGGGTCGGGACCCATTTTGAGGTCTCGCCCGTAGCATCCCGAGTCCCGTGGATTTGGGGTGTTACAAAAGTGGTATCAGAGCCCTAGGTTGACAACAATGGCACTCCCAATCTTTTTAAAGGCCGAATGAGGAATAAACAGAACCCACACGGGTTTTGACTTTTCGTTTTCAAAATCATGTGCATGAGTCGGGTTTGGGTTAGAATGTAAGGGACCACCACTCCTTCTACAAACCTCGGCGACGTAGATCTCTGGATTAGAAATAGGTATATATATATATATATATATGGCCTTAGGATGTTTGTGGATTTGTATGTACCTAGCTATGTATGTGACCTTAGGATGTTTTGGGTTTGTATGCCTTGGATGTATATTGTGATCATGCTTACATTTATGCCTTTAGAAGTTTTATCATACCGAGATCGTAAGTATTACCTACGTATTTATACATAAGTAAACGCCATACGGTATTAGATGGCACGTACGAGAGCTACCGCTTACATAGGACCCGTCACGGGTAGANCGTCTACGGTCAACGTAAGAGGACATCCAAGGGCGCATCAGTCATCAGTCCCCCATTTCTTGGCTGTGAAACGTCCCGTTTCACCATCGTCAAAGAGGGGCTCAACATAGGGGCAAGGTCCTTGACGTTGAATGTCGGGTATACTCCGTAGGAATCCGGAAAGCTCTAACTTGTATGCATTCGGGCTATGGCGGGCTAAGATGCGGAATGGGCCATCACCACGGTCCGAAAGCTTGCTCATGCGGCGAGTTGAAAAACGCTCCTTCCTTAGGTGGAGCCAAAAAAAGATCACCGGGTTCAAAAGAGACGTCGCGGCGGCCCTTGTTGCGTTGTCCGGAAAGTTGGGCGGCACGACGTTCAAGTTGTGTCCTAGTCCGCTCATGAAGCTCAATGATTTGGGCGGCTCGGTTTGCGGCGATGATGTGTTCTCCGTCCTTGAGCGGTCAGGGAGTGAAGTCCAACGGGGTATGTGGATTAAGGCCGTAGACAACTTCAAATGGGGACAATTTAGTTGTCGTGTGCCTAGACCTGTTATACGAAAACTCCACAATAGAAAGTAAGTCCTCCCACCTACGTGGGTTGGTCCTAGTGGTGGCTCTAAGTAGAGCACCAAGAGTCCGATTGGTCACTTCCGTTTGACCATCGGTTTGAGGGTGATAACTACTTGAAAACAACAAGTTGGTTCCAAGTTTTCCCCATAACGTTCTCCAAAAGTGACTCACAAATTTTTCACGTCCCGATCACTAACGATAGAACGAGGTATCCCATGTAAGCGCACCACATTGTCAAAGAACAACGTGGCAACTTCACTAGCATTTTGGGTGCTCTTACATGAAATGAAATGAGCAATTTTGGAGAAGCGATCGACTACCACAAAAATGGAGTCTTTGCATCGTTGTGACATAGGCAACCCGACCACAAAGTCCATAGATAAATCCTCCCAAAGTCCCATTGGTATAGGAAAAGGAGAATACATTCCATCCGGACCTTGGCGGCGACTTTGCATGATGACATGTGATGCAACCCTTGCAAAACCGTGTCACATGCATACGCATCCGGGGCCAAAAGAAATGCTCTCGGAGAGCGGAAAGGGTCTTGGTAGCACCGAAGTGACCACGGCCCTCATGAGCTTACTTGATCAACAAATGACGTATAGATGAGCGCGGAATGCAAAGTTTTCCCGCTCGGAAAAGATAGCCATCGTTAATAAAGAAAGACTCGTGCTCTCGGAGGTCGAGGCATTGTGCCCATATGTCCTTGAAGTCAAGATCTGTCGCATATAACTCTTTGATAAGAGCAAAACCATGTATCTTGGCGTCCATATATACAAGAAGGGTATACCGGCGAGAAAGGGCATCGGCTACCACATTCTCCTTGCCTTTCTTATGCCGAATGATATAAGGAAAGGTCTCTAACAACTCTACCCAACTAGCGTGACACCCTTGGTAGTAAGCTCATGGAGCGGTGCCGCTACCGTGCTAAAGTCCTTGACAAAGCGTCGGTAGAAGCCCGCTAAGCCGAGAAAGGCTCGGACCATGGTGACCGTAGTAGGAGTAGGCCACTCCCGAATAGCACGAACTTTGGATTCGTCTACTCGTAGTCCGTCCTTAGACACGACATAGCCAAGAAAGATAGTCTCTTTTTCCGCGTTCCGACCCTTCGTTCCGGGTTAAAAATGCCAAGGAGTCATTTCCGACCCTCGGTCCGGGTGAGGGACAAGAGGTCAGCTGACCCCTTGATCCCCACACCCACTTTTCAGGCTTTGTCTTCCCTCTCTCCTCCTTGCCTCCTATCTCACGTTAGTTTCACTTCTTTCTTCCACATTCAACTCCTCTTCCAACTCTTTTCTCTCTTCCTTCTCCCTTGGTGCTGAAGATCCATTGTTGTGGACTGCAGAAGGAGATTTCAGGCTGTTGGTAAGGCTCTTCCCTCTCCCTTCCCTCTCTTCGTTGTTGTTCTTTCCCTTCTTCTCCCTTCCTCCTTCATCCATGGCCATGGATGAAGCTTGGAGAGGTTTTCACTCAACTCTTTGCATGTCTAGGTTCTTAGCTCGTTTAGGTCAAGGAGAGATGCCTAAAGACCCGTGGTGGGTTTTTGGAGAAGATCCAGGCAAGAGAAGAAGGACTTTGGAGCAAAGGATTCAAAGTCGAAGACGGAAGGAGACGACGTTCTGCACAGAACCTGCGGGGGCGGCTCAACACAGCCGCGGGAGCGGACAGGGCGCGGGAGCGGCAACGGACAGCCGCGGGTGCGGCGGCGGACGGCCACAGGGTGTGGCAGGCACAAGGCCGCGGGTGCGGGCGGCGGACGGCCACGGGTGCGGCAGCACAAGGCCGCGGTGCGGCGGCGGACGGCCACGGGTGCGGCAGCACAAGGCCGCGGGTGCGGCGGCGGAACGGCTGCGGGTGCGGGCTAGGCTCCGGCGCAGGCGCGGCTCGGCAAAACCGCGGGGGGCGGCTCCTGGCAGGCGACGTAGTCCTCCGCGGGTAAGGGCTCCTAGTTCCGGCGGGGCGGCTCCTATGTCCTCAGGGGGGCGCCAGCTTGACTCCGCGGCTGCGGTTTCAGAAACAGTACGTCCCTCCTCTCCTTCACTCCTCGTTCCTTCCTTAGATTTGTGTTGAATCATGTAGTAGCATACTTAGGATGACCTAGAGTAGTTTGAGAATGCCACTTAGTGGTTGTGAACCTAGGAGCCCTTTTAAGCTCGATGGAATTGTTGAATATGGGGCATGTGAGCATGATGGATCTTCTAGGCTAGCTTGTGCCTCCTTGGTTGAGGATTAATATGTTGTGGAATTTATGAACTGTTGTGGGGCTGTTTCATGTGTGGAGAGTGTGTGGTGAGTACTTGGGACCTAGGATGCATTCCTAGTTTGAGGGTTAGGTGATCTTGTATAGATCACTAAGAGTGAAGTCTAAGACTTCTTGAGAGTGAGTATGTATTGATATGCATATCTCTTGTGAGCAGGGTTGTGGGCTTCCTCCTTAAGGGAAAGCAAGAAGTGTGGTGACTTGGGTTTGGTGACGAGGTAAAGTCTCCGGACTTACTTAACTCGTATTTTATGTATTAGCATTGGTGTGTGTTTGGTGGTGTGTGTTTATGTTCTTGTTATAAACAATTAAACCGGTAAATTAGGACCACCGACCTTTATATGTATGTTGGCCCAAGTGTATGATAACGGGCGGTGACATCACTCCCTAGCCTTGACTGGGGCTAGGAGGATCTTGGCGACTAGCCCGGCGGGTATACGGGCGGGTGCATCCGTGCCACTCCTTGCTGGTAAGTAGGAACCGAGGTGAGACCACGGTGGTCTCGTGTCACAACCGAAGTTGAATTAGAACAAGATATGACTTAATAATAAAAAGATAATAAACCGGACTTGTGTGATTCATGTGTTGTGTTATGTATGTGTTTGTGCCTTCACCGCTTTTCTAATGCTTCGAATATGAGCTAATGGTTTTAAACCGTGGTTGTAGATGACTTGCAGGTTAGGGACGCCGCCGAGTGAGGTGGAGGAGTGGACAGCCGGGGTCTCCGTACATTATAGGACGGGGGCGATTTTGGGTTATGTTTCATGTCGTTTGGTTGGGGAATGTTGTTGTACGTTTTAGACTTTCGTATCGGGTGGTGTTGTTTTGAGGACTCGGCTGAGTTTCTACTTTGTATTTGTTACATTTCGTTTCCATATGGCATTAAAAACGGTTTTTTAGTTTTCGCCTTTATTTGTGGCTTTGTTGGAAAGGTCCGGTGAAATTGTTGTCAAGATTAAGGGTCGGGTCCCATTGTGAGGTCTCGCCCGTAGCACCCCGAGTCCCGCGGATTTGGGGTGTTACAAAAGTGGTATCAGAGCCCTAGGTTGACAACAATGGCACTCGTAATCTTTTTTAAAGGCCGGAATGAGGTATAAAACAGAACCCACATGGGTTTTGACTTTTCGTTTTCAAAATCATATGCATGAGTCGGGTTTGGGTTAGAATGTACGGGACCACCACTCCTTCTGCAAACCTCGGTGACATAGATCTCTAGATTAGTGATAGGTATATATATATAGTTATATATATATGACCTTAGGATGTTTGTGGATATTGTATGTACCTAGCTATGTATGCGACCTTAGGATGTTTGGGCTTGCATGTCTTGGGATGTGTATTATGATCATGTGACCTTTATACTTTTTAGAAGTTTATTATACCGGATTTATAAGTAGTACCTACGCATTTATACTTAAGTAAACGTCATACGAAATCAGATGGCACGTACGAGAGCTACCGCTTACGTGGGACCCCGCCAAGGGGTAGACCACCACTTTCCCCTACCGTCCCGAGAGGGCAGGGACTTGTAGAAGGACCTCCAGGCGCGAGAGGTCGGGGACGTATCCCGCATTGCGGACCCTCCAGTTGTGGGTGCACCGGCAGTGGAGGTCCCCATAGAGGACGTCACAGAGAACATTGTTCCCGGAGGTTAGGGATAGGACCGTTTTGAGGTCTGGGGCACAGGATTCTCCATCTGTCAGGACCGGGGAAGCGTCCGTTGGAACCTATCGTATTTTGGGAGACTACGTACGACGAGTTGAGGAGGCGTTTAGGACTGGAGCACCACCTCCCGTCCACACCGGTGCCTGCACCTGGCACCTGCACCTGGCGGGTTCAGCTGAGGTCTCACAGAGGGTGACTCAGATTAGGGGCTGCACCAGAGATAGTTTCACCGGCAATAGGTTGCACGCCGAGTCGGTTATGGAGGTTGTTAGGGCGAGAGACGAGTTGAGGTCTCCGAGACCTGATTCATGGTTGAAGGCTTTAAACCAGCATCATGTACCCTACTTCGACGGGAGGGTAGGGTTAGAGGTCGAGCACTAGATTGGGCATGTGGAGTTAGCTTTAGAGGCGATCCGTTGCCCAGAGGAGAGGCATGTTGAGATAATCCAGACCCTATTCCGGAGAGGCAGGCCCAGTATTGGTGGAGGACAGTTAGAGGAGGTATGACCAGGATGGATCAGCTACTGAGACTTGTTAGGGAGACCTTTTGCCCAGATTCACGGAGGAGAGACAGAGTCCAGGACTTCGTGGAGGCAGGATTCGAGGACGTCCCAGTCATTGAGACGATTAGGCGATTTCAGACGGAGTTAGCCTTGTTGGGACCCGCCGCACCTCCAGCGGACCAGCATGTCTATCTCTTTTCCAGGAGACTGAGGGAGTCCACCCGTGCTTACCTTGCGGGATTTCATTGCGACTCCCTAGCGGAGTACCAGGACCGAGCTTCGGCCTATGAGAGAAACCGCCCTAGGTGTAGGAGGGCAGCCTAGTCCGGAAGACCGGACAAGAAACAAAGGACAGTACCAGCTAGTTCAGGGGCCGGAGTAGTGGGTCAGGGACATGGCCAGACTCCGGGACGTTCCGGTCCTCAGACGTCGAGGCAGGCAGCAGACAAGGGACGTCAGTGCTACAGCAATGGAGGTTTTGGACACATAAGGACTTCATGTAGGAAGCCGTCAGTGGCTTGTTTCACTTGTGGCCAGGTGGGTCACCGAGCCGCTTTTTGCCGTCAGGGCAAGTCACAGGACTCTCAGCAGAGGGGTCAGGGTCAGGTTCAGGCCCGCACTCAAGGATCAGCTCAGGGATAGGGCCGAGATAGGGACCGTGGTGAAGGTACCCAGGAGACCCGAGACACACAGGCTAGGGTATTTGAGCTGACGAGTGCCGTTGATCCTCCAGCGCCGGCATCCCCAGGTACCTTTCAAATTCACGGCTTTTCGGTCCGAGTTTTGTTTAATACGGGTGCCACACACTCTTTTATCCGATGATTGTGTAGCTAGGTTGTCCTTAGTTACGGTAGAGGGGAGACCTCTATTACATAGGGTTATCCGATGGAGGTAGGGTTAGGGGTACCCGAGAGGTACGTGGTTGTCTCATTCGTTTGGGAACCGAGAGTGGTTGGCCGACTTCTTTGTCATGCACTTAGTGCATGAAGAAGTCATCCTTGGGATAGATTGGATGGACCGCCATCGAGCCGTGTTAGACATCAGCCAGAGGACCGTTACGTTACCACGGAGGCGAGCACGAAGGGATTTTCCGAGGTTGCGACCTCAGGAAGGCCGGTACAGTCATTAGCGCAGCCCGAATCGCTAGACTTATCGAGCAGGGACGCGAGGCCTTCTGGTGTTATACCATGAAGGAGGAGACGAGACCGTCGTTGGAGGAGATTCATGTGGCAGGCAAGTTCGAGGACGTTTCGGGGAGCCACCCGGGCTACCGCCGCAGAGGAGCGTTGTTTTGCTTTTGAGTTGGAGCTCGGCACGAGGCTGACCTCCAAGACTCCATACCGCATGGCGCCGATCGAGATGCTGGAGATGAAGAAGCAGCTCGAGGAGTTAGCCTAAAGGGGTTTCAAACGCCCGAGCGTTTCCCCTTGAGGTGCACCAGTCCTCTTCGTCAAGAAGAAGGATGGATCTTGGAAGCTATGCTTGAGACTACCGGAAGTTGAAAGGAGTCACTATCCGAAAACAAGTACCCCCTTACCACGTATAGACGACCTACTCGACCGGTGGCAAGAGTCGGTGATCTCTTCAAAAAGCGAGTTAAGGCTTGATTGTCGCCAATTGAGAAGTTGGGACTAGGATAGTGCGTGCATGGCAACCTAGAAAAACCTTGGTCAGTACGAGTCGTAGTGGTTCCATATGGGCTTACTGATGCCCTGATTAAGACATTTTGGTCCACTCTCGAAGAAGAAAGGAGTTGTATGACCAGTTGTCTCGGGATGACAATCCCCGAAGGACGTGAAAGAAGTTACAAGTTTCTTGGATGTGCCGATCATTACTGGTTTTGTGGAGAGATTCCCCAAGTAACACCACCGATGGCTAACCTACTCCGGATGACGATGAAGTATCGAGTGGGAAGAAAATGGACAATGGAGTTGTTGAGAGCTAAGAGGAGATTCATAGGTGCAACTGTTTTGAAATTGCCTCGAGGTATGATCGGTTTGAAGTATACAAGTGGTTCTTCAAGACATGGTCTTGATTGATTATGGAGAGATGATATAAAAGTTTATAGCATACATGTCCAGTTAGTAGAAGCAGTCTGAAGCAAAGTATTTCCTTCATTACTTAGAACTTGCAACAAGAATGGAGGAACATAACATCAAAGATTGTTGGACAAGAATCAAGCCGACGATGTAAATTGGGAGTTCGATCTTCTTTGTTAGAGACAAGCAAAGAGGAAACATAATGGAAGTGTTGCAGTGAGGAAGACCCGAGAAGGAAGTTGAGTCTCCGAGAAGGAAGTCTACCAGGTTCGTTTGGTCCGAGCCTTGTCAGCACATTTTCGAGGAGCTGAAGAGGAGGTTGACCTCCACTCCTGTTTTAGCCCAACCTGAGGGCATGGAGGTTTTTGTAGTGTATAGTGACGCCTCCAAGATAGGATGGAGTGCGTTTTGATGTAGAGGGGTAGGGTTATTGCGTACGCTTTTCAGCATCTAAATCCGTACGAGGAGAATTACCCTACCCATGATCTTGAGCTAAAGGTAGTGTTTCATGCCCTGAAGATCTGGCGATATTACTTGTACGGGGCTACGTACCAGATCTTCACAGACCATAAGAGTCTGAAGTCTATATTCACCCAGCGGGAGTCGAATAACCACCAGAGGAGATGGTTGGAGCTGATTAAGGATTTTGACTTAGAGATTTTGCACCAGCCGGGGAAGACGAACGTAGTCGCCGATGCCTTGAGTGAGAGGACACCTCGAGAGGAGGCTATAGCTCGGCTTACGATTCAGCCACAGTTGCAGAGGGATTTGGTAGGTTTGGAATTGGATATCCGGTTCCCGGATACGGATGGTTGTTTGTCCGAGTTAGAGGTAGTACCTGACCTGTCCGGTGAGATCCTGCAGAAGCAGGAGGGATCTCCCATTTTGAGGAGGATCCGGGACAGGGTGTCCCGAGGAGAGGCACCACAGTTTATCACAGGAGTAGACGGCCTACTGAGATGCGAAGGACGTCGTAATTGTGTACCGTCGGATTAGGAGTTGAGAGGGCGGATTTCGCACGAGGAACATCATTAGCCACGAGGACTTAGTGGTCGAGCCAGACCCTACTTTGGCAGAGCACCCGATAGCGGTCTTAGAGCGGAGTACGAGGCGTCTTCGATCGAAGGAGATACCGATGTTGAGAGTACAGTGGTCGAGGCGAGGAGCCGATGAAGCTACATAGGAGATGGAGGATAGTATCCGGAGGAACTATCCTGAGTTTTACGCAGTTTTGGCGACATCGATAGGACCGTCGGGGTAGCCCCGAGATCTTCCTTGCTTGTTTAGTGTGTTTATGTGATTTTGTTTGAGTTATGAGTACCTTGCGAGGTCTTGATGTGATGCGATCTATAGACTTGGATTAGAGCCGATAGTGTACGTTTTATGAGTTCCACGGGGTTACGAGACGGGTTGGTTGGAGAGTGTTGGGTTTAGCAAGTTTCGGGACGAAACTTGTTTTTAGGGGAGTTAGTTGTAACGCCCGGAATTTTATTCCGGACTTATAACGCCTTGTAGATCTTCCCGTAGGCTCGAGATGCCGAGTGCCGGGATTTATTCCTAAAAATCCCGAGCCGACTCGTCGTTTTTCCCTTTTTCCGCGTTCCGACCCTTCGTTCCGGGTTAAAGTGACAAGGGGTCATTTCCGACCCCTCGTTCCGTTGTGAGGGACAAGAGGTCAGCTGACCCCTTGATCCCCCCACCCCTTTTCAGCCATTGTGTCCCCTTCCTCTCTTTCCTCTCTTCTCTTTCACGTCACTTTTCCCTTCCCTCCCTCTCTTTGCTCTCTCTTCCCTTCTTGCTCCATGGACGCTCTTGGATAGGGACTGCAGAAGAAGAAGTTCAGTTTTGGTGTGGTAAGCTTCTCCCCTTCCTTCCTTCCTCTTCTCCATGCTGCTCATCCCTTTCTTCTTCCCTCCATCCATGGCCATG
Source organism: Fagopyrum tataricum (assembly GCA_002319775.1). Classification (NCBI taxonomy): domain Eukaryota; kingdom Viridiplantae; phylum Streptophyta; class Magnoliopsida; order Caryophyllales; family Polygonaceae; genus Fagopyrum; species Fagopyrum tataricum. The sequence continues at coordinate 20,665,313 of CM008282.1, read as the reverse complement.
GATGAAGCTTTTGAGAGGTTTTTACTCAAATCTTTGCATGCATGTGTTCTTAGCTCGATTAGGTCGTGGAGAGGAGTCTAAGACCAGTGGTGGGTGTTTGGAGAAGATCCAGCAATAAAAGGAGGACATTGGAGCCAAGGGTCCACGATCGAATACGAAGAAGACGAGGTTCTGCATCGAACCCGCGGGGCGGATCAACAAAGCCGCGGGTGCGGATCCAGGAAACCGCAGGGGCGGATCAGGCCATCGCAGGGGCGCGCCAGGAGGCGCCAGGAGCCGCGGGGGCGGCGGCAAGAGCCGCGGGGGCGGCGCCAGGAGGCGCCATGAGGCACTAGTTGGCGCCAAGAGACACCATGAGGCGCCAGGAGGCGCCATGAGGCACTAGGAGACGCCAGGAGCCGCAGGGGCGGTGGCAGGAGACGCAGGGGCGCCGCCAGGAGGCGCCATGAGGCGCGAGGAGGCGCCATGAGGCACCAGGAGGCACAGGAGCGGCACCAGGAGGCGCAGGGGCGCCAGCTTGACTATGCGGCTTCGTTTCTTCAACAATAGGTTCCTCTCCTCCCTTCCCCTTCGTTCATTCCTTAGCTTTGTAGTTGTATCATGTTGGTAGCATGCCTAGGATGAATCTAGAGTAGCTTGAGATGCCACTTAGTGGTTGTGAACCTAGGAGCCCCTAAGGCTCGATGTAATTAATGGATATGAGCATGTAAGCATGATGGACCATCTAGGCTAGCTTGTACCTCCTTGGTTGAGGATTAATATCTTGTGAGTTTATGAACTGTTGTGAGCTGCTTTCATGTGTGGAGAGTGTTGTGTGTACTTGGGACCTAGGATGCATTCCTAGCTTGAGGGTTAGGTGATCTTGCATAGATCACTAGGGTGAATTCTAAGACTTCTTGAGCGAGCATGTGTTGATATGCATATCTCTTGTGAGCAGGTTGTGGGCTTCCTCCGTACGGAAGCAAGAGTGTGGTGACTTGAGTGTGGTGACGAGGTAAGTGTCCGGACTTACTTACCTCGTATTTTACGTATTAGCATTGATGTGTGTTTGGTGGTGTGTGTTTATGTTATAACAATTAAACCGGTAATTAGGACCACCGACTTTATGTTTATTTTGCCCAAGTGTATGATAACGGGCGGTGACATCAGCTGTCTAGCCCTGCGGGAAGTCTAGGAGGTTCTGGGCGACTAGCCCGGCGGGTTAGATGGACGGGTGCATCCGTACCATTCCTTGCCGGTAAGGGACCGAGGCGAGACCACGGTGGTAACGTGTCACTGTAACGCCCGGAATTTTTATTAATTTTATTCCGGACATAGAGCACTTTATAGTTATTCCGTAATTCCGAGATGCCGAGAGCCGGGATTTATTCCTAAGAAAAATCCCGAGCCGACTCGTCGTTTTTCCTCTTTTCCGCATTCCGACCCTTCGTTCCGGGTCGAAGTGACAAGGGGTCATTTCCGACCCCTCGTTCCGGGATAATGTGACATGATAGTTGTTGTCCCCTCTCCCTTGACAGCCCTTGTCCCCTCCCTCTCTCTCTCCTCTCTTTCTCTTTCACGTGACTTTCCTTCCCTCACTTTTCCTCTCTTTGCTCTCTTGGCTTCCATTCTCTTCTTCCATTTTTGTGTGAAGATCTTGGTGCTGGACAGCTTGAGGAGGCTTCAAATCTGTTGTAAGCTTCTCCCTCTTCCTTCATTCTCCTTCATTGCTGATTCATCCCTTTCTTCTTCCCTCCTTTCTCTATAGCCATGGATGAAGCTTTTGGGAGGTTTTTACTCAACTCTTTGCATGGTTGCGTTCTTAGCTCGATTAGGTCGTGGAGAGGAGCCTAAGATCAGTAGGGAGTGTTTGGAGTAGACCCAGCAAGGAAAGGAGGACTTTGGAGCCAAGGATTCACGATCGAAGACGAAGAAGACGACATTCTGCACAGAAGCCGCGGAGGCGGCTCAGTACGGCCGCAGGGGCGGCCCGCACCGCCGCAGGGGCGGCCCGCACCGCCGTTGGGGCGGCCTGCACCGCCGCGGGGGCGGCTCAGCACCGCCGCGGGGGTGGCTCCAAGGCTCCAGGACACGGACGGCGCTGGCGCGGCTCCTTCCGCCGCGGGTGCGGCTGGCAGCGCCGCTGGGGGCGGCTCCTGGTTCCGCAGGGGCGGCCTCTGCTCCGCCGGGGCGCCAGCTTGACTCCGCGGCTGCGTTTCTTCGACAGTAGGTTCCTCCTCTCCCTCCCCCTTTGTTCATTCCTTAGTATTGTTGTTGAATCATGTTAGTAACATGCCTAGGATGGATCTAGTGTAGCTTGAAATACCATTTAGTGGTGGTGAACCTAGGAGCCCCTAAGGCTCGATGTAATTGTTGGATATGAGCAAGTGAGCATGATGGATCTTCTAGGCTAGCTTGTGCCTCTTGGGTTGAGGATCAAGATCTTTGAGGTTATGAACTGTTGGGTGTTCCTTTCATGTGTGGAGAGTGTGATGAGCATGATTGACCTAGTAGGCTTTTACTCGTTCTTGGGTTTTGAGTATGATCATATGAGAGTTAGTAGGTGTTGAGATATCTCCTCATGCGTTGAGTGAGATGTGAGTATGAGAGGTTCTAGGATGTGGTCCTAGAATGAGAGATCTCTTCATGCGTTGAGTGAGATGGGAGTGTGAGAGATTCTAGGATGCGATCCTAGAATGGGAGTCAAATGATCTTGCGTAGATCATTTGTGTAGAAGTCTTAGACTTCTTGAGTTGAGCGGGTTTTGATGATTACCTTGTTGTGAGCAGGTTGTGTGCGTCTTCCCAAGGGAAGCAAGGGCGTTTGTGAGTTAGCATACATATTAAACGTTTGTGAGCAGGTTGTCATACGTTTAGACTTCGTATCAGGTTATATTGTTTTGAGGACTCGGCTGAGTTTCCACATTGTAGTTTCTTAAATTTCAGTGTCTCGCATACATATTAAACGTTTTCCAGTTTTGCCTTTATTTGTGCCTTGTTGGAAAGGTCCGGTGAAATTGTTGTCAGGCTAAGGGTCGGGACCCGTTGTGAGGTCTCCCCCGTAGCACCCCGAGTCCCGCGGATTTGGGGTGTTACAAAAGTGGTATTAGAGCCCTAGATTGACAACAATGACACTCGTAATCTTTTTAAAGGCCGAATTAGGTATAAAACAGAACCCCCACGGATTCTGACCTTTCGTTTTCAACATCATATGCATGAGTCGGGTTTGGGTTAGAATTTACGGGACCACCACTCCTTCCGCGAACCTCGGCGACGTAGATCTCTGGTTTTGAAATAGGTATATATAGTTATATATATGACCTTAGGATGTTTGTGGATTTGTATGTACCTAGCTACGCATGTAGCCTTAGGATGCTTTGTGCTTGTATGCCTTGGATGTATTTTGATTATGCGTACCTTATGCCTTTAGAAGTTTTATCATACCGAGATAGTAAGTACTACCTATGTATTTATACATAAGTAAACTCCATACGCTATTAAATAGCACGTACGAGAGCTACCGCTTACGTAAGACCCGCCAAGGGTAGACCCCCTCTTTCTCCTACCGTCCCGAGACGGGGACGAGTAGGAAGACCTCCAGGCGCGAGAGGTCGGGGACGTATCCCCATTGCGGACCCGTCAGTTGTGGATCCCCCAACAGTTGAGGTTCCCGTAGAGGACGTCGCGGAGAGCATCGTTCGCGAGGCTGAGGATAGGACCGTTGGGAGGTCCGGGCGTAGAGTTCTCCATCTGCCAGGACCATGGAAGCGTTCATTGGAGCTACCGTGTTTGAGGACTACGTATGACGAGACTAATGGAGATGGGTGCATTCTAACAAGGATCGAACCAAGTGTGGACAACTAAAGATGCGAATCGAGGAGGAGATGGGTGCATTCTAACAAGGTTAAAGGCGGTGTTCCATCACGAGAAGTGAAACTTTCCTTAGACGCTCCTAAGCTTTGGAGTCAAGATGAGAACGGGATCGAACCAAGTGTGAAAGATGTAAGATACCGTAAGTTAAGCTTATGAGGTACCATTAAGTGAAGAGTCAACATTACGAGAGTTATGAGAAGAATGGCAAGGTGGGGATTCACGCGGAGTTGACCGGTTTCTGTTATGACGATAAGGCGAAGAAACGACAAAAAGAAGAAGTATGTAATGATGATCCTAAGAAGATGAGAGCAACACGTGGATTCTAACTATTGTTAGAGATTTTGAGAAGACGCACTTACAAGATATCATGAAGAGTGGTTAAGCCTTTGAAGGCGAGTCATGTGACTCAATAACGCCGAGAAGAGTATATTTATCTCGCATAAGGAAAAGGAAGCGTGGAATGAAGAATGAGATAAAGGAGTTTAAGGTACCCCGAGAGGGTAGCCTTCATGAGAATGGTAACATGGAAGCAAAGAAGAATGGTAAGTCATTGACATAGGAGAGGGTCATTTATCAACTAATTGGTGACAACCAAGAACGCGCATGTGCGGGTGGTCTATGGATGAGTGTGGGGAGAGTAACCAGGATGTGGAATCCTAAAGGAACGGTAACAAGAGCTTAGATTATATCTTAAACTCTTGATTTGAAGTTGTTATGGAGAACACCAGTTTACGGGAAGAGAGACGGTTATCTCCATTTGTACATCGACTACAATGAGCCGAACAAGATTACAATGAAGAACAAGTACCCCCTTTACCATGTATAGATGACCTACTCGACCGGTGACAAGGGTCGGTGATCTCTTCCAAAATCGAGTTAAGGTTTGTCTGTCACCAATTGAGAAGTCGAAACTGGGGTAGTGCAAACATCGCATTCTGGACAAACCATGGTCACTCCGAGTTGTAGTGATTCCATATGGGCTTACCAATGCCCGAATAGGACATTCTGGCCTACTCCCGAAGAAGAGTGAAGTTGTATGACCAGTTGTCTCGGGATGACAACCCCTGAAGGACGTGAAAGAAGTTACAAGTTTCTTGGATGTGCCGATCATTACCGGATTTCTGGAGAGATTCCCCAGGTAACATCACCGATGGCTAACCTACTCCGGATGACGATGAAGTATTGAGTGGGAAGGAAAAGGACAATGGAGTTGTTGAGAACTTAGAGGAGATTCATAGGTGCAACTGTTTTGAAATTGCCTCGAGGTACGATCGGTTTGAAGTGTACAAGTGGTTCTTCAAGACATGGTCTTGATTGAGTATGGAGAGACGATGTAAAAGTTATAGCATACGTGTCCCGTTAGTAGAAGCAGTCTGAAGCAAAGTATTTCCTTCATTACTTAGATCTTGCAACAAGAATGGAGGAAGCGTAACATCAAAGGTTGGTTGGACAAGAACAAAAGCCAACGGTGTAAATTGGAAGTTTGATCTTCTTTGTTAGAGACAAGCAAAGAAGAAACATAATGGAAGCGTTGCAGTGAGGAAGACCCGAGAAGGAAGTTGAGTCTCCGAGAAGGAAGTCTACCAGGTTCGTTTGGTCCGAGCCTTGTCAGCACAACTTTGAGGAGCTGAAGAGGAGGTTGACCTCCGCCCCTGTGTTAGCCCAGCCTGAGGGCGTAGAGGATTTTGTGGTATATAGTGACGCCTCCAAGCTAGGCTTGGGGTGCGTTTTCATGCACAGAGGTAGGGTTATTGCGTACGCTTCTCGGCAGCTAAAGCCGTACGAGGAGAATTACCCTACCCATGATCTTGAGCTAGCGGCAGTGATTCATGCCTTGAAGATCTGGCGACACTACTTGTACGGGGCTACATGTCAGATCTGCACAAACCATAAGAGTTTGAAGTGTATATTCACTTAGTGGGAGTTGAATAACCGCCAGAGGAGATGGTTGGAGCTGATTAAGGATTTTGACTTGGAGATTTTATACCATCCCAGGAAGGCGAACGTAGTCGCCGATGCCTTGAGTAGGAGGACACCTCGAGAGGAGGCGATAGCTCGACTTACGGTTCAGCCTTGGCTGCAGAGGGATTTGGTGGGTTTAGAGTTGGATATCCGGTTCCCGGGTACGGACAGTTGTTTGTCCGAGTTGGAGGTACTACCCGACCTGTCCGGAGAGATCCTATAGAAGCAGGAGAGATGTCCCATTTTGATGAGGATCCGGGACAAGATGTCCCGAGGAGAGGCACCGCAGTTTATCATGGGAGCGGACGGGCTATTGAGACGTCAAGGACGTATTTGTGTACCGTCGGATCAGGAGTTGAGAGAGCGGATTCTGCATGAGGCCCATTCCACACCTTACTCAGTGCACCCAGGCGCGAGTAAGATGTACCAGGACATTAAGAGATCTTATTGGTGGGGCGGGCTCAAGCCCGATGTGACTAGATATGTGGCCCGATGCGCGACCTGCCAGCAAGTCAAGATCGACCACCAGAGACCCGGAGGAGAGCTTCACCCACTGCCCGTGCCGCAGTGGAAGTGGGAGGACATATCCATGGACTTCGTGACCGGTCTGAGACCGAGTAGGAGCTTTGACGCGATATGGGTGGTAGTAGACCGGTTGATGAAGACCGCACATTTCATTCGTATACGGGAAACGTGGCCGGTGAGTCGTTTAGCCGAGGAGTTTACCCGTCAGATTGTGAGATTACATGAAGTACCAAGGACCATCATCTCGGACAGGGACAAGCGTATGAGGCATTGTATGGACGGGGATCGACGGGGATGGGGATGGCAATCGTATGAGGCATTGTATGGACGGGGATGCTGTACTCCCTTATGTTAGGATGAGCGGGGGAGTTTTAACGTTGTAGCTCAAGATCAGGTACAGAACGACGTGGCTAGAGTTTCTTTGATCCGAGAGAGGATGTTGACCGCGCAGAGCCGTCAAAGGTCGTATGTGGACAAGAGGTGTAGACCTCTCGAGTTCAGGGTAGGAGCTCAGGTGTGGTGCAAGGTATCACCGACGTGAGGCGTCAGGCGATTCGACATTAAGGGGACGTTAGTCCTCGATATGTCGGTCCATTCGAGATCTTGGAGAGAGTCGGTGAGGTGGCGTACCGGTTAGCACTGCCACCGCGGTTGGAGGGTATACACCCGATCTTTCATGTCTCCCAGCTGAAAGAGTACATACATGACCCAAGACACATCATCAGTCACGAGGACCTAGTGGTCGAGATGTGATACGTGAAACTTGCTAAACCTTGCACCACACCCGATCTTTCATGTCTCCCAGCGGAAAGTCACGTGAAAGAGAGGAGAGAGAGAGGGAGGGGACAAGGGCGGTCAAGGGAGAGGGGACAACAACTGTAGACTTGGATTAGAGCCGATTAGAGCCCCACGGGGTTACGAGACGGGTTGGTTGGAGAGTATTGGTTTAGCAAGTTTCAGAACAAGCTCTTGTTTTTAGGGGGATTAGTTGTAACGCCCGGAATTTTTATTAATTTTATTCCGGACTTAGAGCACTTTATAGTTATTCTGTAATCCTGAGATGCCGAGAACCGGGATTTATTCCTAAGAAAAATCCCGAGCTGACTCGTCGTTTTTTCTCTTTTTAGGCGTTCCGACCCTTCGTTCCGAGTCAAAGTGACAAGGGGTCATTTCCGACCCCTCGTTCCGGATGATGTGACATGACAGTTGTTGTCCCCTCTCCCTTGACCGCCCTTGTCCCCTCCCTCTCTCTCTCCTCTCTTTCACGTGACTTTCCTTCCCTCACCCTTCCTCTCTTTGCTCTCTTGGCTTCCATTCTCTTCTTCCATTTTTGTGTGAACATCTTGGTGCTGGACAGCTTGAGGAGGCTCCAAATCTGTTGGTAAGCTTCTCCCTCTTCCTTCCTTCTCCTTCATTGCTGATTCATCCCTTTCTTTTTCCCTCCTTCATCCATAGCCATGGATGAAGCTTTTGGGAGGTTTTTACTCAAATCTTTGCATGGCTGCGTTCTTACCTCGATTAGGTCGCGGAGAGGAGCCTAAGATTAGTAGGGAGTGTTTGGAGAAGACCCAACAAGGAAAGGAGGACTTTGGAGCCAAGGATTCACGATCGAAGACGAAGAAAATGACGTTCGGCACAAAACCCGCGGGGCGGCTCAGCACAACCGCGGGGGCTGCTCAGCACAGCCGCAGGGGCGGCCCAGCACAGCTGCAGGGGCAACCAGCACCGCCGTTGGGGCGGCCAGCACCGCCGCGGGGGCGGCTCCAGGGCTCCAGGACACGGACGACGCGGGCGCGGCTCCTTCCGCCGTGGGTGCGGCTGGCAGCGCCGCTGGGGGCAGCTCTTGGTTCCGTAGGGGCGGCCTCTGCTCCGCCGGGGCGCCAGCTTGACTCCGCGGATGCGTTTCTTCGACAGTAGGTTCCTCCTCTCCCTTCCCCTTCGTTCATTCCTTAATATTGTTGTTGAATCATGTTAGTAACATGCCTAGGATGGATCTAGAGTAGCTTGAAATACCATTTAGTGGTGGTGAACCTAGGAGCCCCTAAGGCTCGATGTAATTGTTAGATATGAGCATGTGAGCATGATGGATCTTCTAGGCTAGCTTGTGCCTCTTGGGTTGAGGATCAAGATCTTTGAGGTTATGAACTGTTGGGTGTTACTTTCATGTGTGGAGAGTGTGATGAGCATGACTGACCTAATAGACTTTTACTGGTTCTTGGGTTTTGAGTATGATCATATGAGAGTTAGTAGGTGTTGAGATATATCCTCATGCGTTCATTGAGATGTGAGTATGAGAGGTTCTAGGATGTGGTCCTAGAATGAGAGAACTCCTCATGCGTTGAGTGAGATGGGAGTGTGAGAGATTCTATGATGCGGTCCTAGAATGGGAGTCAAATGATCTTGCGTAGATCATTTGTGTAGAAGTCTTAGACTTCTTGAGTTGAGCGGGTTTTGATGATTACCTTGTTGTGAGCAGGTTGTGTGCGTCTTCCCAAGGGAAGCAAGGGCGTTTGTGAGTTAGCATTGGGACGAGGTAAGTCTCCGGACTTACTTAGCTCGTATTCTATGTATTAGCATTGATGTGTGTTTGGTGGTGTGTGTTTATGCTATTGTTATAACAATGGAACCGGTAATTAGGACCACCGACCTTATGTATATTTTGGCCCAAGTGTATGATAACGGGCGGTGACCTCTTGCCTAGGCTCTGCGTGAAGTCTAGGGGGATCTCGGCGACTGGCCCGGCGGGTGATATGGTCGGGTGCATCCGTACCATTCTTGCCGGAAGGGGGACCGGTGCGAGACCACGGTGGTTCTCGTGTTACAACAGAAGTTGAATTAGAACGGGATACGACTTAATAATAAAAAGATAATAAACCGGACTTTTGTGATTTATGTTTTGTGTTATGTATGTGTTTGTGCCTTCACCTCTTTTCTAATGCTTTAAATATGAGCTAATGGTTTAAAACCGTGTTGTAGATGACTTGCAGGTTAGGGACGACGCCGAGTGAGGTGGAGGAGTGGACAGCCGGGGTCTCCGTACATTATAGGACGGGGATGTTTTTGAGTCATGTCTCATGTTGTTGTTCATGGATGTTGTCATATGTTTAGACTTCGTATCAGGTTATATTGTTTTGAGGACTCGGCTGAGTTTCCACGTTGTAGTTTCTTACCTTTCAGTGTCTCGCATACATTATAAACGTTTTCGAGTTTTGCCTTTATTTGTGCCTTGTTGGAAAGGTCCAGTGAAATTGTTGTCAGGCTAAGGGTCGGGACCCGTTGTGAGGTCTCGCCCGTAGCACCCCGAGTCCCACGGATTTGGGGTGTTACATGTCACAACCGAAGTTGAATTAGAACGGGATATGACTTAATAATAAAAAGATAATAAACCGGACTTGTGTGATTCATGTTTTGTGTTATGTATGTGTTTGTGTCTTCACCGCTTTTCTAATGCTTCTAATATGAGCTAACGGTTTTAAACCGTGTTGTTGGATGACGTGCAGGTTAGGGACGCCGCCGAGTGAGGTGGAGGAGTGGACAACCGGGGTCTCCGTACATTATAGGACGGGGATGTTTTGGGTTATGTTTCATATCGTTAGTTGTGGATGTTGATGTACGTTTGTTTTCTGTTTCGGAGTTATGTTGTTTTGAGGACTCGGTTGAGTTTCCACTTTGTAGTCTTTACTTTCGGGCTTTCGCATACACTAAAAACGTTTTAAGTTTTCGCCTTTATTTGTGCCTTGTTGTCAAGCTAAGGGTCGGGACCCATTGTGAGGTCTCGCCCGTAGCACCCCGAGTCCCGTGGATTTGGGGTGTTACACATACACAAGTAATGAAAGCAGTAAACATCTCAACATGCACAAACAATGCCCCGGTTATTATCTTTTTCGTTTGGTGAAATCGGTCATCCTATTTATTCAACATTTCATTATAACACGAGGGTCCTCCAACCCGTTATAATACACTTGGACCTCTCTTTATAAAATATAAAAGTAGTGATCTAGTTGATTCATATTTTTAACATACAATTCACACACTACCTTAATACGCACTCAACATAATTACGGTAGCCAAGTAAGTCCGATGAACTCACCTTATTCGTGGTGGTCTCCAAAATTATTCTCGATCTGTCATGCAGTGATTTCAAATTCTTGACAACATCGTAGTACTTCTCATTCTACAATTCCATTATTATTAGAGCATTATATCTAGCATCACTACTCTTATCATTCTTTATGATCTATGTTCTCCAGACCTAGACGTCCATTGTAATTCCGTGTCCTAAAAGTTTCGTACATATGCTAACTTCATTCCTGTTATTTCTTACAATCCAACATTTCGTAAGTGAAACGCCCCTAAATTAAGGTGCGTTTTATAATATTTTCCATATTTTATTGTATTTTATTACTATTTTTATACCATTAATTTAAAAATTTTACGAGTTAATATTTTATTTATAAATTTAAATCAGTATATATATATTTATATCATTTCCGTAAAATATTTTACGGAAATGTTCGGAAAATACTCCGATCCGTAACGCTCGTTACGGATTATTTTGATCGAGTTTTAATTCATTTAATTTTAACTTTATTTTTTTTCTCTTTCTATCTCTTTCCCTTTATTTTCTTCATTGGGCCCAGCCGGCCCCGCTGGCACGCCAGCCGGGATCTTCTCCTCCCCTGCACGCTTTCTCCGCGCCCAAGCTAGTTCCTAGCCTCTGCACCCTCCATCTGCTCGCAGTCCAGTTCCCAGGGAAGCAGCTGCCTCCCTAGTCCGACCCCTCGCTCTCCTTCACTCTCTGTATCCTTCTCCCTCTGCTACCCACCGGCTCACCACCTCCCTCCATCACCTCCTCAACTCTCTGCATTCCATCTCTCAGCTGCACTCTCAGCTCCTCCTACTACCCTCCCCTCGACCTCCAGATCTCTCTCTCATCCCCTCGAGCTCTCCTTCGACCCTGCACCCTCAGCAGCCCGGACTCGTCTCTCCACCACTCTCTCTTGGCACATCTCCTCACTCAACTCCCTCACCTCCTCTATTACCTTCATCCTAGACCAACACCACCTCTGCACCCTCTTCTTCCACTCTCCACACCCTCCCTCCACCGTCATCTCCTCTCTCGCAAAACCGCCTCCATCTCTCCCTCTCGTTCGGTCTTCACCACAGGCAACCCTTTTGCCCTCGAGCTCGCCGAAAGCTCGACCGTGCTCCCCACTGCTTTCCCTTCCTCCACAGGCTGTGTGAGAGACCGAACCACACCGGAGACGTCGCCACCGCCACCACTGCCGCCGGGAAAGGACCGCCTCGCTGCTCAAGCACCACTGGAGACGCCTGCTGCCTTCGCCGTTGCCGGAGCTCCACCCACGCTGGCGCTTTCTCCCTAAGTTACAGTCGGGCCCCCGGAAGTTGGGTATAACTACAAATTGCTCCCAAATATATTTACAACCTTAACTTGAATATTTCTTACTTTTAACGTTTTTGCCCTCTATTTGTTTATTGCAGATTTTGGCCCAGATTTTTAATTTACAAAAACAGCCTAAGTTTTCTATTTTTGCAAACTTGCCCCAGGAAAAGTATATACAATTTTTGGCTGAAAGTTATAATTACATAAATGGCCCAGATTTGTGGTTTTTACAATTTTTTTTCCACAAAAGGATATATTTACAAATTGCAAACCTAAATTTAGGGCCTGTTTTGTATCAGATGGGGATTCTTCATTTAGATTCTTCAGGATGGGGATTATCGGAATTGTTGGAGATTCTCTACTAGATTGGATTATTGGGGTTTAATCTAAATGAAATGTTTTGCTGTTTGGTATGGGATTATTAAGAAGATTCACAATGACAAAAGAGGGTAACAAGGGTAAAAATTTAATACAATCTCATCAATCTCCAAGAATCTTCAATTTCTGGGATTGTTTTTTCGAGAATGTTTAGTAAAAAGAATCCCGAAAAATAATACCATACAATATATGTAACTCATACCAAACACAGATTTTAATCTATCCCCCTAAAAAGAATCTAAATGAATGTGGTTGTATCCCCATCTAACTCATACCAAACAGACCCTTAGTTACGGGTTTTAACCTATATTTATTATTAGTGCGTTTTATGACCCAAGTTTAGCTTATAGAGTTAAACTTGTTTAGTTATGTTGGTTTAGGTTCGGAAATACGTTTGGGAAGGGTCTAGCAAGTCAAAGTTCGACAACCGTCGATCGGCTTTCGTCTTTTGACGCTACGTAAGTGATCTTGAAACTCTTGGAAATGGATGTATGCATATTAAAGTATGAGCTGAAATATTGGAACGTAATATGCATAGTTGGCATTCTAGGTACGTACTCGGTTGGATAACGGGTTAAGGACAAACCCTGGATGAAGTGGAACCGAACTCGAGTTGGAATTACGTAAGTCACTTCTACACCTATTAGAGGGTGATGTGATTTCTATAGAATATAGTATGTGTGTTGATTGTGTGATGCTTTACTTGTTTAGGTTGTTGGACGAGTTTTAGTGGACATTATCTATTTGGCTTAAAAGCCGTTTCGTGATTATCGAGGCAAGTACTTGTGAGCTTTTATATGAGCATGATTAAGTTTAAGTCATTATGATATTATATGCATGTTTGATGTTTTAAAATATGTTGAGTTATTTTTGGCATGATACTTATATTATTTATATTCATATACTTTATGATATTTAAAGATGCGTGATTTTTGGAGTCTATATGAAATATATTAATATTGTTTTCGGTTTAAGATCATGATATGAGTGAGTTTTGATTTTGAAAACATTTGTGAGTACGTGTCTTGATTTGTTTAACATTATTACATGAGTTGATTATTTGAGTTTGAAAGCCCTTGAGTATACTTGATTCGTGTCGATTTGCCATTAGGCGGTGTTGCGTTTTATTTCAGTTATGACATTTTAAAGAGTTTATGCTTGTTGGATTCTTTTGGAGTATTTGAGATGACTTGGTCTTTGACCTAATTGACTTATACCATATATATATATATATATATATACATACATGTGAGATGATTTGGTCTATGACCTTTACGGCTTTGCCTTATACTTATTCATTGATATACGGGGCTCACGACCCCAACGGCTATTAGCCGGTATTTTGTTTTCATGATTTTCACGCTACTCGGATTGCGACGCCCATGCCCACCTAGTAGTGAAGGTCTTGGGTTAGTCGGGCCGGGGTTGTGCCTGATCTTTGGGGGTGGCGTTAGACTGCACCTGATTCGTGATTGTCGTGATCACCCTCTGATCAGGGTTAGGAGGTACCTTCGTGTTCAACACAGGTTGGACATGTTTTTAAGTAAAATAAAACTTTCTTGATTTGACATGATTTCTAAAGTAAAAATGCTCGAGCATGTTTTCATAATATGATTTGGATGATTCTTGATATGATTTGATGAAGGGTCAAGGATTTACCTTGTTACCCCATTTCGGTCAATTGACCATTGGTTACGTTATACATATATATATATATAGACCGGTTATTTGAGATGATATTAATTTGATTATGAGTTATGTGATTTGAGTTGAGTATTCGATTTGGATTCATGAGTATTTAATATGATTTATGAGTTATTGTTTTGGATTAAGACTTATTAAGATTATATGAAATTGATTTATTTTGAAATGGTCTAAGAGTACTATTTAAGATGACTTTGGTTTGAAAACCCTTTTGAAAAGTTATTGAATTATGCGGAATATAGTTGATTTGAATTTGTTGAGTAGTTTGAACTCATTGGAAACATGTTAAGATTTTGAACTCTTTGAAACGATTATGAGTACATTTGAGGTGACATGGATTGAAACGTTTATTTATATATCTTGAGTAATTGAGGCATGATGATTTAGATTCCTTTGAGTATTTATGATATTTTCAAGCATGAGATTATTTACCGCTTTTGGTATTTCCAAAGTGATCATGTGATATTATGTGTTCTTATACTCATGTCTAGTTCATATATTACCCTGCTTATGTATCGGCTTAGTCTATGTGGAAGACTAACCCCACCATGGTGGGGCTGGTTATGTTTTTGACATAATCAGGTACAGAAACAGTTCAAGAGCATGGAGGACAGGAACCCTAGTGAGCGTTTTGTCGGTTGAGTTGGGATGGTCATATTTTGGTGGGAATCGTTCCTAACCTTGTTTCATCTTTTTTGTCGGTTTGCTTTATATGTCGGGATTCTCATTGTCTATTATGTTATTTGTTTTATGGGTTTGAACCCGTTGGTGGTTGACGTTTCGGAACGTCCTTGGGATTTTTATCTTTCGGCAAGTCAAGGCCGCTCATGGTTTATGTTTCATTTATTCACCTATATCGTTTATTTTAGCCTAAGGGAGCCCTTGTCCGGGGCTCCTGGCGCTATGACGTCTAACCCGCTTTTGGGGGCGTTACCGTAAGTTCCAATTATTCTACTTATCATTCAGATTCCTCAAATATTGCATCATCCCACCTATCACTAAAATCTAGTCCCACTTTCCTAAGTTCCAGTTCGACTCAGTTCTCCAAAATACCCAATATTTATTTCATGTCTAATATATGAAATCATTATAAAATTTCTGGGATTTAAATAAATACGAGAAGGTCGAGTGATAACATGCTTTATCGACCTAGTTTAGTAGAGAATTTAGGCGGTTTTTCATGCACCTTTTAGCCTTAGTTTGTGTCTTTTATGCTTGTTTAGTGTTACTTTACAAGTATAGATGTCTACACCTTTTCTTTTGGTGACTTTGTAGGTTATTTGGCGCATGTTGGAGCTAAAACGGTGCATTTGAGGATCAAGCCTCGGAGTGGATGCTTAGGAGAAATCATACGAGCTAAGGAAAAGAGAAGACGACGATTTTGGAACGAACGAGACCAAGTACCCTAATGAAGTTTCATCTCGGCCGAGATCCACATATCTCGGACCGAGATCCACAGTGACTTGACCGAGATCCATATGACGCTAGAGATCGAAGATCGAAATCTCGGCCCCGACATGACCAATCTCGGCCCGAGATGCCACCCGAGATTTTTCCGTGAGCGTCGATTTCATTTTATTTTGGACTTTCTGGCTCGGCCCGTGTCTTTCCGACAGGTCTTAGGTTATAAAAGTAGGGTTCCGAATTAATGAAAAAAGTGTTATCTTACGGGCTTCTTTGTGTTACTTTTGGGTTCGGAAATATCATTCGTTAGGGGAGAACTCTTTTCCTGCCTTTCTGCTTCGTTGTACTTACACCATTGTTAGATCTTTAGTTTAAGAGAAAGATTCAGCCTGTTCAGTTTTTTTAGAGTTTGGATACACTTTGGAAGTGAAAGACAACTTGTTTCAAAATACAATAAAGCTAAGTACTTTCTTTATCCCCTTTTTCTATTTCAATTGTATGCTTTCTTTTATTAATTTGAGTTCAGTTTTGATTATGAATATTGTTGGCTAGAAACCTTTGCGGTCCTAAGGTAGTTAGAGAATTGTTTATACCTTGGACGATGATGGATTGATTGTTCTTATAATAGGTTGTGTAAATCGCTATAAACCTTATGAAAATGTTTGGCCTTTGTCAGGTTTAAGATTACCTTAAACCATTAACCTAAGTTGGAATTGAGTTAAAATTGAGATATTCCTTCTTAGATACATAAGAGAACTTATTCCTAGGTAATAAAGGTTTAACATTTATTGGATAGAATGTGTCATTATTTCTTCTTAAGGAAAGTAATTCTTGAGACGTAACATAAAAATGTCATGTGAGATTTATATAATATTGAGTCCAATATGTATAAATAATGATTTTAATCATTAGAACTACATTTTTCTTCCACATTCATTTGTTAGTTATTTCATTGTTATTTGATTTTCAATCAATATTGACAATTGATTGTGAATTCACCAAAACCTTCAAACCCCTTTTGATCCTTCTTTCCCTTTTCTCTTTCAATCTTTTTCTTATTTTAGATTTATACTATATCAAATCAACTCTCATTCTCATCTAACTTAGTCAATGAGATCAACTTCGGAATACTTATTCTTACTGCATCCGATCCATACCCTGTAGGTTCGCTGCACTAGAGTAGAATATTACGAGATTATAAACTTAAAGCAGACCGTTGTTTTACAACCATGTGAGTTTCTATCTTTATTGATAGGGATTTATAGGGGGGGTAAAACCAGTGAACATCGAGGTTTCTAACCTTTTGGGCAACAAGGTTGATCGGTTACGAGGACTATTGTGGTACAAACGTCGCCGGTTCGAGATTTCCGGGTGGCTTAAACAAAGCAAGTTGGCAAGGCCAAGGAGTGTCGGCTGATAGGATGAAGTGAAGTGGTGTTTCAGTTCAGTGTTCTAGCCTTCTTTGGGTGGCCGGTCATCACACTTCAATGTTCTTCGGTTCACTTTAATGCCGGCGTAACTCTCTTCTTCAAGGCTGGTGTAACTCCCGTCTTCAAGACATGTATAATTCCTGTCTTTAAGGCATCTTGGCTTGCAAAAGACGGTTCCACAACGGCTATCTTCAAGCCTTTGTAACGGCCGGCCAACACAATACTCAAATCGTGTTCCCGGAATAAATAAAAAAAAATCCGGTTATTACAAGTTGGTTCCATTTTCTATCTTCAGTTCTTCATTTGTCTCCTCGATCCAGGACCGGCCGTGACCATGTGCTAGGTGAGTAGATGTGCAAGGCCTCAAGTAGGAAAGGGCCTCCATTTAGGTTTCTGGTGTTTCTAAATTAGTTTTGATTTGTGTCATATAAATAAAAGCTCCTTGTCCAAGTGGTTTTGATGCCTTTCAAAAGGCCTGTCCTACCGCTTGGTTCCGTTTTCAATTCTTGTCCACCCCACCACACCTTCATTTTCGTTTGGTTTTACAAGTTAATTTTAAAAACTTTAGAGTCGAGCTATTGCTTTTTGTTTAAAAAAAAAGAGAGGCTACTACTAGTTAATTTTATTTTTCTTTGGTACGTGAACTTTATTTGGCTAATTTATTTATATTTTTTTGCTGCATACTCATAGAACTACATTTTTTTCAATAAAAAAAGTTCTACTATGTATATATCAAAAATATAATTTATATATAAATTATTTACTACAATTACAAATAATGTATGAACTTAATTCTTAGTTATCACTTTGATAAAACAATTTATATATATATATATATATATATATATATATATATATATATATATATAAAATAAAAGAAAACTTTATTTTATTTAATATTAAAATTAATAACGCGATAATTGGACAAGGCTTCCATAACTATTTGGTCGGGCATGCTTGATCCCGTCCTTACTCCAGTACTCCTTACCGTTGGTCGCTAGAAGATTAACAAGGACAGTGGCCCCCTCCTTACCCCTAACTTCGCCTCTAATAATATACATTTTATTTAAGGCAAAATAGTGTTAAATAGCATCAACTTTACGGGTAGTTGCGTTAAGTGATACGAACTTTTAAAACTCGAAATAAAGCACAAACTTTAGGGGGTGGTTGCGTTTTATAGCACGGGTCTAATTCCGGTGACATATTCCGATTACTTTGCCGATATGGCGTTGGAAATGATGATTTGACATTCTTTTTCCTTCTAAATATGTCATCTAAATGTATTAAGAGATAAATGAGCTAATAATGCGTGTTTTTTATTAGGTACACTAAGTATGTAGGCAAAATTTTAATAGGTATTAAGGATGTAGGTATAAATAGGGTTTTTAGATTTTTTTTCTCCTTTCCAGTCTCTCTCTTCAGCTGGGCGATTTTGGCGATTCTTCGCCGTCTCCTTCGCTCTTCTCCTTCGCTCTTCTCCTTGCTTCTTCTTCGTTCTTCGATTGCTTCTTCTTCGATTGCTTCCTCTTCTTTGATTGCTTCTTCGCTTGTCTCTTTTGCGTTGATTAGCTATCGAATTTATTTCTTTGCTTCTACTAACCCTACCCGCCTTAGTCTTCCAGGTGCAACTTCATTAAAATAGGGTATTTCTCCGCATTTAATACCGCTTACTCCTCCCGGTGCTAGAGAAGACATGGAAGATGGAATTTGAGCTTGCCTTGAATTCTTCCATGGTGCGTTTGTTTGAAGAAAACCGCCTCTCAAAGATTGAAGAAAATCTTCTGTTCTTCTCCTGTTGTTATTGATAAACTTGTTTGATCTCGTTCGGATTTGCGTTTGTTTGAAGAAGTTATGGAGATGGAGAGGGTAATTGACATGTCTAGTAGTCTAAGTTATTGATAAATATGTGTATTATGTCATATGTAAGTAACTGAACTGTATCATGAAATCTATGTTGGTCATTTAGAATGATAGGGGGTCAAGGTAACTGGTAAGGTGAAAATGCATAGTATCACATTGAAGCATTCTTGCTATTTCACTGTATTAGCTCGAAGGTCATTTTTTCCCATGTCATTATTCATTGGCTCGATAATGTATGTGTAGGGTTCAGACACTAAAGAGCTGGAAGCTGCCTCACAGGTTGAAGATGATGTCAGTTTCTATCAAACTACGGATGCAAATGTAGCAAAGTTGATCCACATTGATGTAGAAGTTAAACACCCTGCTTTGGTGTTGGTGAAAAAGGAGGACGAGATGGTAAATTTACAAAGTCTGCAATATCTGATTTTGTATTCATCAAAAGCTATTCCTATAAGACTAATTTTGTAAGCTTTCTTTTTACTACATATGGTAAATTTACAAAATCTGCAATATCTGATTTTGTATTTTCGAACAATCTTCCATTGGTCACTGTTTTCACTCGTGAAAGTGCACCTTCAATATTTGATAGTGCAATCAAGAAGCAGGTAACTCGTTGAAATATGGTTGTTAATGTCCCCCTTGAAAGAATCTGCTTCTTACATATTCATCAAAAGCCTGACTATTCAGAAAAATCAGCATTTTTTGATTCTATGAAGCGCCCAAGTAGTCTATGTGAAGAAGAGTTGATGAATATGAGTGAGCTCCAATATATTTTAGATAGTTTAGGTCCTCCATTTGAAGATTGGACAAGGATCGATCCTAAGGCCGAGTTGTCAACCGAGATGTCTCCTCTTACAGTGTTATCATAATACTGTTCTTTCTTGGGTAATTTAGTTTTAATTTGTCTTGCCATGCTCTTATGCTGAAGATCATGACATGGCATATTACCAATCCCTTTTTATTGGTTTCTGCTTATAACTACCATCATTACAGATAACTTTAAAAGCTTTTGTTTGAAACTTATTCTCATTTTGTTATCATTAGCAGTACAAGTCTTTTCATCTTACCAATCCCTTTTTATTGATTGTTACCCAACTTTCTATATAATGATATAATTCGTCTAATTTGGTCCTCTTAATTTCCTTTATTGATTCTGTTCTCTAGGCAATCCTTTTGGATTCCATGGTTGAACTTACACTGTATTTGACAGGTGTTTGAGACCAAATCGAGCAGGACGATGTTCACTTGGTGGCGTCTTTTGTTGTTGGTTTCCTTTATTTATTATGTTCTCTAGACAATGTTCACGACAACTAGTGAAAAAGCCCTCAGTTGGCTATGGAAATTTTGTACAGGCTTTTGTGATTGAACCTTCCTGTTTATCCATTTAGTTTGATTTCACTCAGCTAGTTAAAAAGCCCTCAGCAATATATGAGTTTAAGTTTGACTGTAATTGAGTTCGTCTTAAAGCCTATTAGCTCAAGTGAAAGAGTGTTGTGCATATGCGCAAAGATGTGGGTTCACCTCTCACATAGGCTACCGTCACATTTCTATCATACAATTCTTGCATTTTCATCATTAGATTGTCTCTACTTACATATAAAGTTGAGTGATTGTGCATATGCAGATCTCATTTTGATTTTGTTATAAAATACTTAGGAGATCACTTTTCTTGCAGGAATTTATTATTTTTTTGGTTGTTGCTACGTAATCTTTTCATCTAGTAATAAAGTTGAGTGATTTATCATTAAGTGATGCAACGGTTGATGTCCATATTGATCTTGGTATTGAATTTGAGCAAGGGTTGATGCTTAAGACACCTGATACACTTGCTTCTTAGTTTAGTGTTGGACATTTGTTATGTTCCTGCTGGAAAACTTGCAGTTTTCAATATGTATGTTTAGAGTTTATTAAATGTTTGTTCAAATTGATTCTTCTTTCCCTTTTCATTTATGTTGCTTCCATATACTTATTGATTATAATGCCCATGTTTATTTTTTTCTCTGGGTTGATAGTTAGAACTTAAAAATTCTCAAAACGGTCAGGAATCATGTCATCTTGATCTTGTTGATATCTTTTTCTGTCAGGCAACATGATGATCAATGTGTGATTGTCATCCCAAGAAGAAAAATCAAATAACACATGAACCTTGAACATGTGAGCTATATTTTATGAAATATGAGAGAGAATGGATAGCACCATTAAGTCTCCGCCACAAGAAGCATTACTTAACATGTAGGAAGCAAAATGAAACTAATTAGCAAAGTAGCAGCAACATCTGAAAGATTGCAACAATTATTCTCAATGTCATTTCATTGAATACCTAGTGGCTTTCCTCACCAAATTTACTTGAACTTTATGAGATATTTATTAAAATACATGAGTCAAGTATAATATGCAACAACCTTTCTTACAACTATTTTAATCACACAATAATGATATGATTCATATGAACTTGAACTTGGTAGAGGGGTGCAAGAACTATGTATCAAATAGTAAATTTACGTCACCAAATTTACTTGTATAAATTAACAAAGAGTTGTGGAGCTACAAGAACATCAAGAGGAGTTACTTTTAAGTTGGGTATTAAAAAAAAAAGGTAATAACGAAGTTGGGTAACATAAGTGAATTTGGATGTAGAACGTTGGATATTAAAATCGGGTAACAACGAAGTTGGGTAACATAAGTGAATTTGGATGTAGAACGTTGGTATTAAAATCGGGTAACAACGAAGGTGGGTAACCGATAAATAATTGAATATTGCAATGATAAATAATTGAATTACAAAGGATGTAGAACGTTGGGTATTAAAGTTGGGTAACAACGTTGGGTTACAAAGTTAGGTAACAACATTGGGTAACAACATTGGGTAACAACCTTGGGTAACAAAGTTGGGTAATAGAGTATAACGTTGGGTTCCTTCACAAATAGAAAGTACATAGTTAGTGTTTCTATAAAATTTTGCCTACACACTTTGTTTCCTTGATAAAAAACCTACACACTTACCAAATTCACCCATGTATTAACCTTTTTTTAACTAAAAAAACAATTTAAAAAAAGGTAAAACAATTGAAATAACAGAATATCGATCTCTTTCTCTCTCTATTACCTCCTTCATTACTCACGTGGATCTACATGGCATTTCTCCTCTCTATATGTGTTGCCTTTTTCAAACTCAAATCTGCTACAACCAAATATCGAATTTCTTTGGTAGTAAGTAAATTGAAAATCACGTGAATAACACGCTCATTAAAATCTCGAATGAAACCCAACATTATTTAGTTGGTTTTGATTTGTTTTAAAAATAATTTTTTTTGGATTATATTATTAAAAAAATATTTTACTAATTTAATAATCAAGCCATCAAATATTTTTTAAAAAACCATAATCTACATACATTTACTAAAGTAAGCGACAATGATGTTGACGTGGCGGCTTCAAGATTTTTCTCGGAATTAATTTTTTACTAAATCACTTATCAATCAAAATTTTCTTAAACTCAAATTAGATTTTAAAAAATAATTGTTCCGGTTATCCTTGTAATGTAACGTAAATATTTTATCAATAACAATCTTGTTGGAGGAGCTTTTAAGCATAAGCTAGATTTTAAAAATAGTAGAACTTGTGGGATAATAACAAATATAAAATTTTTTAGATAAGCGATTTTCTAACGTAAAACTTGTGGGAGAAATTTCGTTTTACTTTCTGTTATATATATGAATCACCTAATTTTGGTGGATTCATTAGTGTTTCACATTCTTGTAAGCAAAAAATCATTATTGTTAGTCCAGGTAAACAATTAGTCACTTCATCTTGAAAGTTAAAATTTCCATTGTTGTGTCTTCTTAATGTGTTTTCATAATCTTTCAATTCTATATAATTCAACACAATCAACTATCAGTGATATATTATTAGTTTTATGTTATTGGTTCATTATGTCATATAATTTTTTTATCGATATCTATGTTATTGGAGATATAAAGTTTTTCGTATATCCTTATATCGAACAAATTATATATGTTGACGGTATTCTTTGATTTATATTTTTAACGTACGAAGGTTTCAAATAATATATTAACAAATACCCGTGCGAGGCACG
Source organism: Fagopyrum tataricum (assembly GCA_002319775.1). NCBI lineage: Eukaryota > Viridiplantae > Streptophyta > Magnoliopsida > Caryophyllales > Polygonaceae > Fagopyrum > Fagopyrum tataricum. The sequence continues at coordinate 20,642,699 of CM008282.1, read as the reverse complement.
AGCTATTAATTTGTTATTTTGTAAATTTACGTGAATTTCTATTAAAACATGATAATAAATGTAACACCCCGAGTTCTAGGAAATCGGAATGTTACTGCCTAGGACCTCACAGTGGGTCCCAGCCTTAGGTTGACGTCAATAATGTCGGATCTTGCAACAAGGCACAAATATTTTAAATAAAATTCTTTCAAGATACGTAAATAACTCAACAAATTCTAGACTCGTACATCAGCCAACTATTAATAAATAATTTCTACTGTAAATAAATATACCATCATAATATAAGCCCAACACTTAACTCCTAGTACGGAAACCCGGTTGGCTACTCCACTCCCGATTTCTCGATAGAGATCTATCTTGCAAGAACCCAACAACACGGTAAAACCGTTAGGTACAATTATAATACTAAGGTCACTAAAGAACACACATATATAAGAAAGTATTGTAAATCAATCAGTATGTAACACACAGTGTCTCGGTTTATTATCTCTCTTTAAAAATAAAATACAGTGATCTAGTTCATTCATTTTATTTCACAAGAATAACACACACTACCCTAGTGTACACTTGGTATATAAAGGTAGCTTAGTGAGTCCTACGAACTCACCTTATCAGTATTGGTCTGAACGTCTCGCGATCTTGCCCATAAGAGATCCGATTATCCTATTCCACATTTATCCACTCTTATAACTATTTCAACCCTTAATTTTGCGCGATGTATCAATCTAGACACTTAAGATATGATATCTAGCATCTATACCCTGACGTTTCTACGTCCTAGGTTCATGGACCTAGACGTCCATTCCAAGTTCTCATTATCCCAGAAAAATTGTATTCTTTAAACTTGTTCTCCCGGAAATCTCATATTATAAATATGCATGTCGTTATCCGCCGTCTTAACTATTCATAATTCCTTTCTAGGATTCCGAATTCCAATTCCATACTAGCATAACATGTTTCCAAAGCTCGTTCCAACTTCTAACATTCTAGTCATGCTAAGTCCGCGATCATATTTCATGTCAACTTTCATACTTAACTTTTTTATTGTCCGCCAAACTAGTTAACTAAATTATCACAACAAATATTACTAAATAATTTTAGCTCCATAATTTCTTAATTAAAACGAAAATTAATTTACTGGAAAGAATCGGGTTCGGTACTAACAATACATTTTCTCAAATGTGTTAAATCTAACAATTCCGGTTCCTCTAGCAAATCCACCACTATCCGTCAATTGAACATTACCCACAATTGACCTCTCTCCTAAACTAATTCTTTATGTTATTAAAACACATTATCAATTAATAATTTCTAATCTAAATCATTAATTATCACGGAAAATAAATTAACGGAATTACATTGGTTCGGGTCTAACGGGGATTAAATCGGGTAGTTGCAAGGCTGGAGGATACCGAGTGGCACCGGTTGGTGATGTCGGAGATGTAGCAGGTCACTAGTTCGAATCTCTTTGGGCGCAAAAGAAAGGCTGCGTTTTGGTGGAGTTAAAGGTCTCCGGTTCGAGCCTTGTTGCATGCATATTATCGAATTAATATAACCACGGTATCAAGTTCAAACCCCACGTCTGGCACATTTACACAATTTTAGGAAACAAAGTGCAAGACGTCCCAAAATCAATCCTCACCTTCTACACTAGGAAACAGGGGAGGTATTCCAAAAGAATGGACAACGGCTTGCTACTTCATACAAGAAACCGGTAGTCAAGGTGTCATGGGGTTCGGCCGGTGCTCGTTGGTGGCGGTCGGAGGTGGAGGGAAGATGCAGGAGGAAGGGAGAACCGTGGAGGCGTGGAGGAGCAAGGGCGGCACCGGTACTCTGTTTCAGATTCGGGGCAGGGTCTCAGGCGGAGAGGAGAAGGTGACCTCTATTCCTGCGTCCCGACGAAGAAGAGAGGGCTACTAGGGCCATCGGTACTCTGGAAAGCGAAGGCTATCGACGGGGTCAGCTTGAGAAGTGGTCGAAGAAGAAGGCCGGAGCTGATGCAGGGGAAAGAGATCACACAAGGAGGTCTCTGGTTACCAGTGCACAGGACAGCGTCGGGAAAGGCCCGGGAGATGAAGAGCGGTAGTAGTGTGCAGATAGGTGTTGAGGATAGGTGAAGACGGCAGGGATCTCCGGTGGTCTGTGCAGGGATGGAGGAAGGAAAAACGGAGGGGATGAGGTGCGACTGTGCGAGGAGAGAAGGGCGTTATGGCCGGATGGGTTGAATGACACGACTTGCGCCATTACTACTCCCACTGTTACCGCCTTCAATTCTCATATTCCTTGGCTTGACCGTGATGAGTGTGCAGTGGGAGCCCGGAGAAGATGAAGCAGCGTTGCAGTTTGAGGGAGATCTCGGGTGAGGACGAAGGGAAGGAGGGCTTTTCCTGGGCCGCTTGCTTGATCTGTGATTTTTGGCCCAGAAGCAGCTTGGCCGCCCTGGTGAAGATCTGTACTTGTTATTGGGCCGAGTAGAAGGAGAACAAGAGATGGGCCGCAGTAAATGGGTAGAAGAGATGGGCCGGTTTACCTCATTAGTTGATATAGGCTGGTTTGGCTTGGAAAGATAGGAGTCATTCGGTCGGTTTGGGTCCGTTCGGTTAATATTTTCGATATTCGATTCGGTTTTCTTGGGTTAAAAATACTAAAATAAATTAAATTAAATTTAAAATAACAAAAAAATTATTAAAATTTTCCGGATATTACAATAAAAAAATTCATATGCTTTTTAAAATTAAAAAAAAATGTTATCCTAGAATTTTTAAAAGTTCAAACACATTTTCATTGATTTGCAATCTCACATTGGTTATCAAATAAGGATGACATATGAGATCTTGTATAAATAAAAAAAAAAATTAGATAAATTATACATTTCTAGATCTCTTGACGATAAAATAAATATTTATTCATATTGTTATCCTACTAATATGTAGATCGTTGGTCTACTTATACGTGAATCGTGTACCTACTTTGATGTGAGTCGTTAACAATTCTCATAACTGTTATAATTAATGGTTTAATATACATTAAAATAACATAAAATTTTAAAATGACATAAATAAATATTTGTTTGGAGAAAATATACTATATTCGTTTTGGTTGGTACTTTAAGATTTTAAGATATAGGATGATGTGATTTGAATTTGTTCGTGTGTTAGATTTTTATATATGGACCCTCCTACTTATATTGATGACTTTGAAAAGCAAGTCTTCCTATGGGTTGCCACAAATCATAATTGATTATTGTATTAAAATATTCAACAACATTCAATTAAATGATTTCAAAAAAAATAAATCTCATCTATAATAAATTTTAGGACTCCAATATAAATATTTTTGTGATTTATTTCCATTTTTATAATTTTATTTATAAATAATTTATTTAAATTTGTTTTAAGAAAATTGTTAAGGTGCAACTTATATTTTAGTACGGAGATATGGTTCGTAAATTATCAACAGTTAGTTAATAAAAGATGGACAATCAGTTTAAATTCACATTTTACGATCCATTTTTAAAAGATGAATTGGTATCTCGTAGTTTGAATTAATAAAAAGTTTATTTATAATATAATAAATAGATTTAGTACCTATATCTTTTGCGGATATATTTCAAAAATAATAATGATTACATATTTACATATTATACATAAATTAAATTAAGAACATAATTTGATTAAAAAAAAACTCATTATTCCAAGAAGAATTCAAAAATATTTGTTAGACCCCAAAATAGATAGGTAGACTTCCAAAATAGAAGTCTCAGTGATTCTATGTTTAAGGATAAGACGCCAAAATATTAGCAATTGAAGCTATCTTAGTATAACACGACATGAACCGATGCTTTTATGAAAAGGAGGTTGTTGTGATTAAGTCTTTGAAAGGTATTTTAGAAGACTTTTAGAAGACTTGGTAGGGTAATCAACAAGGTGATGTGAGGAATATACATAAGAAAATAAGAAAATGTATACTATCAAACAAAACATACCCCTTTACAACAAGCTAGGTGATGTGAGGAATATACACTTTTTAGTTGGATATGTTAGGATATCCTACCCAATTATTCAAGATATTTGAGTTTTAAGAAAATAACCTTAATTATGGACTATATTTTATCGAATAGTTTAAATATCCGGCGGACTATATTTTATCAAATATCACTTATTTAAATATCACTGAGTCAAATATTATTCACTAATATTTGTTTATCCATTCATTTTATCCATTTGGTTTAAAGGCTCAAAGCAAGTTTACACATTCGGTTTTAACCGATCACCATAAAGTGACATTTGACCGGTTAAAAAACAAAAACGAGTGAAAATAAATGTTAGTGAATAATATTTGACTCAATAATATTTATAAATTAGTGGAGAGATCAATATTAAATTAGATTAGTGAGCGTGGACAGTTATAATTTTTCTAGAAAAACGATGAATATGAAAATTTATTTCTCCAAAATAGATTAGAAAATAAATTTTCATTGGATAAGAAAAATAAAAGGATTGAAAATACAGTGAAATACCACAATCAATTGTACCCATTTCCAAGCATGAATACAATGGTTGATATAAACAACAGTCCGTGTGCATAGGAAAGGCATGCATAGTTAATTATGTGTTATATAACACTATTTGCTATGATTGATTTGTTATATAGAAGTCTGGCGGCTTTGGCCTCGTCCTGAGCCAGCAGCTCCTCTAGTACCACTGATCTGTCCAGTACGTCGTCTCTTCTTAAACCCTCCGGTCTGAGAAGCTCTCCTCTGACTAGCCCGCTCTCGCTCATAGTCGGCGGCTCTATCCTGGTAGTCCATCAAGGACTCACAATGAAATCCTGCCATATAGGCCCGGGTGGCATCCCTCAGTCGTCGGAAAAACAGATATACATGCTGATCCACAGAAGGTGCAGCTGGTCCCAACAATGCCAGCTCCTCCTGGAATCTCCGGATAGCCTCTGAGACTAGTACATCCTCAAACCCAGCCTCCACAAAATCCCGCAGTTTCTCCCTCCTCAATGAGGCAGGGCAGAAACGCTCTCTGATCATAGTCCGCATCTGAACATAACTGTCAACCTGTGCTCGTACAGACCTCCACCAGTGCTGTGCTAAGTCTTTGAACAGAGTCTGCACTAACTCTATCTGCCTGTCTGTTGGACACCTAATAGACTCTAGAGCTGAGTCCACATGTCCAATCCACAACTCAACCTCGAGCCCCACCTTTCCAGAGAAAGGGGGTACACCCATCTGGTGAAATGCCTTCAATTAAGTGTCTAGTCTAGGCCCTCTATGCTCCTCTATAACTCGAGCAATCTCAGCAACAGGTGCCGGTGCAGCTGGCACCTGAGTAACCCCGTGGGACCTCTCAGATTGTCCCTCATGTACTGGTAGATCTGGAATAGGTCTACCTACTCTGACAACCTCCTCCACTCGCCTAATATACTCACGGAACTCAGGTCCTCCCATGGAGACATAATCCGAGTCATCTGACTAGACTCGTTGTGGACCCTGTCTCCCAGCTACAACGTTCCCACTCTCAGGAACGACACTCTCAGCAACGTCCTCGTGAACCTCTTCCGCTGCACGTGGATCAACAGCGGAAGTCCTACCCCGTCCTCTACCTAGAGGGGTCTACCTCTACCTCGTCCAACTGCAGGTAAGGCTCTAGTCTGAACCATCTGCAGAGGACGTAGACCTAACTCAGAAGGCTATATATATGCCAAAATATTTTGTACTCATTTCAAAACCAAAACCTTTTGAAAAGTCAGACCCTTTCGGGTTCTGTTTATTTATCTATTCGAACTTTATTGCAGATTACTTGTGCCATTGTTGTCAACCTAGGCTCTGATACCAACTTTGTAACACCCCAAATCCGTAGGACTCGAGGTGTTACTGGGCTAGGATCTCACAATGGATCCTGACCCTAGACTGACAACAAGTTCACTAAATGTTACAACAAGGCACCAATAGATGAAAACCAAAACATAAAATTGGTATAAAAGTATCAAAAGATTTATACAACGCTGCTGAATACAAACAAAACATAACGTATATACATGGTCAAAATATCCCGTAGCCCACGAGTACGACCCCAGTGTACGGAGCCCTCAGCAGATCACCCACTCTGGATCACTCTGCAGCTCTCCTATCCTGCAAAGTATCTACAACACGGTATAAAACCGTTAGCTAACCATACACATATATAAGAAGATGCAGGAGCACAAACACACATCAAAAAGTACTAAACACCTCATCATGATATCACGCATTTACCCGGTTTATTATCTTTATAATCATCGTCCAACACTCAACTCATATATATAAATATCTCAATATGAACATATGTGACACGAGGAATATAACCCTCGCCTCTCGGGAATAGTGCCAGCTGGAGTGGGGATCCGGTCCCACCTCCCGTGTACCCTATGGGAGTGGACAGGTGGCCGGCCCACTGAGCCATACTAGCCTGCCCGTAGAGAACCTCCAGACTCCCGGCGGGATGAAAGGACAAGTTGTCACGGCCCTACAATGGACAATCAATAGACCATAGGTCGGTAATTACAATATCATAACAAGGGCTATCAAGCATATACACACACCACTCAAGCACCCATCCAATATAAGGATGGCAACTAAGTAAGTCATATGGACTTACCTCAACCTCGGGAGTCTTAGACTCAAACTCAAACAGCTCCGCTCTGGAGATCAACACAGCCTAAACAAGGTATAACACATATATCACACTCATATCCATAACAGGGGTCACACTTAGACCCAAGAGATCCATAAGGATCATATTCCAACTCGTAAACCTCGAAGCCGTAACCGGCATAAACGATACCGTACTCAAACTCATTCTAACCTCATACTCGTACCTAGCATGCTACTAACGCTCATACTAGGAAAGGAAAGGATCTACCTAACTCTAGGTAGAACCGGGACAAAACGCACCTGCGTGATAAAGGGAACGCAGGGGCGGAACGCAGGCAACCGCGGGTGCGGCGGTACTCAGCCGCGGGGGCGGTGACAAGGGCCGCTGACAATGCAGGCACGGCGCGGGCGCTGCGGCACAAGGTCCGCAGGGGCGGCGACAACACAGGAAGTTATCCCGCGGCTTCTCTTCGGCTCTTCTCGTGATCAAATCACGTCTTCACTCATCCAAAGTTACATACAAGTATATACATACATAAACCCACATCAATACACACCTATATATGCATCTAAACCTAAGCTAAGGAGATGGAATCAAGGAAAGGAAAGAGAGGAAGCAAGATCACTTACCACCTTGGGAGTTCTAGGCTGCAAGGGGAGACCACACACCTTAGTAGCTGGCTTCCAAGCTCAACATACATCATCCATCCACCACTAACACAAGTTACACTCAAAACTCTTCCAAAGCCAAAAGAGAACAAGAACAAGATCAAGGAAGGGCAAGGGAGCAAGGAGGCAAGCAAGGCGTGAGAGTTGGGAATACAGATGAAGAAGGAACCCTTGATCAGCTAAGGTAAGGAATAAGAAGAGTACAGGGTAAAGCACGGGTCCAAGGAGTCAACAAAGCCAGCTGCAGCCGCCGGAAACCGTAGGGGCGGCACCATGTGCCCGCGGGTGCGGCTGACCAATCTCGGCTCAAAGCCAATCTCGGCTATGGTCCGATCTCGGTCCGAAAGACTAAGGCTCTTACAGAATTGGTTCTAAAATGAAACCTACTCGGCAGCTTATGTACTTAGACTTTAACTTACCGTACGCTCGTATGAACATACCTACATTTTATACTTTATATCTAGTTTATTTTTGGTTTTAAATTTTGTTACAGTCCATTCTGAGATCGATAAAATTATCTTTATTTTTTTTAATTTCTTATATTATTTTAAATTCACTATAACTAAAGTATACGAACACTTTTTATAATTATTATTTATTAAAAATAAAAAAATTGTTATTTTTTAATTGAAATTTTGCCCGTTCATGAAAAATTTCTAGCTACGTCATTGACATCACTCTAACCCTGTAATGAAAGAGGAGATTCCCTCTCGAATCTTTGAGATGGTTATTTATATATTATTTATTAAAAATTATGAAAATAATTATTTATTATTTATTAAAAATAAATAATGGTACCCATTTCCAACTAAAATTATGATAAATTATTATTTATAAAAAATAAATCATTTCGTTTTAAATTTGTACTTTATATCTAGTATTGTGGCTCATTAACAACTCTCAACTTGGGTGGTTATTTATATATTATTAGAAGGTTGAATAACACAATCAATGGTACCCATTTCCAAGCTTGCATATTCTTGACATCTCAAACAAACAATTATCTTATAGGTGACCTGCCTAGTGATCGATCTATTCAAAAGCATGAATACAATGGTTGATATAAACAACAGTCCGTCTGCATGGGAAAGGCATGCATAGTTAATTATGTGTTATATAACACTCTGTGCTATGATTGATTTGTTATATAGAAGTCCTCATAATGCGCTATGTTCGTCGTTTATGTCGAAATAGTCTAAGGTCCACTTTACACGTACAATCTTAAGAGTATTCTCTCTAACCTACGCTTAAATTTAAACAAAAGACCCTCATACGATATTGCAATGATAGACTAGTCTCGTTCTCGATCAACTATGTTCCCTTTGTCTTCCATTGGTTATGCTGTTGGCATTCTAAATATTCTTGTGAAACATTCCCATTAATCTCAAAAATATTATTGCTGCAATATGAGGTTACGGTGCTTATTGGTGATCCGGTCCAGTTTGATAACAGAAAAATTATCCAAATTTCGTGTAGAAGAAGGTTACATATCTGTATCGAATCAAAAAAAATAAAGAGGAAGACGATGTCGAGGTGCTTAATTAGTACGTACGCTATAATTTCTCGGTCTATCTCCGCCACCTTGTTCCATCTCCAACAGCACTTTGTTCCATCTCCGCCACCTACAACACCTCAACTCCAATTTCTCCGTCTTTCTCACTATAACTTATTTGCACCAAAATTTGTTTTATTTTCAGTAGAAAACGAAAATGGAAGCTACCTACGATGTGGAATTATGTAAAGCTTATAAGATCCACAGAAAAATTATCTGTCATCTACAGACGACCGACGGTTCCTACAAGCATTCCGATGTGTGGTTGACATGCTAAGTTGAATGGTCAGAGATGTGGCCTTCCAGTGTATTGTTCGATGTAGTCCAAAAGATTATATAAGATTCACAAGTAAAATTCTAATTGCATGGACTCCAAATGGATAGCTTGTATGTATTTGTAACGTTTCGTGGGGGCAACTGACTTGTCGATCGAGTGTATGATTATCAAATGCTCCAAAACCATAGTCATACACACAACACACGTACTGCGACCAACTTTTTCTATTTCCAAAATAAACTTGCTTGCTCTAATCGAACAATGATGCTCTTATTACAATTGATCGTGTTGGTGATAATTGCTTCACATTACGGTCCTTTATTTTCCCTTGCCTCAAAATTTTTCCTTAAACCATGAACGTCAACACTTGCTCGCATTCAAAACGGGGCTCATCGATAATCATTTTATTCCTTTTTATTCATACAGTTACAAGCTCATGGAATAAAGTGATAAAACTGTTTGAACAAATCTTTAAAGTAGAAGACGAGAAATCAGTCTAGAGCGACTGTTTAGCCAAACACAAAGCATCAAACAACAAGAACATTTGTTTACGAGGTTCGGAACAAGTCCTATGTCCCCGGGATCTCAGATATGATCCAATCTACTAGAGAATGAGCCAAATCCAGACAAGAGTTATAGATACAGAACGTTAAGAGTAAAACAAATAACAAAGAATAGAGAGAGTAGAAAGAACATCTAAACAGGAACAGATTACAAATCTGTCTGTCGACACAAGATGCTTTAAAGCTATGATCCGTAGGAGGAACAAGCGCTCGATCTCACTATCTGTAGGTGAATAACTCTCAGACAAAGCTTAGATCTCGGGAGTCAATGAAGCTCTTCGCTCTCAGTCAAGATCTAGGGTTTGAACCAGAGAGCGACGAAGAAGACGAAGAAGAGACGGAAGAGAGAGAAGCTCTAAGAATCCAATCGGCTAGGGTTTTAGAATACCTTAACCTTATATAGTAAGGCTCTTCATCAAACGATGTCGTTTGATTTAATGAACCAACACTGGTAAATGAACCTGGTTCACTCTTATAACGTAAACAAGGCTCAGACCCAGTTCTTCCAAATGAACACGAGTTCGAACCTCCTTGACGGCTTCAACTTCTTAACAATTCACCCTCCTAACTCTTGTAGTTCTAGCTCATTCAGTTTAGTAGAATTTGACTTCATATCTTCATCATTGATCCAACCTTCATCGGCTAATTAATTTCAGACAAATGAAGTAAATCCCTGCAGAAAGCAAATTTCTCATTAGTCACAATCTTTGTACCAAAATCAGCAGGATTTTCTTCTCCTTTTATCTTCTCAATCATTAACTCTTTCTTATCAATCTTTTGTCGGATGTAATGATACCTAACATCAATGTGTTTAGTTATTTCATGATAGACATGATCTTTACATAAGAACAAAGCACTTTGACTATCAATATATATAGTAACAGTGTAAGATTGATTATGAATTTCAGTTAGAATCCCTTTCAGCCATATGGCTTCTTTTGCTGCTTCAGTAACAACAATGTACTCAACTTCTGTCGAGGAGAGAGCAACAATAGATTGTTGCTGTGATTTCCAGGAAATACAATTTCCACACCAAGTATACACATAAGTTGTAGTAGATTTTCTAGTATCTTTATTACTTGCATAATCTGAGTCAACATAACCCACAAGATCATTAGAATCACAGTGAGCACCATACTCTAAAGCAAGAGAAGAAGTACCAGATAAGTATCTTAACAAAAACTTCATAGCTGACCAGTGTTTATAAGAGGGATTAGACATGTATCTACTTAAAATACTAACAGCAAAGGCTAAGTCAGGTCTTGTACAAACCATAGCATACATCACAAAACCTACAACAACATCATAGGGTATATTTTTCATATCTTTACATTCTTGAGAAGAAAGATGAGAAGTCTTAGTCAAATCAAGATGAACACCAAGAGGTATAGAAGTAGACTTAACAGATTTCATATTAAATCTATCCAACACCTTTAAAATATAATCATGCTGAGATAACCAAATTTTCCTTTTATTTCTATTTCTAACAATAGTAATACCAAGGATTTTCTGTGCAGGACCAAGATCTTTCATATCAAAAGTAGATTTCAGAGAAGTTTTAATGTCTCGGATGTTACTCTTAGATTTGCTAATTATCAAGATATCATCAACATATAACATAACATAGAGAGGACATTCAGTTTTAATGAACTTGAAATATAAACAAGAATCATAAGAGCACTGAGTAAAGCCAAGAGCTTTCATACACGAGTCAAACTTTTTATTCCACTGTCTAGGTGACTGCTTTAAACCATATATAGATTTATTAAGCAAACATACATAATTAAGAAATCTCTCATCAATATGTTCCCTTTGTCTTCCATTGGTTATGTGTCATCGTACAATTATCTACAAATATTCTTGTGAAACATTCCTATCTACAATTATCTACAAATAATCATGTCCCGTTCTCGATCGACTATGTTCCCTTTGTCTTCCATTGGTCATGCTGTTCGCATTCTAAATATTCTTGTGAAACATTCCTATTAATCTTAAAAATATTAGTGCTGCAATACGTAGGTTACGTATTGCAGTGTATTGTTCTAAAGCTTATAAGATCCACAGAAAAATTATCTGTCATCTACAGACGACCGACGGTTCCTACAAGCATTCGGATGTGTGGTGGACATGCTAAGTTGAATGGTCAGAGATGTGGCCTTCCAGTGTATTGTTCGATGCAGTCCAAAAAATTATATAAGATCCACAGCTAAAATTCTAATTGCATTGACTCCAAATGGCTAGCTTGTACGTATTTGTAACGTTAAGTGGGGACAACTCACTTGTGGATCGAGTGTATAATTATTAAATGTCCCAAAACCATAGTCATACACACAACACACGTACTGCGACCAACTTTTTCTATTTTCAAAATACACTTGCTTGTTCCAATCGAACAATGATGCTAATCACCTTACAATTGCTGGTGATAATTGCTTCACATTACGGTCCTTTATTTTCCCTTGCCTCACAATTTTGCCTTAGCCATGAACGTCAAGCCTTGCTCGCGTTCAAAACGGGGCTCATCGATAATCCTTATTCTCCTATAGTGACAAGCTCATGGAAGAAAGGAAGCAATTGTTGCAAATGGAGCAGAGTCACATGTGACTCGGAAACAGGTCACGTGACTGAGCTCAACCTCGCCGAGAATTGGCTCATTGGAAACTTGTCCTCCAACAACACCATATTCCTTCTTAGTCACCTACGTCGCCTCGACCTCGCTTACAACTACTTCGTGTTGTCACCAATACCGCCAGATTTGGGTCGTCTTTCCAGCCTTACATACTTGAATCTCTCCGGCTCAGGATTCACCGGGCAAGTTCCATTGGAAATTGGTTGGCTCTTACGCCTTGCCACCCTTGATTTGTCTCTTAATTATGATGTCACTATGCCAAACTTCAAGACGATCATCGCTAATCTTACGGAACTAAGGGAGTTGGATCTCTCTACAATAAGCATCAACTCCGAAATGCTTCAGATTATTACGAATCTCTCAAAGGTGGAATCTTTGGATCTGCATTATTGTGGGCTACAAGGTGAATTCCCAATAACTAGTGTCCTTGGCTTACCAAAGCTGCGGATTCTCCAAATACAAGACAATTTCAATATCCATGTTGATCTATCAGCTTCCATGGTGTAGTGGAAGAGCCCGCTGGAGGTGGTGGACTTCTCCTTTTGCAACTTCACCGGAAAATTGTCGAATTTCATAGGAGAATCAAACAACTTCTCCTTGCGATCTTTTAACATAGAGGGGTGTGGATTTGGTGGTGATGTTCCGACAACGATGAACACCACAAAGTTAGGTAGACTGTCCATTCTTGACTTGAGACACAACATGATGAGTGGGATGATACCAACTTGGATGTTCACTCTACCATCGTTGAAATCCTTACCGTTGGATGGGAACCTCTTCACAGGGTTAGGTCAATCCATGATCAGCAATATTTCTATTGTCTCACTGGTGGAGTTCTCAGCAACACATAATAAACTTAAAGGGCATATACCGGACTTCATATTTGGGCTTTGCAACCTCCAACTTCTAGACCTTGAAGGGAATAACTTGACCGGAATCATCCCTCTGAGCAAGCTCCACAATCTCGGGCAATTAGATGTCCTTTTATTGTCTCATAATAATTTGACAATAATTGATGATTACATGGGTGCCGAGCTGACTGCATCTTGGCCTAAACTGTCAGAGCTAGGACTGTCATCTTGCAACCTTGGCCACTTTCCAAGTTTTCAAAAACAACAAGTTAATCTTACAACATTGGAGCTCTCTAACAATGGTATCCATGGCTTGGTGCCAGAGTGGTTCTTGGATATTGGTAGGATATCATTGACTCAGTTGGACCTCTCTGTTAACTCGCTCACTGGTGGCTTGGAAAATCTTCGTTGGCAAAATATGGAATATCTCGACATTAGTTACAACATGCTTCAAGGTTCTGTTCCTATCCCATCTTCGAATTCTACCATTTCTTTATTCTATGCTACCAATAATTATTTTACAGACATACCTTCTTATTTATGTGATTCCACCTCTAATGAGCTCGATCTATCTCACAACAACTTGACTGGAAAAATTCCTAATTGCTTGTTTAGCCTCACATCATTAAATCTCCAACAAAATCAACTTGATGGGGTAATTCCCTCTCGCATATGTGGTCATCATAGGACACTGTTTACTCTTAACTTGGGTGATAACTTATTGGAAGGGTCAATACCAGACTCATTGGTTAATTGTACGGAGTTGCATTTCCTTCATCTTGGGGATAACAAGCTCAATGGTACATTTCCTCAATTGTTAGGAGTTTTTTCTTATTTAAAAGTACTTATCTTAGGATCAAATCATTTGAAGGGTCCTCTAATGAGTTCCAACTTTACAAACTACTTCACATGCCTACGTATTCTCGATATATCGAACAATTATCTTACCAGTGTTCTACCTAGTTGTCTATTCAAGAGTATGAAGCCAGTGATTGATATAACTTACGATGATGTGTGGGAAAACCAGATAATTCAAACTTATTACAGTCTTCATCCGGAGATGAAAGCATGAGTCAAAGGGTTTAACCGTCAACTCAGTAAAATCTCGGTGAATCTAGTATCAATAGATGCATCAAACAACAGATTTGAAGGACACATTCCTGAGTCCATAGGAGATCTTGTCTCCATGAGATGGCTAAATCTAGCACACAACAACTTTACCGGTAATATCCCATCTTCTTTTGCTAATTTGAGTCTGTTGGAATCTTTATACTTGTCTTTCAATAGACTTGAGGGGCAGATTCCTTGTCAGTTGGTGAATCTAAACTCTCTTGAGTACTTTAATGTCACAGAAAATTGTTTAGTTGGACCTGTGCCAATAGGCAAACAATTTAACACATTCTTAGACAACTCCTATCTCGGGAATCCTGGGTTGTGTGGTGAACTTTTTACAAAGAAATGCAAAAGATTGGATGAACCATCTAATTCAACACCAACTGAAGACAGTGGCGGCTTGGAAACTACGGGTACCAGCGAGTGGGAGAATGTTCTAATGGGAGTTGGAAGCGGCTTGTTTGTAGGATCAGTTTGGGGATACTTCATCTTTTGGGAGAGAAACTATTATTGGGTAACCAAGTTGATATTTACGGTCGAAATTGCTATGATGAATTGTCGGAGGTGGATGCGTCAAAGTAGAAGAAATTGAAGCAATATAACATGGCGTTTCTCCTTGGCTAATTTGAATAAATAAATGTAAGAATATAAACATGTTTTTCACATTACTTAGGTCCGCGTTGAATCCCACATCTAATAGATGCATTGTAATTCACGTGCTTTGATATTGATAAGAAGTTAGCCAAAGTCCTTAGTAATATCTATTTTTTGGTTGTGCCTAAAACTCGGCATTATCAAAATGTTTTTCAGATCGACATTATTGTCATCATAGTTTGGTTTAGAAGAATCAAAATATGGATTTTGTGTTGATCATATATACTAGCAATACAATATGGATTTTGTGTTTAATTTTATCATAATAGTCAAAAAGTCCAAAAATGAAAACTATTTTATATATATACTTGCCTTAGACTAGCGATTTTGCTCCAAAATTAAAAGCCTTATATAAAATGATACAAGAGTTCAGCAACTTGGTCATCTAATTGTTCATCAATAGCACTACCTGAATTAGATGATCGATGAGGCACTCAAAATCAATCAATCATCAATATAAATATATTAAAGTAGAGTGCGTTAAAACCGACGTAGCGTGATAACATGCATGATTTATCGACTTGATCTAGTCATGCATTTAGGTAGATTTCCCCTTTCCGCATTCATGTTTTAGCCTTAGTTTGTGTCATTTATGCTTGTTTAATTCTACTTTGCAAGAATAGATGTCTACACACACTATTTGTGGCTTTGTAGGTGATTTGACACATTATGGAGCTACGTTGTATTTGAGGATCTAGCCTCGAAGTGGATGCATTGGAGCGAGCATACTGTAAGAGCCTTAGTCTTTTGGACCGAGTTTTGACCTTAGCCGCCCCCGCGGGCTTGTTTGCCGCCCCAACGGGTTTCCGCTCCCGCGGCCCAGGGAACCGCCCCCGCGGTTTCTTGCGGCTTCAGCCGGTTTTGTTGACCGGTTGACTCGTGCTTTACTCTGTTCCTTACCTCTTCTTACCTTTGGGAGCAAGTGTTTCTTCTTCAGTCTTCATTCCCAATCCATCTTTTCACGTTCTTCTTCTTGCCTCCTTCTTCACCATGATCTTGTTTTGGATTTCTTAGAGCTTGAAGAGTTTGTGTGTAGTTGATGATGTTGATGAGCTTGATGTGTGTTGCTGAGCTTGGAAGCTAGTGAGGCTGGTTGTGTTTTCCCCTTGCCTAGACCACAACAGTGGTAAGCTCCATTCTTACTTCTTCTTTCTTTCTTCTTCTTTGATTTCATTCCTTAGCTTAGGATTAGATGAATTGATCATAGATTGATGTTGGAATGTGTATGTATATGTATGTGTGTGACTCTGGAATGAAGAAGACGTGATTTGATCACGTGAAGAGCCGAAGAGGAATCGCGGGATCACTTCCTGCACTGTCGCCGCCCCCGCGCTTGGAAGCTGCCGCCCCTGCAGAAGCTGTGTCACAGCGCCTGCGCCGTGCCTGCGTTGCATGCGGCCACTGTCACCGCGCCTGCGGCTGAGCCTTGTCGCGCCTGCGGGTTGTCTATTCCGCCCCTGCGTCTTTCCGTCACGCAGGTGCGTCTTGTCCCGGGTCTACCTAGAGTTGGATAGATCATTTCCTTTCCTAGTATGAGCAGTTTAGTAGCATGTTAGGTACGTGTATGAGGATAGAATGAGGTTGATCACGTTATCGTTTATGTCGGTTATGGCTTTGAGGTTTATGAGTTAGGATATGATCCTTATGGATTCCTTGGGTCTAGGTGTGACCCCTTTGATGGATATGAGTTGATATATTGTTATGCCTTGTTATTAGGCAGAGTTGTCCTCCAGATTGGAGTGGACCAGGTTGAGAGATGGTCGTAGTGAGACTACTACTGAGGTTGAGGTAAGTCCATAGGACTTACTTAGCTACCATCGTTATATTGGATGTATGCATGAGTGGTGTTTGTTATATGCTTTATAGCATGCAATATGGCTTATTACCGACCTATGTTATATTGACCGCCCATTGTAGTGGTTGTGACAACTTGCCTTTCATTCCGTAGTGGAGTCTGGAGTTCTCTGTAGTCTAGTTAGATCTAGTATACGGGAAGGGCACTGACCACTCCTTATGGTATACGGGAAGGTGCGTTGATACCACTCCAGCTAGCTATTGCACGCAGAGGCGAGGATTATATACATTCCTCGTGTCACATATATTCATATGCAAATATATATACTATTTGAGTGACTGACGTTATAAAGATAATAAACCGAGTAAATGTATGAAAGCATGATGATGTGTTATGATTCTTGATGTGTGTTTGTGCTCTACAATCTTCTTATATATGTGTATGGTTAGCTAACGGTTTTATACCGTGTTGTAGACCCTTTGCAGTTTAGGAGAGCTGTAGAGTGATCCAGAGGGGTGATCCGTTGAGGGCTCCGTACACTGGGGCGATATCGTGGGATATAGGATATTTATGTTGTACGGATATATACTTTGATTTTGTACTCAGCGGTTACTCTGTATTACCTTTTGATATATATATATATATATATATATATATATATATATATATATATATATATATATATATATATATATATCAGTTTTATGTTTTGTTTTAATATATTGGTGCCTTGTTGTAAGATTCAGTGAACTTGTTGTCAGGCTAGGGTCAGGATCCATTGTGATATCCTAGCCCAGTAGCACCTCGAGTCCTACGGATTTGGGGTGTTACAAAGTTGGTATCAGAGCCCAGGTTGACAACAATGGCACTTGTAATCTGCGATAAAGGTCGAATAGATAAATAAACAGAACCCGAAAGGGGTATGACTTTTCAAAAGGTTTTGGTTTTGAAATGAGTACAAATGTTTTGGGATAGCGTGTACGAGAAGCCATCACCCCTCTGAAGATCTCGATAGTATAGATATATATAGATATTATATTGTGATTGATTTGATATATATCTATACATATGACATATATATAGCCTTCTAAGTTAGGTTTACGTCCTCTGCAGATGGTTCAGACTAGAGCCTTAACTACAAGTGGACGAGGTAGGGGTAGACCCCCTTTAGGTAGAGGACGAGATAGGATTCCCCCTGTTGATCCACGCGGAGCGGAGGAGATTCACGAGGACGTTGCTGAGAGTGCCGTTCCTGAGACTGGGAATGGTGCAACTAAGAGACAAGGATCCCAGAGAGTCCAGTCAGATGACTCGGATCGTGTCTCCATGGAGGGACCAACCTTCCGCGAGTATATCAGGCGAGTTGAGGAGGATGCCAGGGCAGGTAGATGTATTCCTGATCTTCCAGCACAGGAGGGATCATCTGAGAGATCTCATGAAGTTACTCAGGTGCCAGCTGTACAGGCACATGCTGCTGAGACTGCTCGGGTTCAGGAGGAGTATCGAGGGCCTCGACCAGATACTTGGTTGAAGGCGTTTCATCAAATAGGAGTACCCCCTTTCTCTGGGAAAGTGGGGCTAGAGGTGGAGTTGTGGATAGGACATGTAGACTCAACTCTGGAGTCTATTATATGTCCAGCAGATAGGCAAATAGAGTTGGTAAAGACTTTGTTCAGAGAGTTGGCATAGTATTGGTGGAGATCTGTACCGGGTCAAGTTAGCAGTTATGACTAGATGAGGACCATGATTAGAGAGCGTTTCTGCCCTGCCTCATTGAGGAGGGAGAAACTGCGGGACTTTGTGGAGGCTGGCTTTGAGGATGTACCAGTCTCAGAGGCTATTAGGAGGTTCTAGGAGGAGCTGGCTTTACTGGGTCCAACTGCACCTCCTGTAGATCAGCATGTATATCTTTTCTCCCGACGACTGAGGGATGCTACACGGATTTACATGGCGGGGTTTCACTGTGAGACCTTGATGGATTATCATTGAGAGCTTCCGACTATGGGAGGGAGCGAGCTAGTCAGAGGAGAGCTTCTCAGACTAGAGGGTCTGAGAAGAGACAACGTATGGGGCAGACCAGTGGTACTGGTGGAGTTGCTAGTGTTGGGCGAGGTAAGAGCCGCTAGAGTCATCCCCATCTACACTAGTTACAGATAAGGGGCGACAGTGTCACAACTGTGGTAGGTATGGACACATTCGATCAGAGTGTACGAGGAAGACAATGATGTGCTATACTTGTGGCAGACCAGGTCTTAGGGTTGTCTTCTGTAGACAAGGGGTGGAGCTACATCTCAGCAGGGTTCTTCTCTTGCCAGTGCAGCAGGAGGTGGGCAGAGGCCACAACCGCAGCAAACACAGGGACAGCAGAGGGTCCCAGATCGTCCTACGACTCAAGGATCTCCTCCTTGGCCGAGTAGAGGCAGAGGTCGTGGTGGGAGTACCACGGACACCAGAAGAGCTCAAGGTAGAGTTTTTGAGATGATGAGTGCAGAGGAGCCGGCTGCACCGACTGTTACAGGTACCATTCTGATTCATGGTTGAGTAATTTCAATAAATCAGAATATGCAGTATATAAAAATAATTATCATGCATTTATTAATAAAAGTTATATCTAGTAATATGAACCATTGAAAAAAAATATACATGGAACTTTGTAGATTGAGTAATTTCAATAAATTATGTCCATTGCCGCTGAGTGGTGTAGGAATCATATATTTTTGGAAGAATAGTTCGATATTCACCTGTATCCTTGTCCTTGACATGACGGCTTCTCAAGTCCGATTTGAAATTACTCCACAACGCATTCGCTTTCTTTCATACCCATTATTTGTACTTCTCTGGATTTGTGAAGACTGCATATAATGTTTCAACACAAACTGCTTAAATAAGATGAAAAAAGATACAAAAATTATAATATACACATAGTTTCTCACCACAACATCTTCCCAAATACGATCCAAATCCTCAACGGATACGAGCTTCCAAATTCTCAATTGTAATTGACACTGTTCTCTTCGCTACAATACCAATTAATGTGGCCAATTTGACAGCATTGTCTCCTATAGGTTATCCTTGAATATTGAAGTTTATATCTAGACGTGTTCCTTCTCCGATGGGCTTTGTGAAACTCTTCAATAATGAAGCCCCTCTAGTCCTAATGATCTTTTGGGAAGGTTGAGATGGATCAGAGGCCTCAGAAGATTGTGTGGGTTGATTCTTACGCTTTCTAGCCATCTACAATAATCAAAATAAGCATATATATGAAACTATTAAATAAACATAGGACAAATTTGTTATGATTCTAATGAAAATACAAAATACCACCTGGATACGACTATAAGTGAATTGCATGCATAGTTGAAGTTTAACATACCCCAATTCTCAACAAGGTTCAATCTCACATGGGTCTAAGCAACTACTTTTCTTATACATCAAAAAATATATAAAAAAAAATACAAACAAATGAAGGCTACAGGAAAAGTTCAATGGCCCAAATTTATAATGCATATGTTTATATAAGCCATGATTCTAATGAAAGAAAAAAATACCACCTAGATATGTATATAAGCGAAGTGTATCCACATTTTAAGTTTAACATACCCCATTCTCAGCAAGGTTCAATCTCACATGGATCTAAGCAACTACTTTTCTTATACATCAAAAAATATAAAAAAAATATAATAAATACAAACAAATGAAGGCTACAAGAAAAGTTTAGTAGCCCAAATTTATAATGCATATAAGCCATGATTCTAATGAAAGTAAAAAATACCACCTAGATATGTAATATAAGAGAATTGCATGCATAATTTAGGTTTATATATACAACATAGACGTTTGAATTAGGCAACATGTTTTCATAATGAGAAAGGTCAACAACACAATTAGCAAGCCAACATTCCATGGTCCATACTTAATACTAATCATTGTTTGATTGCTCGTCCCTTTATTTGCGATTTTTAGTTCCTAATTGTCTCTTTATTATGCTAATCTTGTAATTAGAGAAAGACCACCTAGTTATGAGAAACTCGTCACCACACTATTTTGTCATCCTGTCTATAAATAAAAATGTAATGTAAAATATATTGACAAAGAAGGCTACAATAAAAGTTTAGTGGCCCAAATTTATCATGCAGATGTTTAAGATTTTGTATCTTAATTGTCCAAAAATGTTTTAGATTTAGATGCAACTCACCTTAGATAAGTCAGTTGTTGAACTGGTGAGGAATAAACAAACAGGATTTACTTCCATTTGTTCAGATGAATTTATTTTCTCTTTTTTATTTGATGTAAATTAGTAGATTCGGGTGTTTTTATATTTTCTAGATTGACCCAAATGCCTTCTCGACGATCTTCTCCTACATAATTCTCCTCTTCAAATACATCTTTGTAGATGGGCTCCGCCACTGTTGTTGAGTTACTACTATTTTCACATAAATAATCAATTTCACCACTAATATTTCTCCTTGGTGTGGACAATACAATTGACCAACTCGGCCGTAGAAGGTCAGGGACATTGAAAACTTGTTTTGCTTGTGATGCCAACATAAAGGGATCCTCTCTACCTTTCACTTTATGATGAGAAATAGAAATGAATCCCAAATCATCAACGTCAACTCCGCTATTACTTTCAATCCATTACAATAAAACACATGAAGTTTTAAATCTTTTGAGTATAATAAAACCCAAATGTGTTCAATGATACCGTAATACTACATACTGGCATAAACACCCTTCTTGTCTTTCACACTAGAAATGTGCATGGCATGTGCTTCAAATGTCACGCCACAATTCAGTGTTTTGCTGATTGAGCTTTGGTGTGAAAAGTGGAATTGTTGATGATGAACCCGGTATAACTCATCACTTGAAACTTTAGCCCTCGATGCAAATCTATTAGAGTTGTTGAGACTTCATTTCCAGATCTTATGAGTTGACTAATTCGGTCTTTAAACCACTCAATAAAGGTTTTGTTATGTTCATTTGCAATCCACTTATCCGGTCTTCTAGGATTATTCTTCCTTACATAGGTCATATGCTCCTCTACGTATGGTAATACTTCATCTATATTGTGTAGGACATATAGATGAGCTGGAATCCAGTGCTTCTCACGATCAATTGTTATTGCCTCATATCTTGTTGTTCCTCTCCAATCTGATTCTCCCGACTCTTGCAACTTACGGAGACCAATTGATTCAACACTTGATAGGTTATCGGTACAAAATTCAACAACTTCTTCAACTATGTATCGCTCAACAATGCAACCTTCACGGTGTTGTCGGTTCATGACATATCCTTTTAAAACTTTCATATGTCGCTCAAACGGATATTGCCAATGAAGATAAATTGGACTACAAATCTCAATCTCTCTTACCAAGTGAACTGACAAACGCACCATGATGTCAAAGAAAGAAGGTGGAAAATACACCTCTAACTTACAAAGAATCAGAACAATCTCTTTTTGTAGATCTGGAAGTTCATCCCGATCAATTACCTTGCTACACAATTTCTTGGAAAACAAAGAGAGTCTCATTATGGTATATCCCACATCCTTCGGCAATATAGAACGAATGGCCACTGGTAATAGTTGTTGCATGAGTACATGACAATCATGTGATTTTAGCCCTATTAATTTCAAGTCTTTAATCGACACAAGGTTGCTAATATTAGAAGAGTATCCCTCCGGAACTTTGACTTCATGAAAGAACTTACAAATAACGGTTTTCTCCTCCTTGGAGAGTGTGTAGCAAGCAGGTGGTAAGAATGTACGTTTTCCTCTTACTTGTGGCTGCAACTCAGGTCTGATTTTCAGATCGACATAGTCTTCTCTAACTTTAATTCCGTCTTTTGTCTTTCCCGGCATATTCAACAATGTGCCGATAAGACTCTCACAAATATTCTTCTTTATATGCATTACATCGAGACAATGTCTCACTAATAAATGTTTCCAATAAGGAAGATCAAAAAAAATCGATCTTTTCTTCCACCCATCTATAACCGTTTCATTTTGCGATTGTTTACCAAATCTCACTTCTATGTCTTTCACGATATCCAGTACTTCCTCCCCAGTTAGTGGTACGGGAGCAGTTTTTGTTTGACTTGGTAAATTAAACGGTATGCGACGTTTGCGATTTACATTATCAATGTCCAGGAACCTTTGATGACCAACATAGACAATTTTATTACATTTTGTCAAACGGCATGAGAATGTATCCTTTCCACAAATAGGACATGCAAGGTATCCTTTCACACTAAATCCAACAAGATTACTGATGCGTCCTTGGAAGCGTTAAAGAACGAACGCCAGATCTAGACCATGCTAGAGCTTCAACTACTCGTTGTTGATGTGCAAATGATAACTTTGATAGAAGTTTGATAAGGAGGAAGCGATTTGAAAATGGATGCGGAAGCGAAGGTTTGATTCGATCTAGAGAGATCGAGCAAACGTTGTAGTGGATTTGAGAGTTTGATTCTTTAGAAGAATCCTCGAAGGTGATTTTATTGGATCTAAGACTTGATCCAAGGAAGAAATTTGAGGGGATTGAAGAGGAAGTGATGCTCAAATCAAGAATGAGGATTTTCCTTCAAAATACTTGATTAAAATTAGACATGCTTTACAAGTGAAGCCAAACATCCCTTATATAGTGGATGAAGGCCAAACCATTAGCCGAAAATTAAAGACGGAAATAAAGGCGGGAAATAAAAGCGGGAAATAAAGCCGGGGCTAACTCCCGAATTGAAAGGCCTAGACTATCAATGTCGGAAAGTAACTACCGGAATTAAGTTCCGGAGTTACGGTTCTGGAAATTAAAGTATATTATTTTAAATGCAAAATGTAATAAAATAATAATAATATTGCTAGCTTGATGACGTGGCGCCGGAAGTCTATGCCATGGTGGAGTGGTGACATGGCATGCCACTAACGGGTCCAAGTGATGCAATGGTGCGTCGGATGATTGAGCCGGCAGCTTGGGCGATGGCTTTAGCTCGGGAACGAGTGAGCGGTCCATCGGAGCGAACCCGCAAAGCATCGTCCTCCTCATCCACGGTCATGGTTGTCAAGGGCGCATCAGTCCCCCCCCCCCCATCTTGGATGTGAAACGTCCCCGTTTCACCGTCGTCAAATAGGGGCTCGACATAAGGGGCTAGATCCTTGACATTGAACGTTGAGTGCACGCCGTAGGAATCTGGAAGCTCCAACTTGTAAGCATTCGGACCATGGCGTGATAGGATCCGAAAAGGGCCATCACCTCGATCCGATAGCTTGCCCTTGCGTCGAGATGGAAAACGCTCCTTCCTTAAGTGGAGCCAAACAAGATCGCCGGGCTCGAAAGATATGTCGCGACGGCCCTTGTTGCATTGTTCGGCAAGTTGGGCGGCACGACATTGGAGTTGTGCTCTTGTCCGCTCATGAAGTTCAATGATTGAGGCAACTCGACTTGCGGTGGTGATGTGTTCACTGTCCTTGAGTGGACGTGGTGTGAAGTCCAAAGACGTGTGTGGATTAAGGCCGTAGACAACTTTAAATGGTGAGAGTTTAGTTGCCGAGTGCCTAGACGTGTTATAAGAAAACTCCACAACCGAAAGTAAGTCCTCCCACTTTCGTGGGTTGTTCCTTAGCGTTGCTCTAAGTAGAGCACCGAGAGTCCGATTGGTCACCTCCGTTTGACCATCGGTTTGAGGGTGATAACTACTTGAAAACAACAAGTTGGTTCCATGTTTTCCCCATAACGTCCTCCAAAAGTGACTCACAAACTTCACGTCCCGATCACTAAGGATGGAACGTGGTATCCCGTGTAAGCACACCACATTGTTAAAGAATAACGTGGCGACATCGCTAGCATTGTGGGTGCTCTTACACGCGATAAAATGAGCCATTTTTGAAAAAACGGTCGATTACCACAAAAATGGAGTCGTTGCCTCGCTTGGACATTGGTAGGCCAACTACAAAGTTCATGGAAAGATCCTCCCAATGTCCCATTGGTATAGGTAAAGGAGAATATAATTCGTCCGGACCTTGACGCGATTTTGCATGATGACATGTGATGCAACTTGTGCAAAACCGTGTCACATGCTTGCGCATTTTGGGCCAAAAGAAGTGCTCTTGGAGAGCGGCGAGAGTCTTGGTAGCAACAAAGTGACCACCACCCTCATGGGCCTCCTTTATCAACAAGTGGCGTATGGACGAACGCGGAATACAAAGTTTTCCCGCGCGGAACAAGTAGCTATCATTTATAAAGAAGGTCTCATGCTCTCGGAGGTCAAGGCATTAGGCAAATATATCCTTGAAGTCAAGATCCGTGACATATAACTCTTTAAATAAGAGCAAAGCCATGAATCTTGGCGTCCATATGCACCAAAAGGATATATCGCCGAAAGGGCATTAGCTACCACATTCTCTTTTCCCTTCTTATGCCGAATGACATAAGGAAAGGTTTCTAGAAATTCTACCCAACTTGCATGGCGCCGACTCAAATTAGTTTTACTCTTGAGATACGAAAGAGCCGCATGATCCGAATGAATCACGAACTCCTTCGGCCACAAGTAGTGTTGCCATGTCTTTAGACAACGAACTAAAGCATATAGTTCCTTGTCATATGTTGGATAGTTGAGTGGCGGACCGGAAAGCTTTTCGCTAAAGTAAGCAATGGGCCGATTCTCTTGTAGAAGAACCCCCCCAATGCCAACATTAGATGCATCACACTCCACCTCGAAGGTTTTCGAGAAATTTGGGAGCTGGAGTAATGGTGCATTGCAAAGTTGGTCTTTGAGCGCATCAAACGCTCGAGCATGGGTATCACGCCACTCAAACATGACACCCTTGGTGGTGTGCTCATGAAGCGGCGCCGCTACCGAGCTAAAGTCTTTGACAAAGCATCGGTAGAAGCCCGCTAAACCGAGAAAGGCTCGGACCATGGTGATCGTACTAGGTGTAGGCCACTCTAGAATAGCGCGAACTTTGGATTCGTCTACTCGGAGTCTGTCCTTATACACGACATAGCCAAGAAAAATTGTTGTGTCCGAGCAAACGACACATTTTTCATAATTCACATATAATTGCTCTTGTCTAAGGCACTCGAGCACTTGGCGAAGGTGCCCGAGGTGTTCATCTAAAGACTTACTAAATATGAGAATATCGTCAAACTAAACTACGACAAAATTACCCAAAAACCGGCGGAGGACATGGTTCATGAGACGCATGAACGTTGATGGGGCGTTGGAGAGTCCGAACGGCATGACAAGCCACTCATATAAGCCGTACTTCGTTTTGAAAGCCGTCTTCCATTCGTCACCCTCGGCCATCCGGATTTGGTGATAACTGCTCCGGAGATCAATCTTTGAGAAAACGGTGGCACCGTGGAGTTCATCTAGCATGTCGTCGAGGCGCGGGATCGGATGCCGGTACTTGACGGTTATTTGGTTGATGGCTCGGCAATCGACACACATCCTCCAAGACCCGTCCTTCTTGGGCACCAAAATGACCGGCACGACACATGGTGAAAGCGACTCACGAACATATCCCCGGTCTAGGAGCTCTTGTACTTGACGTTGTAGCTCCTTAGTCTCTTCCGGACTTGCACGGTAAGCGGCACGGTTGGGTAAAGACGCGTCGGGCACCAAATGAATTTGGTGCTCAATTCCACGGATCGGTGGCAAGCCGGGTGGTAGGTCATCGGTCAAGACGTCCTGAAATTCAGAAAACAAAGTAGACACCTCGTGCGGCTTATTACTAAGGTCATGGGAAGTATATAAGCAAAAAGGAACTAGCAAGAAGCGTGGCAACTTGCTTTCCTTGACCGGTGTCAAATCATGTTTCCGGGCCAAAAGTACCCTCGGCTCACACCGGCCTTTGATTATTGGGTCTGGAGATGGTAAAGTTGCATTCGTGGGAACGATGCTTCCTTTACTACCTTTAGTCTCAATAGCATGGTTACTAGGGGCGGTGTTCCGGGATCCGGAAGTACTAGCATCCACAACATCGGGAGAACTCCTATGAGGGTCCGATGTTGCCGGCGTAGTGGTCTCATCAATGGCTTGTTGCCTCTTCCATTCTGCATAATCAGTTAATATTTCATGTGGAGTCATAGGCAACAATGTGACTCTTTTTCCATTATATTGGAACATATATCTATTAAGATAACCATCATGGAAAGTTCGACGATCGATTTGTCATGGTCGTCCTAATAAAACATGTGTGGCGTCCATCTTGATAACATCACAAAGGATCTTATCAACATAGGCGCCTATGGAAAACGTCACCCAAGCTTGTCGTGTGACGGTGTCACATGTCTTATCGGAAATCCATTGGATTTCATAAGGTGTTGGGTGGGGGATTGTAGGCAACTTAAAATGTTTTACCACTTTTTCGTTGATAATGTTACAACATGAACCCCCATCAACTATTAACGAGAGACTAGTGTTATTGACCAAACAACGAGAATGAAAAAGATTTTCGCGTTGGTCAATCGGAACGAATTCTTTAACGGCCAAAATTCGACGAGATACAAGGGCGAAGTTACCGGGTTGTGCCGGGCCGCAAGCCATTTGTTCGTCGCATGGTTCCATGCCGTAGTAGGGGTCAGCGTCTTGGTCATCCTCTATGATGATATCGCCGTCTTCTTCATCTTCCTCATCTTCATATGAGGGGTTGGCAAACAACACACGCTTTGTGTTCGGACAATCACGTTGGATGTGACCGAATCCGCTACGTTTATAACATAGGGCTCTCTTGGTTGTGCCGCCGGTGGAGGTCCTTTAGAGGTGCGGGCGGGAGGTGCTTGCGCCTGGGCATTGGGGCCACGTGGTGGTGCCCTCTCGGTAGCCGCTTGTCGGTTGGGTTGACACATCCGTTGGACTCCTTTGGCGTTGTCGTACTCTTGAGAACTAGACGTGTCTCGAGCACGGTTGTTAGTAGTATAAGCATATTGACCAGTAAAAGAGTTATACCTTGAATATCTTGGCGTCTCTTGTTGTTGTTTGTGAAGCTTCATGGCCGCATGACACAATGCACCCAAGTCTTTGTATGGAACGATCTCGAGAGGGCGCCGGATTGACGGATTAAGCCCACTCATGAACTTGGTGCGGATTGTGGAAGGGGAAGCTGAGATTCCAGCCTTCATATGCATGTCCTCGAGCTTCGCCTAATAAGCCACCGGAGTGAGATTACCTTGTTGGAGCTCGGCAATTTGCAACCGCATGTTGTTTTTGAAGTCTTCGGGGACATACTTCTTTGTCATGACGTAGATCAATTGATCAAATGTCATAACTGGTGGCCAAGCTCGATTCTCACGGACGGTTTCGTACCGGTTCCACCAAGATTTTGCATCGCCTTCAAAATACAAGGTTGCCGCTTCGATCTTTTCATCTTCTTCATAATGGCAATGCTTCAAAGCCCTTTTCATGTCCTGTGCCCAATCAAGAAATGCACATGGATCATAATCACCATAAAATTTTAGAAATTTAACTTTACCTTCCCTACGATTTTTGTAGGGATCCGGGCGGGGCGGTGACATATTATCATGATGAGCTCGTTGATTTGCATGCCTTGGTGGGTTAGGAGGAGGCAACCATTCTTCTCCTTGGTCATGGTTCTCATATGGCTCTCGGACAGGTGGGTTCCATGGACGAACATGAGCCACCCGTTCCAAGTTGGGCTCATCGTCGGAGAACTCATCAAAATTATCCCTCTCGTCATACTCATCATAGCCGCGGTATGATGATCGCAGGCTAGGTTGTTGGCGGCGTTGTCCATACCGATCATTACTAGAACATCGAGGATGATGATCTTGTTGATTGGTGTGTCGGGATTCGTCCTGGACGGAACGGCTAGTATAGTGTGCATTAGGTAAAGGTGGGGGCGATCCGTACCGTCTACGATTGCGCTCGAAGTGCTTGTTCCGATCCATCGTATCTACATAAAGTAAATCATCCGGAGTCGGGCCATCGTTGTTGTCGGTCTCATTGAGGTGGTCCCTGCCGTCTTGTTAATTTTGACTTTCGATGACTGAGGCAAGCCTAAGACCTAGAGATGGGTCGGTTCCCGAAAGACCTTTGCCTTTTCGACGGGCATCGGACGTGGAAGTCTCGACCATGGTGTCATTTGGATTTGAAGCGGGACGCTGAGCGGTCGTAAGGGCCAAAAGTTGTGCCCTCATCTCCTCCAATTGTTTCTTAAGATTAACAACTTCCTCGGATAAGGAGGTATTTTCACGTTCACGAGCATCCTGAGAGTTTTCCATATCAACGTTAGTCATGATTCCAAATGGATACACACAAATGCAAGCAATCAAATGAGCAAGGTGTCGAATTAAGTCAACGTTACCCAAGTTCAAGTGCGTTAAGGTTCTACTTTTGGAAAGGCCGTTTGGCGTTTAGGCAAGATAGGCTAATCCAACAAAATTTGAATCAATTCACACAAATAACAAGTGATAAATTTGCAACGTGTATAAGAAGATGGAGAGATAAGAAATGGACGGATTGTTTATCGGCAAGTTTTACTTGCTTTTGGTCTTTGACCTTTGGTAATAATCCGATTTTTCGGATGGACCGGTTTGCCGGACGTCTTTTCACTTTTTTTTTTTTTTTTTTTTGAACTTTGCAACTTTTGATGCAAGAGATGAAACACTTTGGAAACAAATCCGCTTTGTTGAAGAGTTTTGGTTTTTGTTTTGTTTTTTTTTTTTTTTTTTGAATATCAAAATGCGAGATATCCGAATTTGTTAACAAATAAATCCCAAGAAATTTGGTAAAATCGATTAACAAACTTGTCGGATTGGGTCGGTTTAAGAACAAATTGTATTTGATAGATGGTTTGATGGCAAACCAAATATCTCCTAAATTTGCTTGGTGAGAAAAAAAAATTCAAGAAAACTTCAAAGAACACGAAGAACATGATGAAGATCTTCAAGAGGGAAAGAACAACAAAGGCAAAAGAAGGATAATAAAATAACGCACAAAAACAAGAGTAAAGAGAACGAACGCCGGATCTAGACCAAGCTAGATAAGGCGGAAGCGATTTAAAAATGGATGCGGAAGCGAAGGTTTGATTCGATCTAGAGAGATCGAGCAAACGTTGTAGTGGATTTGAGAGTTTGATTCTTTAGAAGAATCCTCGAAGGTGATTTCTTGGATCTAAGACTTGATCCAAGGAAGAACTTTGAGGGGATTGAAGAGGAAGTGATGCCCAAATCAAGAATGAGGATTTTCCTTCAAAATACTTGATTAAAATTAGACATGCTTTACAAGTGAGGTCAAGCATCCCTTATATAGTGGATGAACGCCAAACCATTAGCCGGAAATTAAAGACGGAAATAAAGGTGGGAAATAAAAGCGGGAAATAAAGCACTATCAATGTCGGAAAGTAACTCCCGGAATTAAGTTCCGGAGTTACGGTTCCGGAAATTAAAGTCTATTATTTTAAATGCAAAATGTAATAAAATAATAATAATATTGCTAGCTTGATGACGTGGCGCCGGAAGTCTATGCCATGGTGGAGTGATGACATGGCATGCCACTAACGGGTCCAAGTGATGCAATGGTGCGACGGATGATTGAGCCGGCAGCTTGGGCGATGGCTTTAGCTCGGGAACGAGTGAGCGGTCCATTGGAGCGAACCCGCAAAGCATCGTCCTCCTCATCCACGGTCATGGTTGTCAAGGGCGCATCAATTACCGTATGCAGGGAACTCATTTATGGTGCAGAAGAGCATGGCTTGAAGACGGAATTTTTCTCTACAATATGCATCATATACTTCCAACTCCTTCTCCGAACAACAAATTGAAATCGTCAATCATGGGTGCCAAATAAACATCAATATCAAATCCGGGTTGTTTCGGTCCATAAATCAGCATAGACAACATCATATATTTGCGCTTCATACAAAACCATGGAGGTAGATTGTACATCACCAATAGTACCGGCCAAGTACTGTGACTTGAGCTTAGGTTACCAAAGGGGTTCATCCCATCGGTAGAGAGTGCAAGGCGTAGGTTTCGGTCTTCATTTCCAATTTGTGGGTACAATTGATCAATGGTTTTCCATTGTGTACCATCCGCTGGATGTCGAATCTTCTCATCTTGTACTCTTCCATTTGCATGTCAAGTTAAGTTTTTAGCCTCTTTAGGATTGCCGAACAAACGCCGAAACCTTGAAATGATAGGAAAATACCACATCTCCTTAGCTCGAATATTTTTCTTCTTGTACCGTGGTGTACCACAATTGTGGATTTGGGCAACTATCCAATAAAGCATACTCTTTTCTGTACAAAATACAATCATTCGGACAAGCATGAATTTTTTCATAATTCATGCCAATGGAGCACAAAGTTCTCTTGGCCTCATATGTACTAACCGGAATGCAATTATCCTTTGGAAGAAGATCCTTGATTAGCTCAAGTAAAGTACTAAAGCTCGTATCACTCCATCCATATCTAGCCTTTAAGTTATACAATTTAAGCAATGCAGACAACTTCGTATACTTAGTACATCCGGCATATAATGGCTTTTGTGCGTCCTTTACCAAGTCGTCAAACCGATCCGGATCATCTGTAAAATTCTCCTCCAGATCATTCATCATATCATCTAATCTATCACCCTCCATATTGTCAAAAGAAGAGTATTCATCTGCATCCTCATTATAATCTAATTGTCTAGCTGTTTTCTCCCCGTGCCATATCCTCCGTGTATAGTCTTGTATAATTCCGTAGAAAATTAGATGATCTCTAACTTCATCGACCTTAATCCACCTTGAGTAATAGCAGTCTTTGCATGGACACATCATTCTAGTAGGATCGACACCATGCTTGATCGCAAATGAAATGAACTCCTCTACCCCTTGTGCATATTCATCAGATATTCGACTTTTTAACATTCATGACCGATTTGCCATAGTAGAAATCACGCAAACGGAAACTGCTACAAGAAACCCTAAGTTAATTATAATTATCTTAAACAAACGTAGTGTTATTAATTAGTATAATTATCTATACACTAAGTTAGTGTTTGATAAATTAGTGTTATCGATCTAATTCATAAATTCAGAAAAATGAAGTCTAGCTAGGTGTCTAAAACTAGAAAGAAAAGAAAAACAAAAAAAAAACAAACAAAATATATGGTATCATATATATTTAGTTTCACAACAGTTTATGAGAAATAAACCATAGGTCTCATATATATTTAGTTTTCACAACAGTCAATGGAAAAAAATACCAGAATATATGGTCTCATACATATTTTACATGAATGGTATCACAGGTGGAGGAAGGGTGTGCCGTGAAATAGGTAGAAGAAATAACAATTGACGTGAATCACATACTAGGAAGTTAGCTAGCTAAGTTTCATCATATTTAATGCTTATTTACTATCTTTTTAATGTTATTTCAACTTCTTTCAATATAGTTAATATTTATTTACTGTTTTTTTTAGAAAATTTTGTTTACAAGTAGGATAGGAAAATAAAGACTGATTAAGCATCTCACTTTCCCAAAAATAAAGTACACGTCACAAATTTATAATTTTTAGTTCAAGATAATAAAAAACACTTCTAGAATAGTGACTAACAACAATAGTCATCTCCCTTACCAAAACAGTTAACATTTGATGGGAAGATTATCAATAACTTTGATCCACCATTGCTATGGGTTTGTTGAGAGGTTACTATGTCTTAGTTATTTATTCAAACACTTAGACTAATTACTATATGGATACTTCATCACAGAGAACCGCATGCATAGTTTAACTATTTTTTAACATACCCCATTCTCTGCAAGGTTCAATCTCAGATGAAATCTAACCAATTACTTTTCTTATACATCAGAAAATATAAAAAATACAAGCAAATGAAAGCTACAGGAAAAGTTCAGTGGCCCAAATTTACAATACAGATGTTTATATAAGATATATGATTCTAATGAAAGTACAAAATACCACCTAGATATGAATATAAGAGAATTGCATGCATAGTTTAAGTATAAATAACATAGACATTTGAATCAAGCTAGATGTTTCCATAATGGGAAAGGTCAACAAAACAATCAGCAAGGCAACACTCCATGGTCCATACTTATACTAATCATTGTTTGATTGCTCGTCTCTATATTTGTGGTTTTTAGTTCATAATTGTCTCTTTATTTTGCAAATCTTGTGATTAGAGAAATACCACCTAGCTATGAGAATTTCGTCACCCAACCATTTCGACATCATATCTATATAAAAAAAAGTAATGATTAATTTTCATGATCATATAATCAATAATTAATAATTAAGAAAAACAAATCACTTTCTTAGAACCATGAGAGTAGTCATCTCTCTCACCAAAATTGTTAACATTTGATGGAAAGATTGTCAATGGACATGGATGTTTAGAGGTAACCATGTCTACATCAACATTCCATTATTATAAATTAGGTTCATACTTAGACTATAAGTTTGTTCAGAGGTTACATTAATTACTATGCCAACACTTACATTAATTACTACATGGATACTTCATCACAGAGAACTATGTATTAACTTACCCAATTTCCATGGCAAGGTTCAATCTCACATGAAATCTAACCAACTACTTATCTCTTACATCAGAAAATATAAAATTTATAGAAAAAGAAGGATACAGGGAAAGAAAAATAGAGACTGATCAAATCACTTGCCAAAATGAACATCACAAAATTACGACTATATGTGAAGGTTTTGTTTATTTATGTCTATCTTTAGTTCTATTTCTTGGACCTTATCTAAAGCCTCTGGCAATTGAATCTAAAAGCCATGAAGTGATAAAAAGTTGAGTAAGGAATCCACATATAACATATGATGATATGGGTTGTGCATCAAACTTTAACTTAAAAGGAAGACAACAGATTGTATAAAGAAGATCACATCCAAGACACCAATCTCTAAAGAAATCAACCATTAAGAATTGAATAAATTACGTTATTCAAAATTTATCAAACAACATATATAACATCCTGTAATAATAAAAACCAATCACTAGAAAATGTTTCTGGTGGTAAAAAAAAGTCAAATTAAAGGTGTGACATCAACATAATATCAAGATTTGAGCATAATTGTATCAGAAGAAGAAAATCGACTACAACTAATGACTTTTTTATGGTGAATTGGATCCTAACGAGATATCCAGGGCCTTTTCGGTTAGACGAATGTGTTTCATAACTCTCGTGTTTTCAGAACTTGAGGAACAGGAACTCAAAATATGATTGAAATTCATGGATGGAAATTTGTGAGAAATAAACCTAAATATCGAAATTATAAAAACGCAAAGCAACCTAATTGATATAAGAAGAATACCTTCTTTAATTCTTCAAGGTAATAGGAACGGGCTGTTTCTTCAACCTTCTATCGGTAGGTTATGAAGTTCTTCAATCGTTAATGGAGTCTTCTTTTAGTTCTTCGCAGTCTCCTTTAGAACGATGAAGGTGTGTTTCCTTGCCGCGGTAAATTTAGGGCTTTTGTACTTACTAAATCTTCAGGCTTCAAAACGGTGCGTTTTAAGGGAAAAGCCGCACAGTATTTTGGTAATATCGGGCCTAATGATAATACGCCGGATTTTGATTCAAAATTTATTGAGTATATACCCCGGGCGTTTGTAATCCGGGGTATTTAATTCAAATTTTAAATAAACACGGTGGACTTGATGTATTAGGCTTATTGATTAAGCTTTATAACCCCGATATCATAATATCCGGGATATAAAGTCCCAACTCTTTTTTTTAAAATTTTCGGCCATGGTTTATACATCATAATTGGTGCGCCAAGGGTATTTTAGGGTAGTATAATGTGTATTTTGTAGTAGTGCTCCTATATATGTGTATGGTTAGCTAACAGTTTTATACTGTGTTGTAGATTCTTTGCAGGTTAGAAGAGCTGCAGAGTGATCCAGATGGGGTGATCCGCTGAGGGCTCCGTACACTGGGTTATGCGAGGGTTATGGGTTTTTGTATGTACAGTATACGTTTTGGTTGTACTCAACGGTTCTTAAGTAAACCTTTTGATTTATATATATATATCAGTTTTATGTTTTGGTTTTAATCTATCTATGCCTTGTTGTAAGATCCAGTGAACTTGTTGTCAAACTAGGGTCAGGATCCATTGTGAGATCTTAGCCCAGTAACACCTCGAGTCCTACGGATTCGGGGTGTAACATTTATTATGCAAAAAAAATGTAAAACATAAAACATCTGATCAAACTCTCTCTAAGTTAAGGGATTACAAAACTGTCAAGCCCCATACGAGTAGTGTGCTCATGAAAAACTTTAGGAGGTAACCCGTTAGTTAACGTATCTGCAATCATGGAATTTGTGCTTATGTGTTCTATACAAATCTGCCCACTTTGAACTTTTTCCTTCAATGAAAATAAGTTGATGTCAATGTGCTTCTCCTTTACAAAGCTTATGTTGGTGTTGGTGAACAAAACTGCAACCTTATTGTCACAAAATAACTTCATTGACCTTTCAATTCCATTAACCACACGTAGGCCTGTTACAAAATTATGCAACCATGTCCCATGAGCAGATGCTTTAAAGCAAGCCATGAACTTTGTATCCATAGTAGAGGTAGCTACAAGTGTTTGTTTAACAATTTTCCAAGATATAGCCCCTTCAACCAGCATAAAGACATAGCCTGAGGTGGATCGTCTACTATCAATACAACCGGTAAATCAGAATCAGAATATCCAACGATCTCCAATTTGTTTGATTTCTTATAGGTCAACATATAGTTCTTCGTTATTTGCAAATACAGGATAACCCTTTTTGCTACTTTCCAATGATCCGATCCAAGATTACTTAAGTATCTGCCCAAAAGTCCCATAATGAATGCTATGTTAGGACGGGTACAAACTTGAGCATATATTAGACTCCCTACTAGTGAGGGATAGGGAACCTTTTGCATCTCTTTTATTTCAAGATTTGTTTTGTGCATTGCTTGAGACTAAACTTGTTTCTATTAGCTATTGGTGTATCTCCAGTTGAATAATCTTTCATGTTAAATTTGCTTAGTATCTTTTCAATATAGCCCTTTTCATTATAGCCTTACACACTTGAATCTCTCGTACACAGGATTCAATGGGCAAGTTCCGATGAAAGTTGGATGGCTCTCTCGTATAACCACCCTTGATATTCTCTTAAGGAGTATGTCACTATCCCAAACTTCAAGACAATCATAGCTAATCTAACAAACCTAAGAGAGTTGAATCTCTCTTATCTATACATTAATTCTGATATACCTTTGACTGTTGCAAATCTCTCAAAGGTGGAATCTTTGGGTAAAAAGAGTATTAAATAGATCTAACAATAAATCTCTTACAAAAACAATCTAGACTGATTGTAACTAAGAGAACAAAATAAACAACACAAGAATGTTAGTTGACGAGGTTCGGAGCAAGTCCTACATCCCCGGGATATTAGATTCAATGCAATCCACTAGATTTGAAATCAAAGATGAAAAAAAGTTACAGAGATAGAGTTGTAAGTGTAAAGGCAAGACAAATAAAAACAAGAGTAGAAAGAATACATAAACGAACAAGAACAAGACACAAGTATGAGAATCCAAGGATTCTCTTTGTGTTCTACAGTTTGTGGCTCGAAGTATCTTTCAAGCTAGCATCTGTCAAAGGATCTAGCGCTCAATCTCGCTTTTTGTAGAGAAGAATACTCAAACAAAGTAACAACCTCGAGAGGAGACGATGCTCATCGCTCAAGTACACCAGAAGCAAAGCTGGAGAAGAGAGACCGGCGATAGAGGAGAAAAGAGGTGAAAGAAAGATTAGGGTTAGCTCTCGGTTAACCTTATATATCTCTTCTTTAGCTTCGAACGACGTCGTCTCATTAAATGAACCAACCAGCTTGCAACAAACCTAGTCTAGCCTTCAGTATTAACATCAATCCGGTTCTTCAAATAGCAAAAGCTTCCAAGCCGGTTTCCTTCCATTTACTCTTGAGTTCGAATCTCCTCTACTTTATTTCTTCATCGGCTTATAATCCTTACAATTTACCATCATAACTCTTGTGGTTCTAGCTAACAGAAAAAGTGGATTGTCGATCATCACATATCCTTTCACCTTCATCTTCTAAGTTATCTTAGTTTAGATAAAGTGTATTCTTGCAGAAAACAAATTCATAATTAGTAACAATCTTTGTGCCAAAATCTATAGGATTAACATCTCCTCTTTTTTTTTTTCCTGTACTTTCAACTCTTTATTGTCAATCTTCTATCTAATATAGTGGTATATAACATCAATATGCTTCGTTTTCATGGCAGACTAGATCTTTACACAAGAACAAATTACTTTGTTTGTCAGTTTTAGAGTTGCAGCATATGGTTTATTGAGGATTTTAGTGAGAATCTTTTTCAACCACATAGTTTCTTTTGTTGCTTTAGTAGCAGCTATGTACTCAACCTCTGTCAATGAAAGAGCAACAATAGATTGTTGTTGAGATTTCCAAGATATGTAGTTTTCACACCAATTATGAACATAGGCAATGGTGGACTTTCTAGCGTCTTTGTTTCTAGCATAATCTAAATCAAAATATCCCACAAGATCATTAGTATCACAATGTACACCATATTCTAGAGCAAGGGAAGAAGTACCAACTATATATCTTAGCTGGAATTTCATAGGAAACCAATGCTTCTGAGAAGGGTTAGACATATATCTGCTTAGAACACTAACAACAAAGGTAAGGTCAGGCCTAATACAAATCATATAGTACACTATAGAACCTATAGTTGCATCATATGGAACCAATATCATGCTCTTAAGCATTTGAAGTCATATCAGATGTTCTGGTAAGATCAAGATGAGCTCCCAGAGGCATTGGTGTTGGCTTTAAAAATTTCATGTTGAATATGTCCAACACTTTCAATATATAGTCGTGTTGTGTCAACCATATCTTCCTTTTACTTACGTCTCTTGCAATTTTATGCCAAGTATCCTTTGTGCAGGACTAAGATCCTTCATATCAAAGGTGTTTTTCAATGAAGATTTTACTTCACTGACTTTACCCTTGGTTTACAAACTATGAAAATGTCATCAACATATAACATAACATATAAGGAACTATCAGTCATAATAAACTTGAAATATAAGCATGATTTGTAAGAGCATTGAGTGAAGCCAAGGTTTTTCCTGCAATAATCAAATATTTTATTCCATTGTCTTGGGATCGTTGTAACCATATATAAATTTATTAAGCAAGCAAGCATGATCAGGAAAATTTACATCAATTTATCCCTTGAGTTGTCTCATGTATATAGTTTCATCAAGACTACAACAATGGATATAAGCAAGCAAGCCCTTGGGTTGTCTCATGTAACCATATATAAATTTATTAAGAAAGTTGTTTTAACATCCATCTGATCAATCTCATAATCAAACACAACAACAATGGATATAAGCAATCTCAAGGTTTTATATTTTACCACAGGGGCAAATTTTTCATTATAATCCTCCCCTTCCCTTTGTGTAAAACCCTTAGCCACTAATCTAGCTTTAAACATAGGTGTATCAAGTGGGTTTTGACTTTCCTTTACTTTGTATACCCATTTACAACCAATCAGTCTAGCATCTTTGGGTTTAAGTACAAGAGTCCAAGTATTATTTATTTTCATAGATTCAATATCTTCATTCATAACAGATTTCCACTCATTGTAGTGAATGAATCTAATAGAATGTTCATACGACTCATGAGTAGGAAGTGAAATAACCTCAGCAATTGAGACGGCATATTCTATAATATGATTAAATCTATTCCCAACATGCTCAACTAAATTCATGTACTTTGGGTTTGGTTTCTTATGCCTAGGTTCTGTATCTCTAGTAAGTTGATAATCAGTGAAAGAAGGCAGAATAGGCATAAGAAGAACATATTCATGCATATAAGATATATTATCAGTATCATCATCAGAGTCATGAGAAGATAAATCATGTATATTATGTATAGAAGTATCAGCATGATCAGAAGAATTTAGAGAGGTAGGAGAATCAGAATTGCTTACTGTCCCACCTAATTAGTGAGGTGGAGGTACATGACAAGAAGAAGAAGTGTCTCTCTCTTGAAGAAGTGTCTTTCGAGACATTTGAATGACTAGAAGTATTGTTGACAAAATATGAGTGAGCTCTAGTGTTTCTGGCAACACCACTATCAACATCTTCCTCAATAAGATTTGTATCATCAATGAGATCATAAAAAGCCACACCTGAATCTTTTTCCCTATTATGTAACTCGGTAGAGATATTAGTAGACTTTTTACAAGGAAATTCAATAAAGTCACATCTCTAATTATAATTATTTTATAAGCTCTAGATTGTAAGGTTAACGGTTTATATCCTTTGACACTTAATGGATATCCTAACATAAAACATTTATGTGCTCTAGGATTAAGTTTACCATCAGACAGCTTAGCATAGGCAACACACCCAAAGGTTTTAGGATGGGTTACTAGAACAAAGCTCTTGAGCAGTTTTCAGATTTATAGCTGTAGTAGGGGACCTGTTTATAAGATAGGCAGTAGTGGTGATAGCTTCTCCCTACAGGGAGTTTTTTAAAACAAACGTGATAAGCATACATTTAGATTTCTCTAGGAGGATTCTATTCATTCTCTCTGCTTATCATTCTGCTGAGGAGTACCTGAGACAGTGAGGTGTCTATTTATGCCTTGTTCATGGCAAAAATTGTTGAATTTTGTATTACAGAATTCAATACCATTGTCACTTCTAAAAAATTTTAACCTATGGTTGGGTTGTCCTTCTATTGTAATTTTTCAGTGCTTAAAGTTTTCTAGGGCATCATTCTTATTCCAACGAATATACACCCACTTTTTTCTAGAAAAGTGATCTAATAAGGGATAGGAAATATCTTCTATCCCCATTAGTATCAACTTGAGTTGGTCCCCAATGGTCAGAGTGAACATACTTTAGAGGTATACTAGCTTGAAACTTGGATCTAGTGAAGGAGGATCTAGTAGATTTTCCTAGTATACAAGCCTCACAAGTCTTAAGGTCACTAGGTTTTCCATCTATACTCTCATTCTTAAAGAGATAATATAAACCATATTCCCTACATGTACTAACCTATAGTCCCAGGTCAGAGTTTGCGCAAGAGATAAACAAACAAAATTATCAATATGATTAATTCAGGTTTCCAACAACGTGATAAAGACCATTTTTCTTAATACCTTTAACAATCACTCTTCCATCTCTAGAGAAGGATCTAATGCCAAAGTGAATATGAATATCACAATTTAAATCATCAAATATTCTTTTGGATAAAAGATTTATTCTAAGATCAAAAACCCATCTAGCATTTTGAATTATTCTAACTTTAACATCATGCATGCGAAAAGGTACAAAATCAATGCCTTTTGTGCCTAGAGATGTATGATCTCCAAGTCTAACTTCTCCTTCATCATGCTTATGCAAATAATTAAAATGACATTCATGAGGAGTAGCATGCATTGTACATCCAAAATGACATTCATGAGGAGTAGCAGGTAGCATAGCAGAACAAATAAGTAACTATTGATCATGATAAGACATGTATTTACACAAGGTAGAAGCTAGTACCATTATTAGTTGATTTCTTAGCTTCATCATGTTTATTCTTCCTACATTCAGGTGATTTATGCCCTTTCTTACCACAATAATAACAGGTGATAGTCATTTCTTTGTCCTTATTAGAGTTATTGTTGTTCTTAGAACTATTATTTTCAGTATTACTACCCTTTGCTTTATCAAAATTCTGAGTGCTTTTATTCTTATCCTTATTTTTCCCTTTAACATTCATGAGTTCGTTCTTAAGTTCTCTAGCATTAGGTTTGGTCTTAAACACTTTCATCTCTTCATTTTTCTGTAAAATAACATCTAGTAGTTCTTCATAGTCAAATCCTTATGACCATACTAAATAACATCCTTAAACATATTAAATTGGGCAGGTAAGGAATTCAATATAATAACAGCTTGATGAGTATCATCAATTTTATCATTACAACGTTCTAGATCAAGAGTCATGCGAAGAAAAGCATCTAGATTGTCATTCAAAGTCAAGGAAGTATCCACTTTAAAATGAAACAGAAGACATAAGAGAGAAATGCGACTAGGCATGCTTTTTACTTAGAAAAGAGATTCAAGAGTATCCTAAAGAGTTTTAGAGTAACCTGTGTTAGGGCTTGACATCCTACCTCATCAGTGAGGTGAAACATTATTTCAGAGTGAGCTATTTGATCTAGCTCTTCCTTATCCTCCTCCTTTGTCCCGTCAGCATAGGTTTGGGTGACAACTTTCCAGCATTATTTCTCCCTTATCAAGATGGCCGTCATCTTGATCTACCACATGGCAAAGTCAATGTTGCCATCAAAAGGTTTGATTTTAGCCGTATCAACCTTTCTTGGAACTTTGGAAGAGAGAACAAATTAGTACTTTTAGATATTATTAACAAGAATATTAAGTACTTTGAACAACAATAAGAAAAGTGAGTAAAATAGACTTCTCCCAATTAAATCCTTCTTCACAATCACTTAAAAAACTTCTTAATAGCTATCTTGGAAACACTTTATACCGGATATAGACCTAGGATTACACAAGAACCTCTAGAAAAATCGAAAGAATCAACTCTTGCAGATACTTTTGGAAGTTAAAGGTCTTCCTGAGACCCAATCGACGGATTGGTAATCTCCAAGGAAATGAAGTTAGAAGCAGTGAGGACAAGAGGATATAGACCGTCTTTTGTAGGTTATAGATTGAAAGAAGTCAGGAAACCTAGTTTTTGTTGTCTGTAATCTAGATCAAGGCAACTAACTTGCGGAAAGCGTAGCTATACTTAAGATATGTAAGCTTGAAGGTAGCAGTGGAAGCAGATTTGTTAAGTAAAAAACTTGTAAAATATCGAGATCGAAGAGAAGAATAAAGAAACCCTCAAAGCTGAGTATTTTGGTCTTTGAAACTTAGAAAATCACAAACGTTTCGAACCTCCGGTGAATGAACACACGGCTAATGCCGATTTATGTTAAAAAAAGACCAGATCACTTTGATATTAGAGAGATCTTCAAGAAAAGCAAGCTTCAATAGCAATTTGAAAAGAGTATTTAACAAATCTAACAA
Organism: Fagopyrum tataricum; assembly: GCA_002319775.1. NCBI lineage: Eukaryota > Viridiplantae > Streptophyta > Magnoliopsida > Caryophyllales > Polygonaceae > Fagopyrum > Fagopyrum tataricum. Next base: position 20,600,849 of record CM008282.1, on the reverse strand, counting down.
TAAATCTCATACAGAAACAATGTAGAGTGATTGTAACTAAGAGAATATGATAAAAAACACAAGTTCGTTGACGAGGTTCGGAGCAAGTCCTACGTCCCCGGGATCTCAGATTCAATCCAAACCACTAGTTTTGAAGCCAAAGCCGAAAACAAGAGTTACAAAGATAGAATTGTAAGTGTAAAGCCAAGACAAAGAAGAACAAGAGTAGAAATAACACATAAACGAAAAAGAACAAGACACAAGTCTTAGAATCCAAGGATTCTCTTTGTGTTCCATGGTCTGTGGTTCGAAGTATCTTTCAAGCTAGAAGTCGTCGAAGGATCTAACGCTCAATCTCACTTTATGTAGAGAAGAACACTCAGACCAAGCAACAACCTCGAGAGGAGACGATGCTCATCGCTCAAGAACACCAGAAGCAAAGTTGGAGAAGAGAGAGCGGTAATAGAGGAGTAGAGAGGTGTGAGAGAGAGAGATTAGGGTTAGGTTTAGCTCTCGGCTAACCTTATATATCTTTTCTTCAGCTTCAAACGACGCCGTCTCAGTAAATGAACCAACCAGCTTGCAAGAAACTCAATTTACATCAACCCGGTTCTTCAAATAGCAAAAGCTTCCAAGCCGGTTTCCATCCATCTAGTCTTGAGTTTGAATCTCCTCTGCTTCATTTCTTCATCGACTTATACTCCTTACATTAAGCTGCGGATTCTCCAAATGGGAGTCAATATCAATAGTTTTGTTAATTTCTTGGCTTTCATAGAGCAGTCGAGAAGTCTGTTGGAGGTGGTGGACTTCTCCTATGGTGGCTTCATTGGAGAATCATAAAAAATTTCTATTCTTGACAAGTATGAACACCACAAAGTTAGCTAGACTGTCTATTCTTAACTTGAGTGACAACAAGATGAGCGGGATGAGACCCACCTCGATGTTCGATCACTCTGTCATCCTTGAAATCCCTAAGATTGGGTTGGAACCTCTTCACGGGGTTTGGTCAATCAACCATCGCCAAAAAAATTTTGTCTCGTCACTAGTGGAGTTCTCACCGCCTCTAAATAAACTTCAAGGACATACACCGGACTTCATACTTTGTCTTCGCTGGCAAAATATGGACTATTTAAACATTAGTTTCAACATGCTTCAAGGTTATGTTCATGTCCCGTCTTCTACCATTTCTTAATTCTATGCTTCATCATGGGTATAATTCCTTGCTTGTTGAAACTCACTTCATTAAATCTCAAACAAAATCAACTTTAAGGGATAACTCCTTCTCGCATATTTGGGTCTTGTGAGTCACTATCACTATATATACTCTTAAATTGGGTGGTAACTTATTAGAAGGTTCAATACAACACTCATTGGTTAATTGCACGGGGTTGTCGTTCCTTCATCTTCAGGATAACAAGCTCAATGGTACATTTCCTCAATGATTAGGAGTTCTTCTTGATTTTGAAGTACTTATCTTATGATCAAATCACTTGAAGGTTCCTCTAATGAGTTCAAGCATTACAAACCACTCCCCGAACCTACATATTCTCGATATCTCAAACAACTATCTTAACGGTGAGCTACCTTGTGATCTACTTAAGAGCATGCACACAATGATTGACATAAGCAATAGGCCACCGTGGGAAAAATCAGTCTTTAGAATTTATTATGGTCGAGACTTTTGAAAATATGGGTCAAAGGGTTTAACCACCGTCAACTCCATAAAATGTCGATGAATTTTGTATAAATAGATGTATCAAACAACAGATTTGAAGGACACATTCCTAAGTCCATAGAAGATCTTGTTTCCACGATATGGCTCACAACAACTTTCATCACATTACTTTCACAACATGTGTCATAAATTGTAATTAACGTGAAGAATATAAACACCTTTCTTCACATTACTTACATCCACATTGAATCCACCACATCTAACATATGAATTGTAATAAATTCATAAATTCATAATAGTCTTTAGTTTTTAGAAAGTCTTTTTGCTGAGATGAAACCATGTGTCATAAATTCATAATAGTCAAAAGCCCAAAATGATAAATAATAATAATAATAATATTTAAAAAAAATTGTTAAGCTTCTGGGTTGGTATACTTCATTACTCTCTGCAAGCAGCAACTTCATTTATATTAGGTTTTTGTTAGATAAAGATACAAGAGTTCAACAACTTATGATTTTCTAATTTCTTTCACAACATCACTTACAATAAGTAACTTGGCCATCTAACTAAATTTATACTTCAATAGCATAACACTACTTGAATTAGATGATCGATGAGACACCCAAAATGCAATACAGGGGCAGAGACAAGGAGGGACTTTGGTGAATATGGTATACACTGCTCTGCTAGTTTATTATTTAGCCTTAGGTGAATATGGTATATACTGTTCTGTTAACTTATTTGGTAGATGGAGAGAGGTGTTTGGAGTGCATGGTTCTTCTTCGAGGAAAAAGTTTCATCTTATTTTTATAAAAATTATTTAAGCAAATACAATATATTTAGATGGAGAGATTAAGTAAAGTTTATTATTTCATTAGCTCTTAATTAATACTATCAACTCAATTAAAATTTGTTCTTATACACTAGCTAGTTTATCAACCATTCAATATTTTTATTTGAAAATTTAGATATAAAATACAACTTTAAAATTAATATAAAAAATAAACTTCTTGTTGTATATTTTCCTTTTAAGAAAATATACAAAAATGATAGAACACTTGTGGTTGAATTGTTATACTTCAGTACTTCATGGTCCTCTAGCTGCTTCAACAGCTAGTTACAAGTACTTATATGGATCTACAAAGTCATTTCCTTTATACATTATAAAGGAGAGTCGAGGGAATGAATAGTACTGGACATGTTGATCTTATTTAAAGTTTTTGGGCTTTACTGGACGATTATCCAATTTGATTGTATGATGGCCTTGCCATCTTTTCTTCTCCGCCTCTTCAAATACAGTGTTGCCAATTAGACACGTGTTTGGAAGCGTGGCAACTTCTTCACCTATTAACACTGCACAATTAATACGTGTTTTTCATTCATACCTCCAACACATCAGACATGGAAGGATAAATCTAGGATCAAATTATCCGTAAGTTCCACCATGATCGACTTTGTAGTTTCATTCTCGGGCGACTAAAGGTTTCCAACAATCCAGAAGCTAAGCAACCTGGTTTAATTGATGGATTTTGAGCTCGATTCAATCGTCTTCTGCTCGGTAATTTCGCATTTCTCCGACCCTAATTTTCTATTTAGCTTGGTTCAACCTCTTCTTTATTTAATTCATGGAGTAATTATGGTTTTATTTTCGTTTCAAACTCAAATATTTCAGTTCTGATTCTTCCGGTTCCCCTCTCTCCGTATGATTTCTCCCTAACCTTCTTTCCTTTTGTAATTGAAGATATTATTGTGTTTCGGATTGAGAACAGGGGAAGCCGCCTCTTTCGATCATGCCGACGCCGTCCCCCTACATATGACATTATGTGATTATAGGTGAAGACTTCATGTTGATTATAATCCTTTCCATCTGTAAGTTTGTATTTGTAAATAGAGATAAAGTTCTTTGCATAAGCTTTATTTATTGGGTCATTAGATCTTGTTTCCGCCTCCCGTAATTGATTATGTTGTTGTTATAACTCTTCAGTTAATGAGCTTCTCTTTCATGGAACCCTACGAACAGAAGCGTCGTCCGAACAATTGCTGCAACTAGGTACTTCCTCATTCTCATTTCGAGTCTTCTTTCTTTGTTTGTTTGTATGTTTGATTATTTTCAATATAATTCTTCGATCGAGTCTTACTGCTCATGATTTGTAATAGATTGCTTAATTAATAGATTTTGTCTTCTCCAAGAGGGAAGACCCTGATCAGTCGTAAGCCATAGAAGGTTTATATTTCAGCCCATAAACATATTTAAAAATCATCCAACGCATAACACTACAACTTTATACTTCTAGCTAGGTATGTTTGTTTTCTTCAAAGATGTCAATCTTACTGATATTTGTTTGAAAGCTAAAAAGATAGAAATGTAAAAGCAAGAACCTCAATTTTTGGCCTACAGAAATCTGAAAGCTAAAAAAAGATAGAAATGGAACACCTAATAAGTTTAAAATGGTCTTATATATTCTCTTCTTGAAATTTTAATGCACTGAAGTTGGAAATGCATTTGTTGTGCTCTACATATAGAGTTTTGCTTTTCAGCTGAATAGGAAGCCATTTAAAAATACAATAACTTTGATCTTCTCTGTTTAGAACATGCTAATGTTGTTTTTGTCTTAATTTTGCATCCAAGGTAGCTTTACAAATCAAGGGGACTGTAAATATAGCGCTACAATGATATTCTGATGCTCATGGTCTATTGTGAAAAATGAGAGAGCTTTCATCAACTTCTTGATTTGGGTATTTCAGCGCCCCAGATTTTCGAGGCTAGCAACAGTTTGATCTTTCCGGTTGCTCATGATTAACTAATAGTCTTTCCTTCATTGAGAAACTTTACAATTGTATCCCTGTAAAGATCACACCTTTTTCAGTTTTTACGATAACTAGCTATCCTGAAAATAGCCATGTAAAGGAAGCAAGTATTCATAAAATAGTCAAGAAAAGGAAGCAAGTATTCAGTTTTTACGATAACTAGCTATCTTGAAAATAGTCATGAAAAGGAAGCAAGTAGATTATGTAAGGAGATGTTGAGGTCTAATTTCACCACAACATAAATTGTAACTACGATGATAACAGTTGTAGCCAGCTACAATTGTAACTTCCTTGGTATCTCTTCCATCACATCTTCAATTCTAGATTTGAATCCCTGCCAATTCAACAAGTAGGATTGATAACCACATTGAAGGTTCAATATCTTAACAAATTTACATTATCATGAAGCTAAATGACCCACCTACTTTGACTCGATCTTGAGTTCATGTCGAACTCTACCCACCGTCCTTTGGGATTAAGTAGGAAGAAGAGGACCTAAGCCCATGAGATCATGGCCATCCGATCCCCAACCAGAGTACTCATCTTCATCATCCGGCATTGTTGCTCCTGTTTGAGCCTAGCTTTTTGGACATCTTGAAGACAAACTTTGGGGTTTTATATATATATATAATTATGTATATATATATATATATATATATATATATATATCCATAGATTTGGGTTTAATGGATAACTATTGATAAAACAAACATATAATTGTATTGATTTAGTACTAAAATAATCTATTCCCGAATAAATGTACAACGGACTATCACCTTATCGAATTCAGACCATTGGGATATCCTCTAATGCAAGACTCTCCCCCTCCTTCATGGCATAACACCAGAAGGCCTCACAACCTTGTGCAATCAATCTCGCTGCCCGTATCGCGCTGATAACCATGCCTGACTTTTCAAGGTCCCAACCTCGGAAAACTTCTATCTGACCTAACTCGGTAGAGATGGTCAAAGTCCTCCTACCTACATCTAATATTGCATGGTGTCTATCCATCCAATCCATACCTAGAATGACTTCTTCATGCTCTAATGGCATGACAAAGAAGTCATAAGTAACACACGATTCCCTACAGAAATGGGACAATCACGAATCTCACGAGTACCTCTAACCCTACTACCATCTGGTATCCCTATACTAAAGGGTATCCCCTCAGTCGTATCTAGACTCAAACGCTCAACACATGCATCAGATATAAAGGAATGCGTAGCACCCGTATCAAACAAAACTCTAACAGTTAAACCATGAACCAGAATGGTACCTGTAGAAGTCGGTGCGCTGCCTCCTCTACACTCCTCAGCTCAAAAACTCTACCCTGAGCTCCTTTGGTGTCAGTGGTACTTCCACCACAACCTCTACCTCTGCTCGGCCGGGGAACATATCCCTGAGTAGTAGGACGATCCGAAACTCTCTGATGTCCCTGTATTTGCTGCTAAGGTGGCCTTTGTCCACCTCTTGCTGCACTAGTAGGAGAAGAACCCTGTTGTGATGAAGCTCCACCCTGTCTACAAAAGACAGCTTTATGGCCTGGTCTGCCACAAGTGTAACAAGTCACTGTCTGCCTCGTACACTTTGGTCGTATATGTCCATAACCACCACAGTTGAAGCACTGTCGTCTCTTATTTGTAACTGGTGCAGATGAGGAATAACTCCGGCGTATCTGGCCTCGCCTTGAACTAGCAGCTCCACCAGCACCACTGGTTTGCCCAGTCCGCTATCTCTTCTTCGACCCGCCGGTCTGAGAAGTTCTTCAATTTCTAGCCCGCTCTCGCTCATAATTTGAAGCTCTGTCCTGATAGTCCATCAAGGACTCACAATGAAATCCTGCCATATAAGTCCGGGTAGCATCCCTCCGTCGTCGGGAAAAGAGATACACATGCTAATCTGCAGGAGGTGCAGCTGGACCCAACAAAGCCAGCTCCTCCGAAAATCTCCTGATAGCCTTAGAGACTGGTACATCCTCAAATCCAGCCTCAACAAAATCGCACAGTTTCTCCCTCCTCAATGAGGCAGGGCAGAAACGCTCTCTGATCATACTCCTCATCTGGTCATAACTGGTAACCTGACCCCGTACAGATCTCCACCAGTGTTGTGCCAAGTTTCGGAATAGAGTCTGCACTAACTCTATCTGTTTGTCAGCTGGACACCTAATAGACTCAAGAGCTGAGTATACATGTCCGATCCACAGCTCCACCTCTAACCCCACATTCCCAGAGAAGGGGGGTACACCCATCTGATGAAATGCCTTCAACCACGTATCTGGTCGAGGCCCTCTATACTCCTCTGGAACTTGAGCAATCTCAACAGCACGTGCCTGTACAGTTGGAACCCGAGTAGCTCCTTGGGATCTCTCAGATGATCCCTCCTGTGCTGGCAAATCCGGGGCACGTCTACCCGCTCTAGCAGCCTCCTCAACTCGTCTAATATACACGCGGAACTTAGGTCCCCCATAGAGACATGATCCGAGTCATCTGACTGGAATCGCTGTGGTCTTTGTCTCCCAGCTACACCGTTCCCAGTCTCAGGAATGACACTCTCAGCAACATCCTCATGGACCTACTCCGTTGTAGGTGGATCCATAGCGGGAATCTTACTCTGTCCTATCACTACTAGAGGAAGAGGGGGTCTACCCCTACCTCGTCCAACTACAGATAAGACTCTAGTCCGAACCATCTGCAGGGTATAAACCTAACTTAGAAGGCTATATATATGTCATATGTATAGATATATAAAGTCAATCACAACATCACATAAGGTAATATCTGTATATATATCTATACTGTCGAGGTTTTCAGAGGGGTGATGGCTTCTCTTACACACTATCTCAAAACATTTGTACTCATTTTAGAACCAAAAATCTTTTGAAAAGTCAGACCCCTTTCGGGTTCTGTTTATTTCTCTATTCGACCTTTATTGCAGATTGCAAGTGCCATTGTTGTCAACCTAAGGCTCTGATACCAACTTTGTAACACCCCGAATCCGTAGGACTCGAGGCGATACTACGCTAGGATCTCACAATGAATCCTGACCCTAGCCTAACAACAAGTTCACTAGATCTTACAACAAGGCACAGATAGATTAAAACCAAATATCAAACTGTAATATATATACATATCAAAGGGTATACAAAGTACCGCTGAGTACAATCAAAACATGTATCTGTACATACAAAATATCCTCATCCCACGCATAACCTAGTGTACGAAGCCCTTAACGGATCACCCCATCTGGATCACTCTACAGTTCTCCTAACCTGTAAAGCATCTACAACACGGTATAAAACCGTTAGCTAACCATACATATATAAGATAATACATAAGCACAAACACACTTCAGGAAAACATAAACATATAATCATGCTGTCACACATTTACCCGGTTAATTATCTTTATAAAATCCAACACTCAAATCGTATAAATATATGTATATAAATATATGTGACACAAGGAATATATAATCCTCGCCTCTCGGGGATGTTGTCAGCTGGAGTGGTATCTGGTAACACTTTCCCGTATACCCTATGGGAGTGGTAGGTGCCCGTCCCGTGTACCAGATCTGGCCTATCCGTAGAGAACCTCCCAAACTCCCAGTGGGATGTAAGGGCAAGCTGTCACGGCCCTACAATGGGCAATCACTAAACCATAGGTCGGTAATAATCAACATCACATGCTATCAAGCATATATCAAACACCACTCATGCATACATCCGGTATAAGGATGGTAGCTAAGTAAGTCCTATGGACTTACCTCAACCTCGATGAAATCTCAAACACGATCAACTCCAATCCGGAGGACATCACTGCCTAATAACAAGGAATAAAGAGATATTACATCTCTTATCAATCAAAGGGGTCACACCTAGACCCAAGGGATCCATAAGGATCATATTGAAAATCAACTAAACCTCAAAGCCATAACCGGCATATATCGACACCATACTCATCATCATTCTATCCTCATATACATACCTAGCATGCCACTAACCCGCTCATACTAGGAAAGGAAAGGATCAATACTCCTCTAAGTAGATCTTGTACAAGACGCACCTACGGAACAGGAAAGACGCAGGGGCGGAATGACGGCAGGCGCAGGTGCGTAGACACGCTGGCGCTGGCGCGGTGACCGTGGCCGCGGGGGCGGCGACACTAAGGCGCGGGTGCGGTGACAAGGTCCCGCAGGGGCGGCGACAGTGCAGAACGTGATCCCCGTCTTCTCTTCCACTTTTCACACGATGATTTCAATTCTTTATCATTCAACAGCCACATTCATACACATACATATACATACAAACATCGATATGTATCCTAGGGAATCCAATCCTAAGCTGAGGAAGAATGAAAGAAATCAAAGGAAGTAAGAAAGGATCAATACTCCTCTAAGTAGATCTTGTACAAGACGCACCTGCGGAACAGGAAAGACGCAGGGGCGGAATGACGGCAGGCGCAGGTGCGTAGACACGCTGGCGCGGGCGCGGTGACCGTGGCCGCGGGGGCGGCGACACTAAGGCGCGGGTGCGGTGACAAGGTCCCGCAGGGGCGGCGACAGTGCAGAACGTGATCCCCGTCTTCTCTTCCACTTTTCACACGATGATTTCAATTCTTTATCATTCAACAGCCACATTCATACACATACATATACATACAAACATCGATATGTATCCTAGGGAATCCAATCCTAAGCTGAGGAAGAATGAAAGAAATCAAAGGAAGTAAGAAAGAAGAAAGAAAGAAGAAAGAAAGAAGAAGAGCAACTCACCACTGTTGTGGCCAAAGAAAGGGAATGATCAACACAACTCCTTCAGCTGGCTTCCAAGCTCAGCAACAACACACAACATCATCCTCATCCAAAGTCACACAAGTTCTCTTCCAAACAAAGAAGAATTCAAGGACAAGATCAAGGAGAAGGAAGGAGACAAGAAGAACGTGAGGGTAGCTGGAATGAAGATGAAGAACCCTTGATCAGAAAGCAAAGAAGAAGCATAAGAAGGAAGAGAAGAAAGGGTAAAGCACGGTCCAACGTTCAACAAAACCGGCTGCAACCGCATGAAACCGCAGGGCGGCATCCTGAGCCGCAGGGGCGGCGCAAAGCACCCGCAGGGCGGCTAGGTCCAACTCGACTCTATAGATCAAGGCTCTTACAAAGGGTTCTCTAATGACTTCCAACATTGCAAACTCATTTCCAAGCCTAAGTATTCTTGACATCTTAAAAAATTATCTAACCGGTGAGCTACCTTGTGATCTATTCAAGAGCATGAAGACGATGGTTAATATAAGAAAGAGTCCGACGTGGAAAAAAAGGTGTTTATTATGATAAAGACTCGAATATGATGACCAGAATTAAAGGGTTTAACTGTCAACTGGATAAAATCTCGATGGATTTAGTATTAATAGATGTATCCAACAACAAATTTGAAGGACACATTCCTGAGTCCATAGGAGATCTTCTCTCCATGAGATGGTTTAATCTAGCTCACAACAACTTCACCGGCAATATCCCGCCATCCTTGGGCAATCTCACACTGTTGGAATCCTTAGACTTGTCTTTCAATGGACTTGAGGGACAGATTCCTTATGCATTGGTGAATCTAGAATTTCTGGAGTACTTCAATGTCTCTGAAAATAGTTTGTTTGGACCTGTGCCAACGGCCAAACAGTTTGGCACGTTCTAAGACAACTCTTATCTCGGGAATCCAAGGCTATGTGATGATTTTCTGACAAAAAAATGCAAAACAAAGGTTGTACCACCTGATTCAACACCAGATGAAGACAACAACTTTGAATCTTCAGGTATCCACGAGTGGGAGATTAGTTTGGGGATATTTCATTTTTTGGGAGAAAAACTATTATTGGGTAACCAAATTGATATTTACGGTAGAAATTGCTATGATGCATTGTAGGATGTGGATGTGTCAATGTAGAAGAACTGAAGCAATATGTTTTGAAGGTCACTTAAGAGAGATCTTATCACATAGTACTGGGTAACCAAGTTTTGTACTATGTTTTGTAACATGTAGTAGTTATTGCATAATGTGTGCTGAATGTACTTGTATTACGTTCTTTTGCTGAGATGGAACCATTTTTCGTGTAAAAATCACCATGTTCGAACCCAGTAGCTACCACATATTACTTTCTGTCATGAAGTGAGCTACAATACACAAATCACAAAGATAACATCACATTTAATTTAATTCTCATTAAAAGGCAAAATTTACTTGTTAGTTTTTATAAAAAAGATTTGTCTACTTGAAATCTTCAAAGTTTGAACATATCATATTTGTTGCCCAAACATTTTAAACTTTTTTCAGTACTAGCTATATGATACATAGATTATCTCAATGCCCAAAACCTAATTATTTAAAAATGTATCATTTTTAGAAAATTTAATTGTACACAAAAACCCTCAACATAAATAAAATTTGGTAATGTTATATTGGTCGTTCCTATACAAGTTATAAGATGCATTCCCAAAAATCTAATATTTTAAAATTTTCGAAATTTTTCAAAAGCTACGGTCACTCCATGTCTCCGTGTATATGATGATGCCTACGTGAAAGTCGCCTAAAATCACTAAAATATTATTTATGGAGTGAGAGTTCATACCCAAACATAAATTCATTCAAAATATATAGATTAAGTATTCCCAAAGTGATTCCACAAACAAATCACAACCAAATCCCATGAAAAGAATCTCCCACAAATGGAAACCTGAAGGTATAGACTCAAAGTCTTCAGCCGGTGTTGACGGTGGTACTATATCCTTCTTTACACACTTCTTAGTCAAAAAATCGCCACACAACATTGGATTTCCACAATACGAGTTTTCTGAGAATCCGCTCATGTACTTTGTTAAAAAAAATGTATAAGGATTCCAACATACTCAAATTGCCTAGTAACTATAGGATGCTACTTGTGCAGTTGATATGAGCCAAGTTTAGGCACTAAAATTGATAAGATCTCCAATTTGTTTTGCGAGAAATCTAATAGAACCAAGGTATCTAATGTAAGATTATTAATCTTATAATTATGTGTGGGCTTACATATTATAATAAATAAGTATATTATGTGACTATTTAATAGCGGGTTAATAAAAGTGATTTAATTAGGTAAAGTTCGTATACTTTAATTAAGTGGTATTGACTTAATTAGTAAATATCATATTTTGGACCAATAGGTTTAATGAGATTCTATTAGGTCAATATACGAAGGATATTAGTTTATGGTATCCAATACGTCAAATCAACTAGCCGTTTTTATATTTTTACCCATCCAAGAGAAAAAGTAAAGAACTATTAAAGAGATTTGACTAAGGAAGACGATATGTATATATATATATATGGGTATTAAAATTTTAATCGTGCTTGGTTATTAGAAAAACTAAGTTCTTTGTAATCGTGCATGTCTCTTTATTGAATCTATAATTGTATGCTCTTTATATATGAACGTATGATATCCACGTGTATATGTTGCAACTAATTGAGTTTTTTTTTTCATTTTATTGTTTATTTTTTTTTATGGTGGTTCATGCTTTGATTTGACTTTTCAATCAACTTAAAAAAACTCCAATTTTTTTGGATTGAAAAATTACAGGACGTGTGGTTGTCTACGTTACTATATATATACTCGGTGTGCGTGCATAGCACGCGTGATCGAAACACTATTAGAGAATATAGTTTACTGAGTTCAACTAGAGAATTATGTAAGAAGGATTAAGCTGAGAAGATTGATCGGATGATTGCCACATTAAATTAGGATGACATAATTTGGTACTTAAGGTACATGCACCGAATTAACCAAAAACTTGTTCAAATACTCTGATACATAAGCAGGAAATAGCAAGATTACACACCAAGTCAATCTAGAAAACTAAGGTATAATGAAGCCCCTAAAGAACAAAACCCACATAACAAAATTCTCAAATCTTGAAAAAGCCATACGTCTAAGCATTGAGGGTCTCATTATGCCATTGAAACAAGCTGAAGAATGCTTGTTTGAGAGACCATTCAGCTCTGTAATAATTGACAATGAACTCATTATCGTTCATGTAATCTGGGATCTCTTCATATTTCATAAGCATGAACTTCTTCTAGTTCTTCTCATCCTCGATCTCTTCTTGATGGATCTAATTCAAATTCTTGATCTCTTTTCTCCTTCTAACAGCAAGAGTTGTTGCCTGTTCAGACAAGATGAAGAAGAAGACATTGTACAAATGTGTTGACATATACCTTCTCCCATTCTTGTTGCATAATTCATGTGGAATATGAAATAATTCATGCCGGTTTTGTTGAATATGCAAAATTGAAAATAGATATATAATAATTAGGAGGAGGGAAACTCAACTGAAATTTTCTTTTTGTTGTTAAATTTTATGTTTTTGAGTAGATAAATTTAAATGAATTTTACATCTTATTTTCTCTCTTTACCCCTTGACCAATTGCATTTTGTTTCCATTCCAACCAAACGGACACCTAATGTGAAAAGATGAAGAACAAGCGCATGGCTTCATGGCATTACCATACAGGAGCATGTGGGAACAATGGGACGATTATCTTATGACAATGCTTTGTGTTTGAGTCTCAAAACTCCCTAAACATGAACATCAATAGTTTTATAACAATTTCTATTTTATTCAATATGTAAAATTTGTTAATAATACCTTCAAGGATGCATACCTCAGGGACAAGGGCAGTACCAAATCGTGCAGTTCGGGTAGGGTACACACAGTCATACATGTCAGCACCTAGAGCACTGCAAACTACCATATCGAAAGGATAACCGACACCCTGAAGAAGAGAAATATAATCAGAGAGATTGCCCTTTTCAATAATTAAGGGGAAACCATTCTGTTCATTAATAATGTTATGTTCTCAATACCATAAAGTATCGCGGCTTATTTTCAGGCAATGCTGCTGTGCAGTGAGCAACAACGTGCCAAAATGAATCCTTGCTTTCACCCCCTAAAAGACCACCTATAGCATAACTGTCAATGTGACAATTAATCACAAAAACATGAGTTCTTCATTATCCTAGAATTCAATTTTTAATATTGCAAGATTTAGAAATATACATACCCAGGTAAATCTCTTTCGACCAATACTTTGACACAAGTATCCCTAGAAACAATAGTATAATTCAGAAAGGGGACCCACTGAAATGAGATACAAAATTTTATTAAAGGAAATTTCACCTCAGTGTCAAGGCCACCTTGTACAATACCAAATAAGTTATGCTCTTTTGGTCTCTTGTGAGCTGTAAAATATTGTGTAAGAATAAAATTTCAAAATAAAGTAAGAAAGATAGGCACATGCAACACATTTGTATTAGAGGCTGAACATTTTTTTTCATTTTTCGTTATTTTACTTGCCTGCTGCTATGCATCTATCTATCCAACGATGAGTTCGATAAATAGCTTCTTCGACTTTTCACAACATCATCAAGAGCCATGATTATATCAGCTCCAATTCTGTTCTGCATTTCAAAAAACACTGATCATAGATTCAGATTGCATTGATAGAGAGTCAAAGATATAGCTCTCAGATGTTCTTACCTGAATTTCAATCGATTCCTCTGGGGTCAGGAGCATCGGTTTTCCATCGACTAGGAACTATAGTAACAAAATATAGAACTTTCTTAGATGAACATAAACAAGGTCAAAAAAAAGAGAATAAATGAAAATAAAGAATATTTCAAAGGAAAAGAGTACGCACATAAAACATATTAAGGCATAGGGCAACACCACAGTTATACCATTGGGCAAGACACAGAGAGAGTGCACAAGAAAGTTTGTATAGTATACGATCCCACAAAAATAGGAACCTTTAGCTATGTTCAACCATGAGTCATTCCACAACATTAAGCTGCCACCTCAAGACACTCAAGCAAATAGCATGGAGATGTTAGGCACATTTAGATTAATCAAGGAAAACAAACTAACAGGAAAAATGCCTTAGCAAACCAACTATACAACAGAATGATGACCTGACCAACTTGAAGTCTTACGATAATCATCCAATGTATTAAGTAGAGCACACATGAAAATCAATTACAACAATCATATTCTTTTAAACTTAAAATGGATATTGAAAGATATGTTCTCTGAAATAAATCAAGAGCTTTTCAGAAACTACAAGGCAGAGGGGATAACTATTACTTTCAGATACTAAATATTATCAAAAAATTCAATATGCCACTTGCCTATAGAGGATATATTATCCTCCATAGAATTTTTAGCAAGAAGTATCTTGTCGATAAATAGAAAACATCGAACGAAAATATCAAAATCATAGCAGCAACAATATATAGCAGCACCTGCAATTATAAGTGTGTTAAATATAGAATTTGGATAAAAGGAAAGCAACTTATTACATCATAATAACATTACAAGAACAAATATGTTAATTACTCATAAACCCTGATATATACATATTATTGGCAGCTGGTATAGTTTGGTATTCAGTAGCAAGGAAAAGATTCATTCATAATTTAAATTCAACTCTAAAAATCAACGAGAAGCCCATTCGACTTCTTATATATCACCAAATTACAATTCCAAACAATAGCAAACCAATAAATAGTAATGAACATCAAGCAAATCCTAAATGAATTAATTGAAATCAATTTAAGTTTCAAAAGTAGCACCAATAAAAAAAAGGAGCCAATTTTCTTTAGAAGTTCCTGATAGCAAAAAACACAGGATGTCAATCGAGAAAAGAGGACTGGGTTGGAATGACAGAAAACAGAGAGCCGATGAGAAGATATAATTAAAAATTAAAATTTTAAGGTGGGCTAAGATGAATGAATTCATTCAGAGATTGAGAATACGGAATAAATAACATGTACTCATCGTTTTACAGAATTCACAAAAACACAAGGTCACAGAGGTGGCAAATTTAATGCTAAAACTCACTGTAGTAATGGTCACAAATGTGTTACCAGCAAATAAAACGCAAGTTTCTTAGTAGTCATCCAATCATCTTGCCAAAAATCATAGAACCCTAACATTATACATCTTAGACTTAACAACCAAAGAAGATAATAGCTATTTGTAGATTTTTGTTATAACCGAGATTCAGTGTGTCTTAACTCTTAAGGTAAGATTGTAAGAACCTTCTAGCTTAGCCCCTCTCTAAGCGAGGGAACATCTGCAGCATGCCACTTATTTCTGAATACCCACACGCAGATTATAACTTATGTCTTCCCATGTTTGTGAAATACATCACACAAACAAAAGCGATGAATTTTCATCAGTTTAACATTACGTGAAGGACCGGTTCAAAGCCATCTTAAACAAACCCATCGGTAGACTCAACTGCTTAGATAATAACAAATAAAACCAAGAGAAATGTATGCACCATCAATAGATACATTTTCTTTTCCAAACAATAAAAACTAACATGCATAATTTCTGAAAGCAAATGCCTAAACCGTGCAACAGAAAATGAAATCATTTCCAGCCACCATTGACACGCTAAAATACACCAAAAACATATGCAGAAGCGTCATTACCTTCCATATATCTCTGTGAGTAAGATGATTTTGAGCAAGATCAAAATTTTTTACATAGTTGACAGTAGACATTGAAAATACCCATAAATTTAGTCCCCAAAGCCAAACCACAAAAGTCTGCAATAGCAAGCACATGATTATCCACAGTTGCAACAAGATTTACAAAAATAACATTATGTTTGTACTCACCACAAGGAGAAGAGGATTATAGTACAAAAACTCCTCATATAAAAATAGGTCTCTCAGGTCTACACTCATCCTCATTACAGAATCCCATCCAATCTGTTAACCCCACACAGCAGACGTAGAACAACAGGCAGGAACAAAATCAGTCCTACAATAAAAACACAACAATACATAGATTGGTTAATAACTATAAATACAACTAAAAACACAACAATACAGTGAACAGTAAAAGGGAAACGAATTTGTGTGGCTCTGCGGACAAATAAAAACAATAATTAGCATGTGATTATCTCCCAAATGGCCAAGTTCTAAAAAGGTTTTTCCTGAACATATAAATGAATAGAAGCCATACAACTAAGTAGCCTGTAGAAACATATGCAAGTATGAATCCCGTTTTGTTAATGTCAACAACCAATTTCAAAATCTCAAAGCCTTCGAATATGTAATACCTCTCCCATCTCTTTAGCAGCAAACGAAATCAATAGAGTTACTAATACTATATATTACTCATTTATAAGGCAATGACCTACCTCATTATGGATCACTCAAAGGAATGCCCGGTTCTTCCTCTAAAACAACGCCTCTTCTGTTATAATCAAGGGAGTATATTCTTCCTCTAAAACAGTCCCCTCTTCTATCATAGTCAAGGGAGTATACTTGAATAGCAGCTGAAACTTCTATAAAATGCCAAGCGGAGCCTGTAAGATGAAAACCAACCATAAGATATATTTCACGAGCTTAACTTGTTAGAGCATTTGCAAACAGAAAACGAAGGATAAATGAAAACCAATCCAAGATGCTACTAGTAACAAAAACTCAAACTACTCCCTTGATCAATATAAATGATAAAGAGGATAATGATCAATCGAATAAACTACTAATAAACCATGGAAAGAACAGTTGCTCTTCGGTTTCTTTTGCTTGACATTTTTCCTGCACATTTAAAACAGAACAAGTTTGAATGCTGTTACCAGAGAGAGGAAATTTGAATAGAAGGATAATTGCTGGTTGCATACTTTTTGAATTTCGGCATAAACCTATCCCATTTCTCATTTGCAAGAGTGGGATCGTTTGCAAGTTCTTTCTTCATCATAAGGATCTGTCCACAACAGAAATGTACAACAAAACTTTCAAATTATCTGCCAAGAATGCACTGAAGATTCAGCTAAGTAATTTCAGTACTTTGATATGATATATCGGGTGCATTTTGTTCTGTATACAATTTGTTCTTTTTACCAATGTATTTTGTATTGATCAAAGGGTTACCGAGTGTAATATTTGGATTTTATTTAAACGAGATATAATTATGGATTTTAGATTAAGCTGATCGAAACGATATGCTTCCAAAATAGTCTCAATATAAGGTTGAGTGTAATATTCGTTTATATGGATATCGGTCAGCCGAAAGGAAGATTGATATTTGATCAAACGTTAAATATACTTGAAGTTTTACTTGCTTATGTGAATGTTGATCGGCCCAAAGGAAGCCCAAAAGAAGTTAATATTTGACCAAACAATAAAACAATTGACATGGTAAATATTAATTATTTTGTGTTTTATTTTGTTTATGCAGATATTTATCGGCTCAAAGGAAGGGTAATATTTGGCCAAACAATAAATACAATTTTATTTAGTATCAATTAATTGTATATTATTATTTATGCGGATATTAATCGGCCCAAAGGAAGGTTAATATTTGGCTAAATAAAAAAATCCATATTAGATAATAACATTAAATAATTGGTGTTTTTGTTATTTATGCGAATATTGATCTGCCCAAAGGAAGATCAATATTTTTCCAAATAATAAATATATGTTATATAATATTAATTGATTGGTGTTTCGTTATTTATGCGAATGTTGATCGGCCGAAAGGAAGTTTAATGTTTAGCCAAATAACGAGTACACATGCGATTATAAATGTTGATAATTATATGAAGATGTCCATGTATATAATAGTCGGTCCAAAGAAAGGAAATTATTTGACCGGATTTTTATCGATATTTGATTATTGCGTTGAGAGTACCACTTACATTTGATATTTTGTGCAAACACAAGGTGTCAAGTTGTGATAGGTATCTTGATTATAAAATTTATATGAGGATTTTGTTCATCTGAATAATAGTCGGTCCAAAGAAAAGCTATAATATGACATGATTTATGTGTCCTCTTGAATTTACCAAAATGAGAACTATAGTGTATTTTTTCCATTTAGATCATTGGATCCTAAGGTTGATAATTATGAATTATGGGCCTCAAAATTCATGCTTCTAGTTTGTCAACTTATTTGGCCCATTTTGGGCTTAGATGATAAAGTTATGAAGTGTGTTTCGATAGACTACATACCTACTTTCGTTTATACTTTTCATTTGTTGGTCTATGTCATATTTGATAAATGAATTGTGATAGGAAATTCAGATGGTGGATATTAAGAGGCTTTATTTTAGCTTTTTGTACTCTTGTACATTGTGTTGCTATATTTAATTAAATATCCATTTGGAGTACATGAATACAATCTTCTTGTTATTAATAAACACACTAGTATTGGATTGTACAAGTTTTACTTTAAGGTTAAATGATCAAAAAATGATGTCACCAAAGTGACCTCTTTTGTATGGATTATTATTTATTCATTAAGAAATGTTAAATGGTATGTCTATGTTGGTCCATGCGAGTTGTATTCGTCCCAAAGGTTATATACAAATTTGTCCGGATTACATACATGTTTATGGTGGTGAACATGTGACAATTATAAGGTTATACATGAGGATAGTAATTTATCCAAAGATAATATTATTATTGCTCATGACTCATTGTCAATGTTTGATTATCTTGACAAGAGTATCACTAGTAGTAATTATCAATGTCCAAAGACTTTATATTGATGTTGCACTTGATATCTTGGGATGGGATGTACAATTCGTCCTTGCATTTGATTGATCATGGTTCATATTATAATTGAAAATTTTTATCTCTCCTTTGGTAAATTTGTTAATTTATCTGCTTACTAAAGTTAAAGTTTAGCTCCTAATAAGTACAACTTGTGGGGTCAAATAATTGGGTATATTATTTTGGGTGTATGGATTATAACCTCACATCAAGGATAAAAACATATATTCTCCCATAGATTTTGGATCTTCAAAAGAGAAGATAATCTTCTAAACGTGAGAATGTTTTGTTTGTGAATGTCATATGATCATTGTGAACACCATTTCAGTCTTATCGAGAGGATATGAGAACTAAGAAAATCTCAAAGAGTATTTTTTGATATTTTATATGGCTTTAGAAAAGGTGATAATATAAAAAGGGTTCTCATTCGGTTACTCATCGGAGGAAGGAAAAGACAAATGGAGATATTAAGGGGTCTAAAGCAAAAGAAACATAATAAGCAAATATGAAGTAGCTTCTTTTGTAAAAGATTCGGAGACATAAGAAGGATTTTGAAAATATCACGCTTGGTGTATAAAGAATGCATCTTTCTTAATTTGACTTACTCTCAAGTATACATATTTTGAGTCTCAAGAAATACTTGGTGATTACATCAAGTATCACCATCAGGTACGACTGGTTTTCTAGGTAGAGTATACCTATGTTTTCGTTACCTTCAATTTTTGGAAATGTAAATTTTTTTTGAGGATGTAAAGTTTGGAGGGGGAAAATTGAGGAACATCTTTGTTGATGTAGTTGTCAATTAAGAAAAGAGTTTAACATCTCTTTCTAAAGTTATTATTGAAAGAAATTTGAATGTACATTCTAATTGCTCTTCCATATATTTATTCAGTTTTTGACAACGCTAAGGTTCCTCCCATAGAGCAAACTCAACAACCTCAAGAAGTGGCATTAAGGAGTTTATTGAGAAATGAGGTATGCAATCTTATATGATTACATTGTATATCTTGTAGAACAAGTGATTCTTGTGGGGTAGATACGAGAAAATTATCACGTATCATATGGAACAAGAAGATAAAGTAGGCACACCAATTGATGATCTATTGAATCTTCGTGAGGTTATTTGAAGTTCTAATTCTCAATTCTAGATAAGTGCTATTGGGTGAGATAAAATCCATAAAGGATAACGACATTTGAGTTTTTATCGCATTGCCAAAAGGATTTTTGAAAGGATTCACTCATAAGGAATGCATTGAAATTAAATGAATATTCATTCAAATTCGTTGAATGACTCGTTTAGGAAAATAATGACATGTGTGGATCATTTGATTTAGAGCTACATGGGATGAAATAAAAGAGTGTTTATACGTCTAGTGATGATACACTTATGTGGTTCAACTATATGTTTTGAATCTAAAGATTTGAAAACTATGGTTTGAAAATAAGAATTTCATCTACACTCTAATCAGATATAAGACAGTGAAATTATAAAATTCATAAGGTTATTACTTCATTTGGATTTGAGGTAAATAAGGTTGAAAATTTTTTGTTTCGAAGTTGAGTCGGAGTAAGTAAATATTTATAGATGATATAATCTCTGTTTGCAACAATATGTGTTATTGGCTAAACCAAGAGATTTCTCGTCAGGAGTTTTGAGATGAAAGATCTTGGGGATGCTTCTTTTATTTAGGAAAATGATACTATGCGATTATTCTCAAAGTATCATTAAGTTGTCACAAAAGAGATAAAAGTTAGCAATTTCTGTCTTAATGTATATCTTAAGAAAATCCTTGAGGTTTTGAGGATATGAGAGATACCCTATACAATTGTCATAGAGAGTCTAATATCTTCAGGTGTGTACACTTCCGGATATAGTGTATATGACTAAAGTGTATAGCAGATTATTAAATGCATGGAGTCATGCGGCCTTGCAAATAATGAATTATTTCATGATATAATATGGAAATCATGAGTTTGGAGATCATTGGATATTTTATCTCGATTTATGTGGACGTCGGATAAAAGACGGTCAACTTAAGACTATAGGTTTGTTGGAAGAACTATGTCCAAGAAATGTGTTAAACAGCACTTGTAGCTACTTCCATTGTGATTGCATATATTTGTCATTGGCTACATGCTTTTAGCAGCTTTTAAGAGCCATATAAAGTTATTTTGTGATAACATATATGCAAGTTGAATACAACACCTACTAAAGCTCCTTGATGGACATTGACATTATGTTTATGTCAGTGAAACAACCTTAGTCTTTAGTGTTGAGTTAGGACCCAGCTGCCCCTGTAGGTTCAGAGGGCCTCCCCTGCGGCTGGTCCTGTGTTCCTGTAACACCCCAAATCCGTAGGACTCGAGGTGCTACGGGGCTAGGATCTCACAATGGATCCTGACCCTAGCCTAACAACAAGTTCACTGAATCTTACAACAAGACACATATAGATTAAAACAAAACATAAAACTGATGTGTATATATATACATGTCAAAAGGTAATACAGAGTACTGTTGAGTACAAAGTCAAAATAGAAATCCGTACAACACAAATAACCCATATCCCACGATATCGCCCAGTGTACGGAGCCCTCAACAGATCACCCCTCTGGATCACTCTGTAGCTCTCCTAACCTGCAAAGGATCTACAACACAGTATAAAACTGTTAGCTAACCATACACATATATAAGAGATGCAGAGCACAAACACACATCAAAGAATACTAAACACGTCAACATGATATCACACATTTACCCGGTTCATTATCTTTATAAAGTCCAACACTCAACTCATATATATATCAATATAAACATATGTGACACGAGGAATATACAATCCTCGCCTCTAGGTCCAATAGCCAGCTGGAATGGTGTCTGGAACACCTCCCCGTGTACCCCAAGGGAATGGAGAGTGCTCAAACCGTTTACCAGGTCTGGCCTGCCTATAGAGAACCTCCCAGACTCCCGGCGGGATGAAATGGGCAAACAATATACCATAGATCGGAAATAAACCATAACACATGCTATCAAGCATATACCACACACCACTCATGCACACATCCAATATAGGGATGACAACTAAGTAAGTCCTACGCACTTACCTCAACCTTGTAGTCGTCTCAACTCGATCAACCTTGAAACACAGTACACTCCAATCTGGAGGATAACACTGCCTAACAACAAGGCATAACGAAACATACTCATCAACCATCTATCCTCAACACATACCTAGCATGCTACTACCGTTAATACTAGGAAAGGAAAGGATCTACCTAACTCTAGGTAGACCGGGACAAGATGCACCTGCGTGACACAAGAGACGCAAGGGCGGAGCAAGCAACCCGCAGGCGGGGTAGAACTCAGCAGCGGGCGCGGTGACAAGGGCCGCTGGCAACGCAGGCACGACGCGGGCGCTGCGGCACGGATTCCGCAGGGGCGGCGGCTTCCAGGCGCGGGGGCGGCGACGGTGCAGAACGTGACCCCGCGATTCCTCTTTGGCTCTTCTCGTGATCAAATCACGTCTTCATCATTCCAGATTCACACACATACATATACATACACATTCCAACATCATCTATGATCCATACATCTAATCCTAAGCTAAGGAAGGAAGAACAAGAAAGAAGAAAGAAAGAAGAAGCAAGGGAGACATACCACAGCTGTGGCCTAAGCACGAAACTGATCCAAGGCAGTACCTCTACTTGCTCTCAAGCTCAGCAACAACATCATACAACATCATCATCAACCACACACAAAACCACACCAAAACACTTCCAAAATCTAAGGAAACCATGAAGAAGATCAAGGAGGAAGGAGAAGGATGTGAAGGCAGTTGGGAAAGGGAGTGAATATGCTCATCAAGCCATAGCAAGGAATTAGGTTAAGGAAGTGAAAGAGTAAAGCACGGTCAAGGGTCAACAAAGCCGGCTGCAGCCGCAGGAAACCGCAGGGGCGGGTTTCCTGGCAGTAGGGGCGGAACAACAGAGGAGCCACAGGGGCAGCCTCACAGACCTGCGGGGGCGGCTAAGACTAAACTAGCTCCCAAAGGCTAAGGCTCTTACACCTCACCCCCTAAAAACAAGTTTCGTCCCGAAACATGTAACATCCTCAAACCTCTTGGACTCATAAGTCGAGGTATAACTCAATCTATAACCTCATACACAAGCATGGAGGAAACATCGACTCTAGCAACAAAACACTATCCAAGGCATAGAGGAAACCATCTCTAGCCAACCAGCATCACAATAGCAGGGAGGAAAGAACAATCTCCAGCTATAAACAATCGCACTAGCACAACAAGATCTAATAAGATCACACATCATATCAAGGTAGTACAAAAATAAACATAGCATGGCATATAAGCACATAAGCAAACACTCACCAAGATAGTACTAAGATCTACTCGTAGATCCTACAGGTATATCTATCTCGGCATAGAACTCTGGATAGTTCCTCTGGATACTATCCTCAGTCTCCCATGTAGCCTCATCCGGTCCTCATCTCGACCACTGTATCCTCAGCATAGGTATGTCTTTCGAACGCAGGCGTCTCATACCTCGTTCTAGGACTGCAATGGGGTGCTCAACAAAAGTGTGGTCCGGCTCAACCACCAAATCATCATAACTCACGATGTGTCTCGGATCTAGTATATACTCCCTCAGCTGAGACACGTGAAACACAGGGTGAACACCCTTTAATCTCGGCGGCAAAGCCAACCTGTAGGCTGCGCTCCCAACCCAATCCAAAACCTCGAACGGTCCGACATATCGGGGGCTCAACTTCCCCTTAATGCCAAATCGCCTAACACCTCGTGTCGGGGACACTCTCAGCCACACATGGGCTCCAACTCTGAACTCTAGAGGTCTACGCCTCCTATCAGCATACGACTTCTGACAACTCTGGGCAGTCAACATCCACTCTCGAATCAGTGCTACTCGAGCCATATCATCCTGAATCTGATCAGGTGCTAAACCACTAACACTGCTCTGCTCATCCCAGCATAATGGGGTACGACATCTCTGTTCATACAATGCCTCATATGGAGTCATCCCAATAGATGCATGTCAGCTGTTGTTGTATGAGAACTCAACAACTGGGAGATGGTCCGTCCACACTTGCCCCCAATCCAACACACAAGCTCGCAGCATATCCTCCAGCGTCTTAATGGTCCTCTCTGACTAACCATCTATTTGAGGATGGAACGCACACGTGAAGTGCAAACTCGTCCCCAAAGCATTCTGAATCTGCTGGCAAAATCTCGAGGTAAATCGTCCATCTTTGTCTGAGATGATCGTCCTCGGTACCCCATGGAGTCTCACTATCTGCCTAGTGTACTCCTCAACTAATCTGCTCACCGGCCATGTCTCCCTAATAGGAATAAAACGTGCCGTCTTCGTCAATCTGTCCACAATAACCCAAATAGCATCAAAACTCCTGCATAGTCTCAGTCCGGTCACAAAATTCATGGTGACGTTCTCCCACTTCCTCTGTGGAACAGGAAGTGGATGGAGCTCACCTCCAGGCCTACAATGCTCTATCTTGACCTGTTGGCAGGTTGCACACTATGCCACAAATCTGGCCACATCGGGCTTCAGCCCTCCCCACCAATATAGACGTCTCCAATCCTGATACATCTTACTCGTACCTGGATGTATAGAGTAAGGTGCACAGTGAGCCTCCTGTAAAATCCTCTGTCTCAACCCTGTATCAGCAGGTACACAGACGCGACCGCGGCGTCTCAAAACTCCATCTGCTCCTAGCAGGAACTGTGGTGCCTCATCTCGAGACATCCTATCTCGTATCCTCAGCAGTGTCGGGCATGTCTCCTGTATTCGTTGGATCTCACCCAACAGATCAGGAAGAACCTCTAAAGTACACAACTGGGCATCCTCATCAAGAAACTGGATGTCCAACTCTAACCAGATCAAGTCTCTCTGCAACTGATGCTGAAGTGTCAGCCTCGCAATCGCCTGCTCTCGAGGCGTCTTCCTGCTCAAGGCGTCGGCGACAACGTTCGCCTTTCCTGGATGATACAGAATCTCTAAATCAAAGTCCTTGATCAGCTCGAGCCACCTACGCTGGCGGTTATTCAATTCCCGCTGCGTGAAAATGTACTTTAGACTCTTATGGTCTGTGAAGATCTGACATGTAGCACCATACAGGTAATGTCTCCAGATCTTCAGTGCATGAACTACCGCTGCCAACTCAGATCATGAGTCGGGTAGTTCTCCTCATACGTCTTCAGTTGTCGAGACACATAAGCAATAACTCTGTCTCGTTGCATCAAAACATATCCCAAGCCTAGCTTGGATGTATCACTGTAAACCACAAAATCCTCGGTACCCTCTAGCTGGGCCAAAACAGGAGCATAAGTCAAACGTCTCTTCAGCTCCTCAAAACTCTGCATACACTGATCAGACAACACAAATCTGGTATTCTTCCTCAGCAGACTTGTCAGTGGACGGGCAATCACATAAAATCCCTCCACAAAGCGTCTGTAATAACCGGCTAGGCCAAGGAAGCTATGTACTTCCTTGACGTTCGTCGGTGTAGTCCAAGCTGCTACAACCTCTATCTTCACTGGATCCACCTTGATCCCTTCAACTGATACAACATGACCCAGGAATGCTACCTCTAGCATCCAAAACTCACACTTAGAGAACTTAGCATAAAGTTCTCTATTCCGCAAAACCTGCAATACATTCCTCAGATGTCCTGCATGCTCCTCTCCACTACGAGAGTATACCAGAATGTCATCTATGAAAACCACCACAAACTGATCCAGGAAGTTGATGAAGATACTGTTCATCAACTCCATAAAGACGGCTGGTGCATTCCTAAGCCCAAATGACATCACTACAAACTCGTAGTGGCCATATCTAGTCCGGAATGATGTCTTGTGCACATCCTGCTATCTCACCCTCAGCTGGTGATATCCTGAACGCAGATCAATCCTGGAGAACACAGTCGCTCCTGTAGCTGATCTAACAAATCATCAATACGAGGCAGTGGATACTTGTTCTTGATGGTCACCTTGTTCAGCTCTCTGTAATCTATACACAACCTCAACGATCCGTCCTTCTTCCGTACGAAGAGGACAGGTGCTCCCCATGGGGACACGCTAGGGCGAATGAAGCCCTTCTCAACCAGCTCCTCAAGTTGCTTCTTCAGCTCCAGCATCTCGACAGGCGCCATCCTGTTTGGAGCCTTCGAGATCGGTCTCGTACCAGGCTCTAACTCAATACTGAAATCCACACTCCTCTTAGGTGGCAAACCGGACGGCTCAACAAATACATCTGCAAAATCACAGACAACTGGGATATCCTCTAATGCTGGACTCTTCCTCTCCTTCATGGCATAACACCAAAAGGCATCACAACCCTGTGCAATCAGTCTCGCAGCCCATATCGCACTGATAACCATACTTGATTTTCCATGGTCTCAACCTCGGAAAACCTCTATCTGTCCTAACTCGGTAGAGAGGGTAACAATCCTCCTACCTACATCTAAAACGGCAAAATGTCTATCCATCCAATCCATACCTAGTATGACTTCCTCATGCTCTAACGGCATGACAAAGAAGTCAACTAGTAACACACGAGTCCCTACAGAAATGGGACAACCATGAATCTCACGGGTACCTCTGACCCTACCACCATCGGGTAACCCTATAATAAAGGGCATCCCCTCAACTGTATCTAGACTCATACGCTCTACACAGGCATCAGAAATAAAAGAACGCGTAGCACCAGTATCAAATAACACTCTAACAAGTAAACCATGAATCAGAATGGTACCTGTAGCAGTCGGTGCAGTTGGCTCCTCTGCACTCCTCAGCTCAAAGACTCGGTCATGTGGGCCTCGGGTGTTAGTGGTGCTCCCACCACGACCTCTGCCTCTACTCGGCCCAAGAGAAGATCCTTGAGTCGTAGGGCGATCTGGGACTCTCTATTGTCCCTGCATCTGCTGCTGCTGAGGTGGCCTCTGCCCACCCCCTGCTGCACTAGCAGGAGAAGAATCCTGTTGTGATGAAGCTCTCCCTCGTCTACAAAAGATAGCTTTGTGACCGGGTCTGCCACAAGGGAAGCAAGTCACCTCCTGCCTCGTACACTCTGATCTCATATGCCCATACTCACTACAGTTGAAGCACTGTACTCCCTTATCTGCACCCGGTGCAGATGAAGGATGACTCTGGCGACTCTGGCCTCGCCCTGTACCAACAGCTCCACCAGTACCACTGGTCTGCCCAGTCCGCTGTCTCTTCTCAGACCCTCCGGTCTGAGAAGCTCTCCTCTGGCTGGCCCTCTCTCTCTCATAATCAGAAGCCCGGTCCTGATAATCCATTAGAGACTCACAGTGGAAACCCGCCATATAAGTACGGGTAGTATCCCTCAGTAAAACAAATACACATGCTGATCTACAAAAGGTGCAATTGGACCCAACAATGCCAACACCTCCTGAAATCTCCTGATGGCCTCTGAGACCGGTACATCCTCGAACCCAGTCTCGCAGTTTCTCCCTCCTCAGCGAGGCAGGGTGGAAACGCTCTCGGATCAGAGTCTTCATCTACTCATAACTGGTAACTTGTACTCGTACAGACCTCCACCATTGTTGTGCCAAATCTCTGAATAGAGTTTGAACCAACTCAATCTGCCTGTCAGCTGGACATCTAATAGACTTTAGAGCTGAGTCTACATGTCCTATCTAGAGCTCAACCTCCAACCCCACTTTTCCAGAGAAAGGGGGTACTCCCATCTGATGAAAAGCCTTCAACCAAGTGTCTGGTCGAGGCCCTCTGTGCTCCTCTGTCACTCTAGCAATCTCAGCGGCAGGTGCCGGTGCAGTTGGCACCTGTGTAACTGCATGGGATCTTTCAGATGATCCCTCCTGTGCTGGCAGATCAGGGGCACGCCTACCTGCTCTGGCAGCCTCCTCAACACGTCTAATGTACTTGCGGAAGGCTAGTCCCTCCATGGAGACATGATCCGAGTCGTCTGACTAGACTCGCTGTGGACCTTGTCTCCAAGCTATGCCGTTCCCAGTCTCAGGGACGACACTCTCAGCAACATCCTTAAGGACTCCTCTGCTGCACGTGGATCAACAGCAGGAATCCTACCCCGTCCTCTACCTAGAAGAGGTCTACCTCTACCCCGTCCAGCTGCAGGTAAGGCTCTAGTCTGAACCATCTGCAGAGGACACATACCTAACTCATAAGGCTATATATATGTCGTATGTATAGATATATATCAAATCAATCACATTAGAATATCTATATATATCTATACTGTCGAGATCTTCAGAGGGGCGATGGCTCACGTACACGATATCCCAAAACATTTGTACTCATTTCAAAACCAAAACCTTTTGAAAAGTCAGACCCTTTTCGGGTTCTGTTTATTTATCTATTCGACCTTTATCGCAGATTACTAGTGCCATTGTTGTCAACTTGGGCTCTGATACCAACTTTGTAACACCCCAAATCCGTAGGACTCGAGGTGCTACTGGGCTAGGATCTCACAATGGATCCTGACCCTAGCCTGACAACAAGTTCATTGAATCTTACAACAAGGCACAGATAGATTAAAACAAAACATAAAACTGATGTGTATATATATACATGTCAAAAGGTAATACAAAGTACTGCTGAGTACAAACTCAAAACAGAAATGAGTATAACACAAATAACCCATATCCCACGATATCGCCCAGTGTACGGAGCCCTCAACAGATCACCCCTCTGGATCACTCTACAGCTCTCCTAACCTGCAAAGGATCTACAACACAGTATTAAACCGTTAGCTAACCATACACATATATAAGAGATGCAGAGCACAAACACACATTAAAGAATACTAAACACGTCAACATGATATCACACATTTACCCGGTTCATTATCTTTATAAAGTCCAACACTCAACTCATATATATATATATATATATATATATATATATATATATATATATATATCACTATACATATGTGACACGAGGAATATACAATCCTCGCCTCTAGGTCAAATAGCCAGCTGGAATGGTGCCTGGAACACCTCCCCGTGTACCCCAAGGGAATGGAGAGTGCCCAAACCGTTTACCAGGTCTGGCCTGCCTACAGAGAACCTCCTAGACTCCCGGCGGGATGAAAGGGCAAGTTATCACGGCCCTACAATGGGCAAACAATATACCATAGATCGGTAATAAACCATAACACATGCTATCAAGCATATACCACACACCACTCATGCACACATCCAATATAGGGATGGCAACTAAGTAACTCCTACGCACTTACCTCTGTTGGATATTTGGGCTAAGTCTTCATTGTAACCATTGAGCTTGTCTCGAGACAAGGTGCAATGAGTTGTTCACATGTGTGTCACTATGGTCTGGGTTGCGGGAGGCAAGCCAAGTGACCGGCACTAAGAGCAACTAGTATTGTAAGGGGAGTCGAATCGAAGCAAGGTGATCTACGACAAGGTTAACCTGTGCAAGATTTTACAAGGCCGATACTTGGGGCTTTTTAGCCACGGTTTCTCGGCACACCTTTGGTTCTTAGGCCTTATATTGGCTAAAGAACATGTGGTTAAAATTTGGGAGCAATCCAAGCTCAAATGCTTAGTGAATGTCGATGAAGCAGCTAGTAAGCTTCTTTATGAGCTACACTAGCTTGAGCTAAGATATTGAGTATTTGCGGATCTTGGAGCTTACCCTAGCTATGTGAAAGTGAATAAAGCTCATTGGAAGTGTTTGGACCAAGAAAAATAAGCTAGCTCCGGGGAGTGGTTTTGGGCTCCCTATTTGGGCCTCGGGCCTTTATAGGGTTTCAAGGCCCATCATCCAAGCAACTTCCATGTAACTTCCCTAACCGATTTTAACCGCTTTTAACCGCTTTTTGGCGGTTATAACTTCCCAAAAACGTTGGCCCCTATGCCTATATAAGGGAGAGCCATTTGCACTTGATTCTTAATTCGTTTTTGCAACAAATAAGCTTTTAGTTCCATTGTATTGACATTGGATAGGCCTTCTTATAGATTGTTTGCAAAACTCGAAAGACCAGTATAGTTCCATTGTATTGACATTGGATAGGCATCCATCTTAGATTGGTTTTGTATTGACGAAACCTAGGAATACCCTTTCTTTACAAAGTAAGACAAGTAAGTCACTTACTTAGTCTTTGTAACGTGTAACGTTTTATCCCACTAAGGTATTTGGATATTCCCGGTGTAGGGGAAAATACACTTAGAAGGAAAATTCTTTTATGAATGACTCATTACATAATCCAAGTCAATGTTTTAAACATATAACAATCGGTTTATGAGACTTGCAATTGAACTTAATTTATATTAGAGTTTCGTCTACTCCTTTCGGAGATTACAAACTCTTGGTTGGGTTTTGTCTACTCCTTTGTGGAGATTACGAACCCTTGTTAATAATTTGATTTCACTTCAAGATAATTATATATGTATTAATTTGTTTGGCAATTGGGAGAACCGTCTACTCACTTAAGTGAGACTACGGCCCTTTGGTCTAAAACCGGACAACTAAATTCCAACAACCTCAACCTCGTAGTCGTCTCAACTCGATCAACCCTCAAACACAGTCCAATCCAATCTGGAGGATAACACTGCCTAGCAACAAGTCGTAACAAAACATACTCATCAACCATCTATCCTCAACACATACCTAGCATGCTACTACCGCTCATACTAGGAAAGGAAAGAATCTACCTAACTCTAGGTAGACCCGGGACAAGACGCACCTGCGTGACACAAGAGACGCAGGGGTGGAGCAAGCAACCCGCAGGCGCGGTGGAACTCAGCCGCGGGCGCAGTGACAAGGGCCGCTGGCAATGCAGGCACGGCGCGGGCGCTGTGGCACAGATTCTGCAGGGGCGGCGACGGTGCAGAACGTGACCCCGCGATTCCTCTTCGGCTCTTCTCGTGATCAAGTTACGTCTTCATCATTCTAGATTCACACACATACATATACATACACATTCCAACATCAATCTATGATCCATACATCTAATCCTAAGCTAAGGAAGGAAGAACAAGAAAGAAGAAAGAAAGAAGAAGCAAGGGAGACATACCACAGCTGTGGCCTAAGCACGAAACTGATCCAAGGCAGTACCTCTACTTGCTCTCAAGCTCAGCAACAACATCATACAACATCATCATCAACCACACACAAAACCACACCAAAACACTTTCAAAATCTAAGGAAACCATGAAGAAGATCAAGGAGGAAGGAGAAGGACGTGAAGGCAGCTGGGAAAGGGAGTGAAGATGCTCAGCAAGCCAAAACAAGGAATTGGGTTAAGGAAGTGAAAGAGTAAAGCACGGTCAAGGGTCAACAAAGCCGGCTGCAGCCGCAGGAAACCGCAGGGGCGGGTTTCCTGGCCGCAGGGGCGGCTAAGGCTAAACTAGCTCCCAAAGGCTAAGCCTCTTACAGTTCCGCCCCTGCGGCTCAGGGAACTGGTCCCTGCGGTTTCCTGCGACTGCATCCGGCTTTGTTGACCGTTGGACCGTGCTTTACTCTTTCTTCTTCCTTTAACCTTCTCCTTTTCCTTAGGATGAAGGGTTTTATTCTTCATTCCCAGCTCCCTCACGTTCTTCTTCCTCCTTCCTTCTCCTTTGATCTCTTCTTGAGTTTTTCCTTTAGTTTTGGCAAGAAAGTTGTGTGGCTTTGTTGATGATGATGATGTTGTGTGTTGTTGCTGAGCTTGGGAGCCAACTGAGGGTGTTGTGTTGATATTTTCCTTGGCCTAGGATCACAGTAGTGGTGAGTTCTTCTTCTTCTTCTTCCTTTTTCTTCCTTTCTTTCTTCCTTTCCTCCATTAGCTTAGGATTGGATCTCCTAGGCATATATGTTGATGTTTGTATGTATATATATATGTGTATGAATTGGATTGCTGGATGATAAAGACGTAATTCATCACGTGAATAACCGAAGAGAAAGTCGGGGGTTACATTCTGCATTGTCGCCGCCCCTGCGCCCCAACGTCGCCGCCTCTGCGCCTCAGTGCCGCCGCTCCTGCGTGGGAGTGTCGCCGCGCCTGCGCCTCCCGTTGCTCCGCCCCAGCGTATTTCCTGTCACGCAGGTGCGTCTTGTACAAGATCTACCTAGAGTGGTATTGATCCTTTCCTTTCCTAGTATGAGTGGTTTAGTGGCATGCTAGGTATGTGTATGAGGATAGGATGGGGATGATTATGATATCGATATGTGCCGGTTATGGCTTTGAGGTTTAGTAAATGTTGAGCTTTATAGGTTCGATACGATCCTTATGGATCCCTTGGGTCTAGGTGTGAACCCTTTGATTGATAGGAGATTTGATATCTCTTTATGCCTTGTTATTAGGCAGTGTTGCCCTCCGGATCGGAGTTGATCATGGCTAAGGTTAGCCTGAGGTGAGGTAAGTCCGTCGGACTTACATAGCTACCATCCTTATATCGGATGTTTGCATGAGTGGTGATTGTTATATGCTTGAAAGCATGCGATGTTGATTACTACCGACCTATGGTTTAGTGACAGCCCATTGTAGTGGTTGTGACAACATGCCCTTTTATCCCGTAGTGGAGTCAGGGAGGTTCTCTGTGGATAGGCCAGATCTGGTATACAGGACGGGCACTTACCACTCCTTATGGTATACGGGAAGGTGTTCCTATACCACTCCAGCTGGCAACAACACCCAAAGGCGAGGATTATATATTCCTCGTGTCACATATATTCATGTACAGTTATATATATGATTGAGTGTTGGACTTTATGAAGATAATTATCCGGGTAAATGTGTGATAGCATGATTATGTGTTTATGATTCCATGACTTGTGTTTGTGCTTATGCATTATCTTATATATGAATGGTTAGCTAACGGTTTTATACCGTGTTGTAGATGCTTTGCAAGTTAGGAAAACTACAGAGTGATCTAGATGGGGTGATCCGCTGAGGGCTCCGTACACTAGGATTGTATACGAGGGATATGGGTGATTTTATGATGTACGGATACATGTTTTGGTTTGTACTCAACGGTATTTTGTAAACCTTTTGATATGTATATATTACAGTTTGATGTTTGGTTCTAATCTATCTGTGCCTTGTTGTATGATCCAGTGAACTTGTTCTCGGGCTAGGGTCAGGATCCATTGTGAGATCCTAGCTCAGTAGCACCCCGAGTCCTGTGTATTTGGGGTGTTACAATGTTGGTATCAGAGCCTTAGGTTGACAACAATGACATTTGCAATCTGCAATAAAGGTCGAATAGATAAATAAACAGAACCCGAGAGGGGTCTGACTTTTCAAAAGATTTTTGGTTTGAGTACAAATGTTTTGGGATAGTCTGTACGGAAATCCATCGCCCCTCTGAGGACCTCGATATTATATATATATATATATATATATATATATATATATATATATATATATATATGTATATATATATATATAGATATTACCTTATGTGATGTTATGATTGAGTTTATATATATCTATACATATGGCATATATATAGCCTTCTAAGTTATGTTTGTAAATAGGGTTGAGTATCGACTCAAAACCGACCCGAACCGACCAAAACCGAACCGAACCCAAAACCGAAAACTCATAAAACCTGAACCGAAAACCTAAACCGAAAATCTCGGTTTTCGGTTGCGGTTTGAACCGAAATTTTTCGGTTTCGGTTTCGGTTAAACCAAAATTAAATAAATAAATAAACACATCGTGCAAGATCCCGTTATAGATTTCTAGATTCTAAACTTTAGGAAGGCAAAATCACAACAGATTCCACTAAGAACAGTGAAGAATAGAGATTTAATTACAGATCCAGATTAATGACAAATTTATTGACAGATCTAGGCCAGATTCGAAGCAAAACTACACATAAATAGTAAATATGAGACAAATGACAATAAGAAAGAAAGACCAAGAGAAGGCAAAAATGAAGACCAATGAAGAACCGAGATCCAAATCTCGTCGCCAAATCTCCTCGTCTCGCTATCGCATGCTCGCACCCCTCACATGATATCTGGATCCCGTTGCATCGCATCCACCACCTCTAGTCGATCCCTGTAGTCACGGCCAACCGCCGTCGGCCCGTCGTCCTCCTCGCTAGTCGCTTCCGACTCATTGGCCTCCGATTCCCCGTCGCCAATGGCTTGGCCTCCCAATCTCCCTCGCAAGTCGCAACCTCGTCAGTGGCTTGGCCTCCCACCCTCGCAAGTCGCAGCCCTGGAGAAGATGATGAAACATGAAATCCTAGCCTATCTCTCACAAGCAAGCACCAGCGTACTGTCTACCCCAAAAAAATGAAAGACAAAAGCGATAAATCAAGAGCCGCTTGCAGCCTTGCCCTATTCTAGTCCTTTTATACCTAAACCCTAATATTATTTCGGTTTTTATTTTTAATTTCGGTTCAAACCGAAAACTGAACCGCCAACCGAACCGAAAACCGAAAAGTGAAATTATATGAACTGCTAACCGAACCGTAGGTTGCGGTTTTCGGTTCGGTTTGGACTGAAACCTATCGGTTCGGTTCGGTTCTGCTGAACCGACCGACTTATGCTCAGCCCTATTTGTAAACTCTGTAGATGGTTCGGACTAGAGCCTTATCTGTAGTTGGACGAGGTAGGGGTAGACCCCTCTTCCTCCAGTAGTGGTAGGAACCTCAGATTCCCGCTGTTGATCCACCTGCAATGGAGAAGGCCCATGAGGATGTTGTTGAGAGTGTCGTTCCTGAGACTGGGAACGACATGGGTGGGAGACAAAGACCACAGCGAGTCCAGTCAGATGACTCGGATCATGTCTCTATGGGGGACCAGAGTCCAGTGCGTATATCCGACGAGTTGAGGAGGCTGCCAGAGCGGGTAGACGTGCCCCGGATTTGCCAGCTCAGGATGGATCATCTGAGAGATTCCATGGAGTTACGCAGGTGCCAGCTGTACTGGCAAGTGCTACTGAGATTGCTCGAGCTCCAGAGGAGCATAGAGGGCCTCGACCAGATACTTGGTTGAAGGCATTTCATCAGATGGGAGTACCCCCTTTCTCTGGGAAGGTGAGTGTAACACCCCAAATCCGTAGGACTTGGGGTGCTACTGGGCTAGGATCTCACAATGGATCTTGACCCTAGCCTGACAACAATTTCACTGGATTTTACAAAAAGGCACAAATCAATTAAAACTAAAACATCAAACTATATATATATATATATCAAAAGGTATACAAGGTACCACTGAGTACAATCAAAATATGTATCTGTACATATAAAATCCCCATAACCCTCGCATAACCTAGTGTACGGAGCCCACAGCGGATCATCTCCTCTGGATCACTTTGCAGTTCTCCTAACCTGCAAAGTATCTACAACGCGGTATAAAACCGTTAGCTAATCATACACATATATATAGAAGATGCAAGAGCACAAAAACACTTCAGGAAATCAAAAACATTTAATCATGGTATCACACATTTACCCGGTTAAATATCTTTATAAAGTCCAATACTCAAACCATACATATGTAGATGTATATGAATATATGTGACACGAGGAATATATAACCCTCGCCTCTCGGGAATGGTGCCAGCGAGAGTGGTGATCCGGTCACCCTCCCCGTATACCCTATGGGAGTGGAGAAAGATCGTCCCACAATCCAAATCTAGCCTGCCCCCAGAGAACATCCAGACTCCCAACGGGATGAAAGGACAAGTTATCACGGCTCTACATTGGGCAGTCACTAAACCATAGGTCTGTAATAATCAATCATCACATGCTATCAAAAAATATATCAAACACCACTCATGCATACATCCAATATAGGGATGGTAGCTAACTAAGTCCTATGGACTTACCTCAACCTCGAAGTACTCTCAATCCGATCAACTCCAATCTGGAGGACACCACTGCCTAATAACAAGGCATAAAGAGATATTACATCTCCTATCAATCAAAGGGGTCACACCTAGACCCAAGGGATCCATAAGGATCATATCAAACTTATAAACCTCGATAATCTACTAAACCTCAAAGCCATAACCGG
Organism: Fagopyrum tataricum; assembly: GCA_002319775.1. Taxonomy (NCBI): domain Eukaryota; kingdom Viridiplantae; phylum Streptophyta; class Magnoliopsida; order Caryophyllales; family Polygonaceae; genus Fagopyrum; species Fagopyrum tataricum. Next base: position 20,564,769 of record CM008282.1, on the reverse strand, counting down.
CACATATCGATATCATACTCATCATCATTCTATCCTATATACGTACCTAGCATGCTACTAACCCGCTCATACTAGGAAAGGAAATGATCAATACTACTCTAAGTAGATCCTGTACAAGACGCACCTGCGGAACGGAAAGACGTAGGGGCGGAAAGACAGCAGGCGCAGGAGCGGAAACACGCGGGCACAGGCGTTGGGACCGTGGCCGCGGGGGCGGCGGCTTCCGGGCGCGGGTGCGGTGAAAAGGGCTCGCGGGGGTGGCGACATTGAGGTGCAGGGGCGGCGACAGTGCAAAACGCAATCTCCCGGCTTCTCTTCCACTCTTCACGTGATCAAATCACGTCTTCATCATTCCACAGCCAAACACATACATATACATACACATTACACTATCAATATAAGCCTAGATATTCTATCCTAAGCTAAGGCAAAGGAAAGGAATCAAAGAAGAAGAAAGAAAGAAGAAGAGAAAAGGAACTTACCACTATTGTGGTCCTAGGCAGCAAGGAACACAACACCAACACCTCTCAACTGGCTCTTCACAGCTCAGCACAACATTCAACATCATCAACATCCAAAGTCTACACAAGCTTACTCTTCCAAGCTTAAGAGAAATCAAGAACAAGCTCAAAGGAGAAAGGAAGGAGATGAAGATCGTGGAAACTGGAAAATCAAGAGTGAAACCCTTGATCAGGAGCCAAGAAGAAGCTTAAGAAGGAAGAAAGAAGAGAGTAAAGCACGGTCCAACGGTCAACAAAACCGGCTGTAACCTCAGGAAACCGCAGGGGCGGGCTCCTTGGCTGTAGGGGTGGAATACTGCACAAGCCGCTGGGGCGGGCCTCAAAACCCGCCGGGACGGCTAAGACTAACTCAAGTCCAAAAGACTAAGGCTCTTACAATGGGGTTAGAGGCGGAGTTGTGGATTGGACATGTAGACTCAGCCTCTGTGTCTATTAGGTGTCCAATGGATAGATAGATAGAGTTAGTGCAAACTCTATTCCGAGACCTGGCCCAGCATTGGTGGAGATCTGTACGGGGTCAGGTTACAAGCTATGAACAGATGAGGCGCTTGATCAGAGAGCGTTTCTGCCCTGTCTCATTGAGGAGGGAGAAACTGCGGGATTTTGTTGAGGCTGGATTTGAGGATGTACCAGTCTCTGAGGCGATTAGGAGATTTCAGGAGGAGCTTGCTTTGCTGGGTCCAGCTGCACCTCCTGCAGATCAGCGTGTATATCTTTTCTCCCGGCGACTGAGGGATACCACACAGACCTATATGGCGGGATTTCACTGTGAGTCCCTGATGGAATATCAGGATAGAGCTTCAGACTATGAGCGAGAGCGGGCTGGACAGAGGAGAGCTTCTCAGACCGGAGGTTCTGAGAAGAGACAACGTACTAGGCAGACTAGTGGTACTGGTGGAGCTGCTGGTTTCGGGCGAGGTCAGAGACGCCACAGTTACCCCTCATCTGCACTAGTTGTAGATAGGGGACTACAGTGTGGTGGTTATGGACATATACGACCAAAGTGCACGAGGCCGTCAGTGACTTGCTACACTTTTGGCAGACCAGATCACAAAGTTGTCTTCTGTAGATAGGGCGGGGCTTCATCACAACAGGGTTCTTCTCTTGCTGGTGCAGCAGGAGGTTGGCAGAGGCCACCTCAGCAGTAGACACAAGGACACCAGAGAGTCCCGAATCGTCCTATTACTCAAGGATCTGCTCCTGGGTCGAGTAGAGGTAGAGGTCGTGGTGGGAGTACCGGCCACTAACACCAGAGGAGCACAGGGTAGAGTTTTTGAGTTCAGGAGTGCAGAGGAGCCAGCTACACCGACTGCTACAGGTACCATTCTGATTCATGGTTTACCTGTTAGAGTTTTGTTTGATACGGGTGCTACACATTCATTTATATCTGATGCATGTGTTGAGCGTTTGAGTCTAGTTACGACTGAAGGGATACCCTTAAGTACAGGGTTACCCGATGGTAGTAGGGTCAGAGGTACCCGTGAGATACGTGATTGTCCCATTTGTGTAGGGACTCGTGTGTTTCTTGTTGACTTCTTTGTTATGCCGTTGGTACATGAGGAAGTAATTTTGGGTATGGATTGGATGGATAAGCATCATGCAATATTAGATGTAGGTAGGAGGACCGTGACACTCTCTACCGAGTTAGGTCAGATAGAGGTTTTCCGAGGTTGGGACCTTGGGAAGTCAAGCATGGTGATCAGTGCGGTACGTGCAGCGAGATTGATTGCACAGGGTTGTGAGGCCTTCTGGTGTTATGCCATGAAGGAGGGGGAGAGTCCAATGTTAGAGGATATCCCAGTGGTCTGCGAGTTTGCAGATGTATTTGTTGAGCCGTTCAGTTAGCCGCCTTAGAGGAGCGTGGACTTTGGCATCGAGTTAGAGCCTGGTACGAGACCGATCTCGAAGGCCCCATATCGTATGGCGCTTGTCGAGATGTTGGAGCTAAAGAAGCAACTCGAAGAGTTGGCTGAGCAGGGCTTCATCCGACCTAGCGTATCCCCGTGGGGAGCACCTGTCCTCTTCGTGCGGAAGAAGGACGGATCGTTGAGACTGTGCATTGATTATAGAGAGATGAACAAGTTGACCATCAAGAGCAAGTATCCATTGCCCCGTATTGACGACTTGTTAAATCAACTTTAGGGAGCGACGGTGTTCTCCAGGATTGACCTGCGCTCAGGGTATCACAAGCTGAGGGTGAGAGAGCAGGATGTGCACAAGACGGCATTTCGGACCAGATATGGACACTACGAGTTTGTAGTGATGCCATTTGGGCTTACGAATGCCCCATCAGTCTTCATGGAGTTGATGAGCAGCATATTGATTGACTTCCTAGATTAGTTTGTGGTAGTGTTCATAGCTGATATTCTGGTGTATTCTCGTAGCAGAGAGGAACATGTAGGACAACTAAGGATTGTATTACAGGTTTTACAAGATAGAGAACTTTATGCCAAGTTCTCTAAGTGTGAGTTCTTGATGCCAGAGGTAGCATTCCTGGGTCATATTGTTTCCTCCGAGGGGATCAAGGTTGATCCGCCGAAGATCGAATCAGTGGCAGCATGGACGACACCGATGAACGTCAAGGAAGTACGTAGCTTTCTTGGCTTAGCCGGTTATTAACGATGCTTTGTGGAGGGACTCTCTTTGATTGCCCATCCACTTACGAGTTTGTTGAGGAAGACCACCAAGTTTGTATGGTGTGAGCAGTGTATGCAGAGTTTTAAGGAGCTGAAGAGACGTTTGACTTCCACTCCTATTTTAGCACAGCCAGAGGGTACAAAGGATTTTGTGGTATACAGTGATGCATCCAAGCTAGGCTTGGGATGTGTGTTGATGCAGAGAGGCAGAGTGATTGCATATGTGTCTAGACACCTGAAGACGTATGAGAAGAACTACCCGACTCATGATCTGGATTTGGCAGCGGTAGTTCATGCACTGAAGATTTGGAGACATTACTTGTATGGTGCTACATGTCAGATCTTCACAGACCATAAGAGTCTGAAGTATATTTTCACGCAGCGTGAATTGAATACCCGCCAACGTAGGTGGCTTGAGTTGATCAAGGATTTTGATGGAAGGCGAACATTGTGAGACTGACAGTTCAGCCTTAGCTGCAGAGAGATCTAGATTGGCTAGAGTTGGACATCTAGTTTCCTGATGATGATGCCCAGTTGAGTACCTTAGATGTTCTCCCGGATCTGTTGAGTGAGATCCAACAGACGCAGGGGACCTCCCCGACCTTGATGAGGATCCGAGAGAGGATGTTCCGTGGTGAGGCACCACAGTTCCTCATAGGAGTAGATGGAGTGATGAGACGTTGCGGTCGCGTCTGTGTACCCGCTGATGCGGATTTGCGACAGAGGATATTACAGGAGGTTCTCTGTACACCTTACTCAGTGCACCCAGGTATGAGTAAGATGTACCAGGATGTGAGACGTTCATATTGGTGGGGAGGGCTTAAGCCCGATGTGGCCAGATTTGTGGCACAGTGTGCGACCTTTCAGCAAGTCAAGATTGAGCATTTTAGACCTGGAGGTGAGCTCCATCCACTGCCTATACCGGAGAGGAAGTGGGAGGACGTCACCATGGATTTTGTGACTGGTTTGAGGCCGAGCAGGAGTTTCGTTGCCATCTGGGTTATAGTTGACAGATTGACGAAGACGGCATGTTTTATCCCTATTCGGGAAACGTGGCTAGTGAGCAGATTGACTGAGGAGTACACTAGGCAGATAGTGAGACTCCATGGTGTACCGAGGACGATCGTTTTAGATAGAGAAGGGCGATTTACCTCGAGGTTTTGCCAGCAGATTCAGACTGCCATGGGGACGAGGTTACACTTCACGAATGCATTCCATCCTCAGACAGATGGTCAGTTAGAGATGACCATTCAGACATTGAAGGATATGTTCCGAGCTTGTGTGTTGGACTGGGGACAAGTGTGGACGGATCATCTCCCACTAGTTGAGTTCTCGTACAACAACAGCTGGCATGCATCGATTGGGATGGCCCCATATGAGGCATTATATAGACAGAGATGTCGCACACCGTTATGTTGGGATGAGCCTAGCAGTGTTAGTGGTTTGACACCTGATCAGGTTCAGGATGATGTTGCTCGTGTAGCACTGATTAGAGAGCGGATGTTGATTGCACAGAGTCGTCAGAAGTCATATGCAGATAGGAGGCGTAGACCCCTAGAGTTCAGAGTAGGAGCTCATGTGTGGCTGAGAGTGTCTCCGACACGAGGTGTTAGACGTTTTGGCATTAAGGGGAAGTTGAGCCCCCGATATGTCGGGCCGTTTGAGATTCTGGACCGAGTTGAGAGTGCAGCATACAGATTAGCTTTGCCTCAGAGATTAGAGGGTCTTGACCTTGTGTTTCACGTGTCTCAACTGAGGGAGTACATACCAGATCAGATAAACATTGTGAGTTATGATGATTTGGTGGTCGAGGCGGACCACACTTTTATTGAGCACCCGATTGCAGTCCTAGAACGAGGTATGACACGCCTGCGTTCGAAGGACATTCCTATGTTGAGGATACAGTGGTCGAAACGAGGACCTGATGAGGCTACATGGGAGACTGAGGATAGTATCCAGAGGAACTATCCAGAGTTCTATGCCGAGATGGATGTACCTGTAGGATCGACGAGTAGATCTTAGTACGATCTTGGTGAGTGTTGTGATTATGTGCTTATATGCTATGATGTATTTATTTTCGTGCTAGCTATGATGTGATATATGATCTTATTAGATCTTGTTGTGCTAGTGCGATTGATGATTATAGCTGGAGATGGCTCTTTCCTCCATGCTATTGAGATACGATTAGGGTTTAGCTGGAGATGGTTATTCCTCCATGCTATTTTGGTGGACATAGTTTCGCTAGAGATGTTTTTCCTCTATGCCTTTACGATGTGATGATGATACGTCTAAAGATGTTTTTCCTCTATGCCTTTGCGTTGTGATGATTGTTTGGCTAGAGATGGTTTTCCTCTATGCCTTGGATAGTATAGTGATCTTGTTGCTGGAGATGATAATTCCTCCATGCTTGTGTTTGAGGTTATAGAGTGATATTGGTTGATACCTTATGAGCGGAGATGTGATACCTCCGATAGAGAGAGTTATACCTCGGCATATGGGTCCGAGAGGATTCGGAATTTCACAAGTTTCGGGACGAAACTTGTTTTTAGCGGGGTGTGATGTAACAACCTTAGTCTTTAGTGCTGAGTTAGGACCCAACCGCCTCTACAGCTGGTCCTGTGATCCGCCCCTGCGGCTCAGAGAACCCGCCCCTGCGGTTTCCTGCGGCTGCAGCCGGCTTAGTTAACCGTTGGACCGTGCTTTACTCTTTCTTCTTCCTTTAACCTTCTCCTTTGCCTTAGGATGAAGGGTTTCATTCTTCATTTCCAGCTGCCTCACGTTCTTCTTCCTCCTTCCTTCTCCTTTGATCTCTTCTTGAGTTTTGGCAAGAAAGTTGTGTGGCTTTGTTGATGATGATGATGATGTTGTGTGTTGTTACTGAGCTTGGGAGCCAGTTGAGGGTGTTGTGTTGATCTTTTCCTTAGCCTAGGATCACAGCAGTGGTGAGTTCTTCTTCTTCCTTTTTCTTCCTTTTCTCCTTTAGCTTAGGATTGGATCTCCTAGGCATATATGTTGATGTTTGTATGTATATATATATGTGTATGAATTTGATTGTTGGATGATGAAGACGTAATTCATCACATGAAGAAACGAAGAGAAAGTCGGGGGTTACATTCTGCATTGTCGCCGCCCCAGCGCCCCAGCGTCGCCGCCCCTGCGCCTCAGTGCCGCCGCCCCTGCGTGGGAGTGCCGCCGCGCCTGCGCCTCCTGTTGCTCCGCCCCTGCGTCTTTCCTGTCACGCAGGTGCGTCTTGTACATGATCTACCTAGAGTTGTATTGATCCTTTCCTTTCCTAATATGAATGGTTTAGTGGCATGCTAGGTATGTGTATGAGGATAGGATGAGGATGATTATGATATCGATATGTGCCGGTTATGGCTTTGAGGTTTAGTAGATGTTGAGCTTTATAGGTTGGATACGATACTTATGGATCCCTTGAGTCTAGGTGTGACCCCTTTGATTGAGAGGAGATTTGATATCTCTTTATGCCTTGTTATTAGGCAGTGTTGTCCTCCAGATCGGAGTTGATCGTGGTTGAGGTTATCCCGAGGTTGAGGTAAGTCCGTAGGACTTACTTATCTACCATCCTTATATCGGATTTTTGCATGAGTGGTGATTGTTATATGCTTGATAGCATGCAATGTTGATTACTACCGACCTATGGTTTAGTGACCGCCCATTATAGTGGCTGTGACAACAGGCCCTTTCATCCCGTAGTGGAGTCAGGAAGGTTCTCTGTGGATAGGTCATATCTGGTATATGTGACGGGCACTTACCACTCCTTATGGTATACGGGAAGGTGCTCCTATACAACTCCAGCTTGCAACAACACCCAAAGGCGAGGATTATATATTCCTCGTGTTACATATATTAATATACAGTTATATATACGATTGAGAGTTGGACTTTATAAAGATAATTAACCGGGTAAATGTGTGATAGGATGATTATGTGTTTATGATTCCATGACTTGTGTTTGTGCTTATGCATTATCTTATATATGAATGGTTAGCTAACGGTTTTATACCGTGTTGTAGATGCTTTGCAGGTTAGGAGATCTGCAGAGTGATCCAGATGGGGTGATCCGCTGAGGGCTCCGTACACTAGGATTGTATACCAGGGATATGGGTGATTTTATGATGTACGGATACATGTTTTGGTTTGTACTCAGCGGTATTTTGTAAACCTTTTGATATGTAAATATTACAGTTTGATGTTTGGTTTTAATCTATCTGTGCCTTGTTGTAAGATCCAGTGAACTTGTTGTCAGGCTAGGATCGGGATCCATTGTGAGATCCTAGCCAAGTAGCGCCCCGAGTCCTGTGGATTTGGGGTGTTACAAGCACAAACCCAAATTATTGGATCCGTAAATCTAGGGATTGCCTCCTAATGTATTTCAGGAGCATACTGCTCACATGAGGCTTGACAAATTTTGTAATCCCGTAACTTAGTTGGAGTTTGGAATGATGCACTATACCTTCCGGTTTATGCATAATAAAGTTTTATGAGTGAATTCATAAATTGTATTTCTGAACTTAAGTTTGGTTTTGCATTGATCTCCGAATAAAGTAGGACCAATTGAAAATAGGCATGCTATGAGATTACATTGCATGTAATTTTCATGTCACTCATCCATACTTGATCTATGTCATTGAATATACTAACATGATGAACACGGAATGTTTAATTATGATGATTGTGACGAATGCCTCCATGGTCTCATATTCATATATGCGATGGGCAAGAATGAAATAAATGATAAGTCTACATAAAAGTAGTCGTTATGTGTACACATAATGCATTTGGATAATATAATTGTTTGATTCATATGTAGCCCAAGTAGGAGATTGTAAGATTATTAATCTTATAATTACTTGTGCCCTTACATATTATAATATTCAAGTATATTATGCGATTATTTACTTGCAGGCTCATGAAAGTGATTTAATTAAGTAAAGCTCGTAGACTTAAATTAAGCGGTATGGGCTTAATGAGTGAATACTAGATTTTGGCCCAATAGGCATAATGAGATTCTATTAGGTTAGTATTTGAAGGATATTAGGTTATGGTCCCCAATACGTCAAATCAACTAGCCGTTTTTATATCTTTACCCATCATAGAGAAAACCTAAAGAAATCCTAAGGAGATTTGGCCGAGGAAAACGATATACCTGCGGAGTTGCTGACATGTTATGCTGGTCACCGGGCACGCTGTGTTTGGATTGGAGAGGTATGTACGGTAGATAAATGGATTATAATTGTAACAAATTACCTTACGTTATAAAGTAATGAAATGTTTAATTAAATGTAAACATGTTTATGAAGGAGGATTACAAGAAGCCTATTACAATACTTAGGCGATTGGAAAAATATCGGCCATTTGAGAGCGTGAATATATTTCAGATGTTGATAGAGAGGACCCCACTTCTTGGTATGGGCTAGCATCTTAGAGTGGTATTCAATCTAAAATTGTTTGAGGGCATGGGGTTTAGATGTTAATGTTGTTTACCTTCACTATTGATAATGTTAGTTCTTATGACAAGATGTGTGCTACCTTGAAAGAAATGATTATATCAAATGGATCATGCATTTATAGTGGACATAACTTGTATATGAGATGTGTAGCTCACATTGGTAATCTGATTGTAAATGATGGTTTGAAGTTGCATATGGCTTGTGTTGAAAAAGTGAGGTCCATTGTCTGGTATGTACGATACTCTCCTGCTAGGCTACATGTGCTTAACGAAGAAGCAAAAAGGTTGAAAATTGAAAGCAAAAAGAAGGTAGTCCTTGATGTAGCAATTATATGGAACTCCACTTATATGATGCTTGACGTTTCTTTGAAATACAAGCTTGTTTTTGACCAGATTGATACTCCAAGATAAGGTGATGATGATTGTTTAGGGGCATTATTACAGATGAGTGGAAGAAAATTGAGCTTCTTGTGAAGTTTTTGCCTGAGTTTCATGAGTTCACTAATGATGTATCAGGGTCATCTTATGTGACAGTCAATAATGTTTTCTTCTACATTGGTAACCTCATCCATTTGTTGGAACAATGGTTGATCAGTGATGATAGTGATTGTAGTTCAATGGCTATTCAGATGAAGGCAAAATATGATAAGTATTGGGGTAGTTTGAAGAAGATGAATATGCTGATTTTTGTTGCTATGGTTCTCAGTCCGACACAAAAGAGGATAATGGTGGAAATGGCTCTAATATAGATATATGGGGTAGAAAAGGGTAATAAATTAGCACAACAAGTGAAGGACTACACTTGTAGATTGTTTGATAAGTATAAGGTTTTGTATAGTACTCAACGTTCGCAAGACCCAATTACTCAAGCTTCATCAAGTTCTCTTTCTTCACATGGAGGTAAATTACTTCCTTTAAGTCTTTAATTTTAAAACTTATATTGTCGTTTATTATCTTCTTATGAATAAATTATATATGAAGACAAACTAACAAAGAACTTAATAATTTATTCAAGTATCAAGTTTTTCCAAAGACTATATACACAAGTCGCAGAACTTGAGGACAAACAAGGTTGTGATGGTGGATTTGCTACATTTGAGCTTGAAGGATGTTTTATTGAGGTGAGGACTTCAATTAAGATTACTAATATATTGGGGTGGTGGAAAGTGAATGAAGTAAGATATCCTATACTTGCACACATGGCTCGTGATGTGCTAGCCATCCCGGTCCATACTGTTCCATTTGAATTAACATTCAGTACCGGAGGACGTATTCTAGATGACTATAGAAGTTCCTTAAATCCAAAGGTATGGTTATTTCACTTAATTGCTTATAAGGTATAACTTATAACATATTTTTGAATTATGTTTATTTAATTATTATATTCTTATAATAGAAAGTTGAATGTATAATTTGTGCACAAGATTGGCTACTTTCAAAAACTAGATCAAACATAAATGATGACACAATTGTTGAGGAAAATATAGACAGTGAAAATGAAGAGATGATGAAGATATACCAAGGTAATGCTTAAACTTTTAAACATTCTTGATAAATGATAATTGACAATATTTTCTTACTTGTTGTCATTGTTTTCATGTTTAGAGGTGGAATATTTAGAATTTGGAATCATGGACTTGTTTTGGTCTTTTTGGATGTTGGCACTTTGACACTTCATGTGTTTTGGAGTTTTAAATTGGTCATTGGGATTATTTAGAATTTGGAATCATGGACTTGTCACTTGTTTGCTAGCTTGAACTTGAGAATTTGGATGATTGTTAGTTTTTTCTCGATGGTTGTAACACGTAATACACACGCTTAACGGCTCAAAAAATGCTAATTTTTTTTTTAAAAAGCCCCAATCGGTTTATATAAAACTGCAATTTTGCGGTTTGAACCGCAAACCGCAGCCAAACCGGAACCGCAAAATACGGTTTGCGGTTCGAACTGCAAACCGTTGCGGTTTGATCCGCAACCGAACCACATATTGCGGTTGCGGTTTGCTGTTCAAATATTTCAGGTTTGCGGTTGCGGTTTTTGCGATTTTGGACCGCTGCTCAACCCTACTAAAAAGTACTTCTGAAGACTTGGGAAAGACAACATTACCATGTGTAACCCGTTGCACCCTCTTGAGAATCTCGATGACATCGGACGCAAGAAACCCAAACGTGTCAAAAGCGAAAGAAATAAACACATGTTGGTTTTCAATGCAAGCCCTTTCATGCTTAACCACCTTTGTAAAGGCCACGTTGAGGGCTGCTTTACCCAAAACAAAAGGACCGCTACCCAAACTAACTCGAGGAGAGACCCCGTCAAAATTACTCCAAATTGCACACCTTGACTCAAGCAATTCTATATTGCAATGCACGTTTCTTAGGAAGGTATATATTAATTACTCCAATTTTTCTAAAAATTATCGATTTAAAAATCAACCTTTTTTTTCTACACAATTGACTTTATAAAATAAGAAAGTGTTTTTTTACACAATTGATTTAAAACACTATATTAAAATTAACAGTCTATTAATTTAAATATTTGCATTTTAATAAACTTTTTTAATCTTCTTATTTAAACTAATTAGATGTCACGTAGTTATCTCACATGCCAAATTTATACATGTAATTAATTTTAAATCTAAATGACTCTATGTAATCCACATAAACCATTTGTATCTAAATAGTTGAACCAAATCTTCTAATAATTTGATAAAGAATCCTTGAAAATGAGAAGCAATGTTCGGATGAATTTAAAAACATGTCTAGATTTAAGGGTTCAATAAAAATGTTAATAATTACCCTTGTATGTGTTGTTGTGCATATATGTGGTGAATGTGGTTTGTTATTATTTATATTTAAAAGTACATTTAGCCTATAATTAAATTTTATTTAAATTAATTTTGATACATAATATATAAAAATCTTTTTTATAAACCATTTGTTGTGCATAGTTAAAGGGTTTAACCGTCAACTAGATAAAATCTCGATTGATTTAGTATTAATAGATGTATCCAACCGCAAATTTGAAGGACACATTCCTGAGTCCATAGGAGATCTTTATCTCCATGAGATGGTTGAATCTAGCTCACAACAACTTCACCGACAATATCCCGCCGTCCTTGGGCAATATTAGATTGTTAGAATCCTTAGACTTGTCGTTCAATAGATTCGAGGGACAGATTCCTAATGCACTAGTGAATCTAGACTTTTTGGAGTACTTCATGAAAATAATTTGGTTGGAATTGTGCCAACGGCCAAACAGTTCGGCACATTCTCAGACAACTCTTATCTCGGGAATTCAGGCTATATGGTGAGCTTCCAACAAAGAAATGCAAAACAAAGGTTGAACCACCTAATTCAACACTAGATGAAGACAACAACTTTGAATCTTCGGGTATCCACGAGTGGGAGATTAACTTGATGGGAGTTGGATGCGGGTTGTTTGAGGGATTAGTTTGTGGATATTTCATTTTTTGGGAGAATTATTACTCGATAATGAAGTTGACTTTTACGGTAGAAATTGTTATGATACACTGTAGGAGGTGGATGTATCAAAATAGAAGAAATTGACGTTATATATAATGGCGTTTCCCATGGTTAACGGCAGTTTATCTATAGTTCAATGCATGTGTACTATGTTTTGTAACATGTAGTAAATATTGTATATTGTGTACTGATTATGTAATTTGAAAAAGTGTGAAGAATGCAAACAACTTTCTTCACATGACTTATGTCTGCGTTGAATTCCACATATAATATATGCATTGTAATTAACTTGCTTACAAATTGAAAAGAATAATATAGTACCGTTATCATCTTGAACTCAAATACCTTGCAAGATCCTATAAACGGCCAAATTCCTAATGAGATGGTAAATATGAACTTTCTTGAATACTTCGACGTCTCGGAAAATAATCTGGTTGGGCGAGTGCCAACAAACAAATAGTTTAGTACATTCTCAGACGACTCCTATAAGTGAAATCCAAGGTTGTGCGGTGAGATTTTGATAAAGAAACGCAGGAAGAAGAATGAACCACCGAATGTAACAACACCATTTAAAGGAGAATGCTCGGAATCTTCAGGATTCCTCAATTGGGAGATTATTTTAAGCGGATTGGGATGTGGGTTGTTTGTTCGATCAGTTTGGGGACATTTTATCTTCTGGGAGAGGAACTATTATTGGGTTAATAAATTGATTTTCAGAGTACAAGTTTTCATGTCGCGGAAGCATTGGATATAAACAAACTGTAGCAAGCTTAGAATGATTCAGCCATAAAAGAAACCAGGTAGATCTGATTTGCACCATTATCATACTTGTGTTTTTCTAAAAGGGCTTTACCGTATGCATTTGGCTATGTACTGAATTACGCAACAGTAAATGTAACATATATCGTATGCATTTGGCTTTGTATTGAATTATTACGTACTGGTGGAATAATGGGAGAAAGATTGAACCTTCGACTGCAACAGAAGATGAAGGTAGTAGTTCTTAATTCTTTACATTTGCATGGGAGGGTTTGGATTGTCTGTGGGTTCAGTCTGGGATATATCATCTCGTGGGAAAATAGTTATTATAGTTGTCCCCAAGAAGCTTTTTGTGTGCATGTAACGTACTTATCCTTGTCTGTTCTCTTGAATAGTAGGGGTTCATTCCAAAAGTCCGAACAATATAAATAACTTCCTTCACATTACTCCGTGCAAGCAGCAACTTCGTTTATATTATATTAGGCTTTAGGCTTTTTAGATAAAGATACTAAATAGATAAAACAACTTGTGATTTTTTGATTTCATTCACAACATCATTTATAATAAGCAACTTATTATTGGGGTTGAATATGTCTAGAATTGTACTTATTTTTATTTTGGCCTTTTTTATTTGCCCAATCTTATTTTGGGCGTCTAAGTATATACCCTGTTAAATATAAACCTTCCAAGTATAAACCTGCGGAATAATATTTTGTCAAGTTTGAATCTGTCAAGTATAAACATGTCCAAGTATAAACCTAGGATTGTTTCTATAAATATTACAGGGTTCCTTAAGGCTTCTATCATCTGATCATCTGAAAATCTATCATCTAAAAAATCTGGGATAACTTCGTTATTATCCGTAATTTGGGATAACCTAGTTATCATTTGTTTATCCTCTTATGTGTACTATGAAATTTCTCACTAAAATCTCTTTGGAAAGTGGAGGTAGCCTTTATTGGGTGAACCACTATAAACATGTGTGTGCCATCTTTCTTGTTTGTTGAATTTGTTCTTTCTCATTGATTCCGCACAACAAACTGGTATCGAAGCTTTGGGTTCTTTTGTTTTTTTTTTGTTATTTGGGAAAAAGATGTCTTCTTTCAACATGAAGATCGACAATTTCATAGGGAGGAACAATGTCATTATGTGGCAAATCAAGATGCGAGCGTTGATGAAACACCATGGCTTATGGGGGCCGTTGTCAAGGAAGGAATCCGATAAAGAAAAGGGCGATGTTTTTGAGATGGCCACTAAGGAGGATAAGGTGGATTCGATCATCAAGTTGTGACTCGGAGATGTTGTCTTATGTGTAACACCCCGAATTTTGGGAACTCGGAGCGTTATTGGCTAGGACCTCACAGTGGGCCCTGACCTTAGGTTGACGTCAATAACGTAGGATCTTGCAACAAGACACAAATATTCTAAATACAAAATCTTTCAAGAAAGAAAATAACTCAACATATTCTAGACCCGTACATCAGTCAACTATTAATAAACAACTCTACTATAATAAAATTAATAAACCGGAATTATATAACCCCACACCCAAACTCCTAGTACGGAAACCCGGCTGACCACTCCACTCCAGATTTTTCGGGGCGGACTTACTTAGCTCGTATTTTACGTATTAGCATTGATGTGTGTTTGGTGGTGTGTGTTTATGTTCTTGTTATAACAACTAAACCGGTAAATAGGACCACCGACCTTATATATTTTTGGCCCAAGTGTATGATAACGGACGGTGACATCATCTGCCTAGCCCTGCGGGAAGTCTAGGAGGTTCTCGGCGACTAGCCCTGCGGGTTAGATGGTTGGGTGCATCCGTACCATTCTTTGCCGGTAAGTAGGGACCGAGGCAAGACCACGGTGATCTCGTGTCACAAACCGAAGTTGAATTAGAACGGCATATGACTTAATAATAAAAAGATAATAAACCGGACTTGCGTGTTTTATGTTGTGTGATATGTATGTGTTTGTGCCTTCACCTCTTTTCTAATGGTTCGAATATGAGCTAACGGTTTTAAACCGTGGTTGTAGATGCCTTGCAGGTTAGGGACGCCGCCTAGTGAGATGGAGGAGTGGACAGCCGGGGTCTCCGTACATTATAGGACGGGGACGTTTTTGGGTTGTGTTACGTTTTGGGTTATGTGTTCGTATCTTTGGTTGTGGATGTTGTTGCACGATTTAGACTTTCGTATCGGAGTTATGTTGTTTTGAGGACTCGGCTGAGTTTCCACTTTGTAGTCTTTACATTCCGGTTTTCGCATACATTAAAAACGTTTTGAGTTTTCGCCTTTATTTGTGCCTTGTTGGAAAGGTCCGGTGAAATTGTTGTCAAGCTAAGGGTCGAGACCCATTGTGAGGTCTTGCCCGTAGCATCCCGAGTCCCGCGGATTTGTGGTGTTACAAAAGTGATATCAGAGCCAGGTTGACAACAATGGCACTCGCAATCTTTTTAAAGGCCGAATGTGGAATAAACAGAACCCACACGGGTTCTGACTTTTCGTTTTCAAAATCATGTGCATGAGTCGGGTTTGGGTTAGAATGTACGGGACCACCACTCCTTCCGCAAACCTCGGCGACATAGATCTCTGGATTAGAAGTATGTATATATTAGTACATAGTTATATATAAATATATGACCTTAGGATGTTTGTGGATTTGTATGTACCTAGCTACGTATGTGGCCACATATCTAGCTAAGGAGAGCTTCACCCACATATCTAGCTACATCGGCACGGATTTGGGGTGTTACAAACGTTTTGAGAAGGGTATATTTATCTCGCTGAAGGAAAAGGAAGCGTGGAATGAAGAGTGAGTTAACGGAGTTTAAGGTACCCCGAGAGGGTAGCCTACATGAGAATGGTAACATGGAAGCATAGAAGAATGGTAAGTCATTGACATGTGAGAAGGTCAATTATTAGCTAATTGGTGACAACGGAGAACGCGCATGTGCGGGTGGTCTATGGATGAGTGTGGGGGAGAATAACCAGGCTGTGGAATGATAAAGGAACGGTAACAAGAGTTTAGATTATATCTTAAACTCTTGATTTGAAGTTGTTATGGAGAACACCAGTTTGCGAAAAGAGAGACGGTTATCTCCATTTGTACATCGATTACAATGAGCCGAACAAGATGACAATGAAGAACAAGTACCCCCTTACCACGTATAGATGATCTACTCGACCGGTTGAAAGGGTCGGTGGTCTCTTCTAAAATCGAGTTAAGGTTTGATTTTCACCAATTGAGAAGTCGAGACTGGGGTAGTGCAAACATGGCATTCTGGACAAACCATGGTCACTACGAGTGGTAGTGATCCCATATGGGCTTACTAATGCCCGAATAGGACATTCTGGTCTACTCTCGAAGAAGAGAGAAGTTGTATGACCAGTTGTCTCGGGATGACAACCCCCAAAGGATGGGAAAGAAGTTGCAAGTTTCTTGGATGGGCCGATCATTACCGGATTGTGGAGAGATTATCCAAGTAACACCATCTATGGCTAACCTACTCCGGATGACGATGAAGTACTGAGTGGGACGAAAATGGACAATGGAGTTGTTGACAGTTAAAAGGGGATTCATTGGTGCAACTGTTTTGGAAATTGTCTCGAGGTACGATCGGTTTGAAGTGTACAAGCGATTCTTCAAGACATGGTCTTGACTGAGTATCGAGAGATGATGTAAAAGTTATAGCATACATGTCTCGTTAGTAGAAGCAGTGTGAAGCAAAGTACTTCCTTCATTACTTAGAACTTGCAACAAGAATTGAGGAAAAGTAACATCGAAGTTTGGTTTGACAAGAACCAAAGCCAACGGTGTAAATTGGAAGTTCGATCTTCTTTGTTAGAGACAAGCAAAGAAGAAACATAATGGAAATGTTGTAGTGAGGAAGACCCGAGAAGGAAGTTGAGTTTCCGATACATTGGACCTTTTTGAGATCTTAGTGCAAGTTGGGAAAGTGTTTTACCGGCTGGCATTGGCCGCCGAGAATAAAGGGTGTTCACCCGGCGTTTCAAGTGTATCAATCCAGAGAGGAGGATGTGCCGAAGACGGCATTCAGGACGAGATACGGCCATTATGAGTTTGTCGTGATGCCATTCGGGCTCACGAATGCACCGCCGTCTTCATGGAGTTGATGAACGGCATCTTCATCGACTCCTTAGACCAGTTTGTGGTAGTGTTTATAAACGAAATCTTAGGTTACTCCCGGAGTAGGGAGGAGCATGAGGGACACCTGAGGGCGGTGCTTCGAGTCCTCCAAGATAGAGAGCTTTGCGCTAAGCTCTCTGAGTGCGAGTTCAGGATGTCCTAGGTGGCATTCCTGGGTCATATAGTTTCCTCTGAAGGGTGTCATGGTTGACCCGGAAAAGATAGAGTCTGTTTCCTCATGGCCGCCTCCTAGGACGGTCAAGGAGGTGCGCAGTTTTCTTGGGCTTAGCGGGATACTACCGCCGTTTTGTTGACGGTTTCTTCCAGTGATGGCACGGACCGCTCCCTTCCTTTCTAAGGAAGTCTACCAGGTTCGTCTGGTCCGAGCCTTGTCAGCGCAACTTTCGAGGAGCTGAAGAGGAGGTTAGACCTCCGCTCCGCCATTTTAGCCCAGCCTGAGGGCGTAGAGGATTTTGTAGTGTATAGTGACGCCTCCAAGCTAGGATTGGGGTGCGTTTTGATGGCAGAGGGGTAGGGTTATTGCGTACGCTTTTCGGCAGCTAAAGCCGTACGAGGAGAATTACCCTACCCGAAGATCTTGAGCTAAGCGGCAGTGATTCATGCCCTGCAGATCTGGCGACATTACTTGTACGGGGCTACGTGCTAGATCTTCACAGACCATAAGAGTCTGAAGTATATATTCACTGCAGCGGGAGTTGAATAACCGCCAAAGGAGATGGTTGGAGCTGATTAAGGACTTTGACTTAGAGATTTTGTACCATCCGGGGAAGGCGAACGTAGTCGCCGATGCTTTCGAGTAGGAGGACACCTCGAGAGGAGGCTATAGCTCGGCTTACGGTTCAGCCACAATTGCAGAGGGATTTGATAGAGTTGGAGTTGGATATCCGGATTCCCAGATACGGAATGTCGTTTGTCCGAGTTATGAGGTATTACCTGACCTGTCCGGAGAGATCCTAGCAGAAGCAAGAGGGATGTCCCATTTTGATGAGGATCCGGGACAAGGATGTCCCGAGGAGAGGCAACGCAGTTATCGGCAGAGAGCAGACGGGCGATTGAGACGCCAGGGACGTGTTTGTGTACCGCCAGACCAGGAGTTGAGAGAGCGGATTTTGCATGAGGCACATTCCACACCTTACTCGGTGCACCTAAGCACGAGTAAGATGTACTAGGATCTTAGGAGATTTTATTGGTGGGGCGGGCTCAAGCCCGATGTAGCTAGATATGTGGCCCGATGCGCGACCTGTCAGCAGGTCAAGATCGAGCACCAGAAACGGAGGAGAGCTTCACCCACCGCCCGTGCCACTGTGGAAGTGGGAAGACATATCCACAGTTAGATTGTGAGATTACATGGAATACCGAGGACCATCATCTCGGACAGGGACGGGCGTTTTACCTCGAGGTGTTGGCACGCGTCAATCGGGATGGCACCGTATGCGGCATTGTATGGACGGAGATGCCGTACTCCCTTATGTTGGGACGAGCGGGGGAGTTCTAGCTTTGTAGCTCCAAATCATGTACAGGACGACGTGGCTAGAGTTGCTTTGATCCGAGAGATGATGTTGACCGCGCAAAGCTGTCACAGGTCGCATGTGGATAGGAGGTGTAGACCTCTCGAGTTCAGGGTAGGAGCTCAGGTGTGGTTCAGGGTATCACCGACGCGGGGCGTCAGGCGATTCAACATTAAGGGGAAGTTAAGCCCCGATATGTCGGTCCATTCGAAATCTTGGAGAGAGTCGGTGAGGTGGCATACCGGTTAGCATTGCCACCTCGGTTAGAGGGTATACATCCGGTATTTCACGTCTCTCAGCTGAGAGAGTACATACACGACCCGAGGCACATCATTAGCCACAAAGACCTAGTGGTCGAGCCGGACCATACTTTTACAAAGCATCCGATAGCGGTCTTAGAGCGGAGTACGAGGCGTCTTCGATCGAAGGAGATACCGACGCTGAGGATATAGTGGTCGAGGCGAGGAGCCGATGAGGCTACATGGGAGACGGGGGATAGTATCCGGAGGAACTATCCCGAGTTTTATGCAGACTTAGCGACATTGATAGGACCGTCGGGTTAGTCCCGAGATCTTCCTTGTTTGTTTTGTGTGTTATGTGAGTTTGTTTGAGTATGTGTACCTAGCGAGGTCTTGATGTGATGCTATACGTAGACTTGGATTAGGACCGGTAGTTGACATTTTATGAGTTTCACGTGGTTACGAGACGTGTTGGTCCGAGAGTGTTGGGTTTAGCAAGTTTCGGGACGAAACTTGTTTTTAGGGGGTTAGTTGTAACGCCCGGAATTTTATTCCGGACTTAGAGCGCCTTGTAGATCTTCCCGTAGGCCCGAGATGCCGAGCGCCGGGATTTATTCCTAAAAATCCCGAGCCGACTCGTCGTTTTTTTTCCTTTTTCCGCGTTCCAACCCTTCGTTCCGGGTTAAAGTGACAAGGGGTCATTTCCGACCCCTCGTTCCGTGGTGAGGGACAAGAGGTCAGCTGACCCCCTTGATCCCCACACCCCTTTTCAGCCATCTTGTCCCCTCTCTCTCTCCTCTCTTGCCCTTTCACGTTTCTTTCCCTATCCTCTCTTCCTCTCTTGGCTCTCTCTTCTCTTCTTCCATTTTGATTGAAGCTTGGAATGTGGACTGCAGTGGAGAGGTTCCAAATTTGGCTTGGTAAGCTCCTTCCTCTCCCTCTCCTCTCTTCTTTAGCTGATCATCCTTTTCTTCTTCCCTCCTTCATCCATGGCCATGGATGAAGATCTTGAGGAGTTTTTGCTCAAATCTTTGCATGCATAGGTACTTAGCTCAATTAGGTCGTAAAGAGGAGTCTAAGACCATTGGTTGGTGTTTGGAGAAGACCTAGCAAGGTCAGGAGGACATTGGAGCCAAGGATCCACGATCGAAGACGAGCTTCTGCAGCGAAACCGCGGGGGCGGCTCAGCACAGCCGCAGGGGCGGCCCCGCACAGCAACAGGGGCGGCTTGGCACGCTGCAGGGGCGGCTCCGGGCTCCAGGACGCCGGACCGCCGTAGGGGCGGTCCAGATCGCTGCAAAGGGGGGCCCCTGCCACCGCAGGGGCGGTTCCTTCTCCGCCAGAAGGCCGCTGGGGCGGCTCCAGCCTTCCGCAGGGGCGGCGTCTGCTCCGCCGGGGCGCCAACTTGACTCCGTGGCTGCGTTTCTTCGACAGTAGGTTCCTCTCCTCCCTTCCCCTTCGTTCATTCCTTATTTTTATAGTTGTATCATGTTAGTAGCATGCTTAGGATGGATCTAGAGTAGCCTGACGCCACTTAGTGGATGTGAACCTAGGTGCCCTTAAGGCTCGATGTAGTTGATGGTCACGAGTATGATGAGCGTGATAGACCTAGTAGGCTTTGACTCGTTCTTGGATTTTGAGTATGACCATATGAGAGTTAGTAAGCTGTTGAGATATCTATTCATGTGTTGAGTGAGATGTGAGTATGAGAGATTCTAGGATGCGGTCCTAGAATGAGAGATCTCCTCATGCGTTGAGTGAGATGTGAGTGTGGGAGATTCTAGGATGCGGTCCTAGAATGAGAGTCAAATGATCTTGCGTAGATCATTTGTGTAGAAGTCCTAGACTTCTTGAGTTGAGCGGGTTTTGATGGTTATCTTGTTGTGAGCAGGTTGTGTGCGTCTTCCCAAGGGAAGCAAGGGCATTTTGTGAGTTAGCTTTGGGACGAGGTAAGTCTCCGGACTAACTTAGCTCGTATTAGCATTGATGTGTGTTTGGTGGTGTGTGTTTATGTTCTTGTTATAACAACTAAACCGGTAAATAGGACCACCGACCTTATATATTTTGGCCCAAGTGTATGATAACGGGCGGTGACATCATCTGCCTAGCCCTGCGGGAAGTCTAGGAGGTTCTTGGCGACTAGCCCGGCGGGTTAGACGGTCGGATGCATCCGTACCATTCTTTTCCGGTAAGAAGGGACCGAGGCGAGACCACGGTGGTCTCGTGTCATAAACCGAAGTTGAATTAGAACGGGATATGACTTAATAATAAAAAGATAATAAACCGGACTTGCGTGTTTTATGTTGTGTGATATGTATGTGCTTGTGCCTTCACCTCTTTTCTAATGCTTCGAATATGAGCAAACAGTTTTAAACCGTTTGTGTAGATGACTTGCAGGTTAGGGATGCCGCCGAGTGAGGTGGAGGAGTGGACAGCCGGGGTCTCCGTACATTATAGGACGGGGATGTTTTTGGGTTGTGTTTCGTTGTGGGTTTATATTGTACGGTTGTGGTTCTTCTTGGAGTTATGTTGTTTTGAGGACTCGGCTGAGTTTCCACTTTGTAGTCTTTACATTCCGGTTTTCTCATACATTAAAAACGTTTTGAGTTTTCGCCTTTATTTGTGCCTTGTTGGAAAGGTCCGGTGAAATTATTTTCAAGCTAAGGGTCGGGACCCATTGTGAGGTCTCGCCCGTAGCATCCCGAGTCCCGCGGATTTGGGGTGTTACAGTATCCCCCAGCAGGGGGCCACGACTTTCTACCGGTTCCAGACGTAGAGCGGCTAAGCCGATCGAACCGGGTGGTCTACGAATTTACCATTTACCAAAAAAAAAAGGATGGGTGACTTGTTGGGAAGTCCTCGTGTTGTACCCCTTTTTTGTTTTTTTTTTAATTTATTCATTTTGATTTAAATCTTTTTCTCGATAGATTCACGTTAACTTTTTGTTTTGATTTATTAACTTTCGTGAAAAGAAATACTTATGTTTTTTAAATATTAAAAATAAGAAATTAAGACTTCTCGGGTTCCAAAAAAGGAAAAACACTTATCTGTATTTAATTAACGGGTCCCAGCAAGAGCTCACGGTTCGGTTATGTCGTTAAAGCTAGCTAGCTAGCTAAGTGGTCAGCTAGATAGCTAGCTAGGTCAGGGGGAGTATGGAGGCAGATATACAAGTACGGGAAGGTGGCATACGTAGACGGGTGCGATCATATAATCAATAATGCACCGGATACCATCAGAATTCCGAAGTTAAGCGTGCTTGGGCGAGAGTAGTAATTGGATGGGTGACCTCCTAGGACGTCCTCGTGTTGCACCCCTCTATTTGATTTTTCATTATTTATTTTTTTTAATTTAAATCTTCTTCTCGATAGATTCACGTTAACTTTTTGTTTTGATTTATTAACTTCCGTGAAAAGAAATACTTACGTTTTTTAAATATTAAAAATAAGAAATTAAGAGTTCTCGGGTTCCAAAAGCGGAAACACACTTATCTGGAATTAATTAACGGGTCCCTACAAGAGCACACGGTTCGGTTATGTCGGTAAAGCTAGCTAGCTAGCTAGCTAGGCCAAGGGGAGCATCGAGGCAGATATATAAGTACTGGAAGGTGCCATAAGTAGACGGGTGCGATCATACCAACACTAATGCACCGGATCCCATCAGAACTCTTAAGTTAAGCGTGCTTGGGCGAGAGTAGTACTACGATCGGTGACCTCATCGGAAGTCCTCGTGTTGCACCCATCTTTTTGATTTTTTTTCTTTTTTTTTTAATTTAAATCTTCTTCTGGATAGATTCACGTTAACTTTTTTTTGATTTATTAAATTCCGTGAAAAGAAACACTTATTCTTTTTAAATGTTAAAAATAAGAAATTAAGACTTCTTTGGTTCCAAAAACCGCAAATCACTTATCCTGATTTAATTAACAGGTCCCGGCAAGAGCACACGGTTCGGTTATGTCGGTAAAGCTAGCTAGCTGGCCAGCTAGCTTGCGAGCTAGGCGAAGGGGAGTATGGAGGCAGGTATACAAGTACGGGAAGGTGACATAAGTGGACGGGTGCGATCATACCAACTCTAATGCACCGGGTCCCAACAGAAATGCGAAGTTAAGCGTGCTTGGGTGAGAGTAGTACTAGGATGGGTGACCTCCTACGACGTCCTCGTGTTGCACCCCTCTTTTTGATTTTTGATTCTTTATTTATTTTAATTTAAATCTTCTTCTCTATAGATTCACGTTAACTTTTTGTTTTGATTAACTTCTGTGAAAAGAAATACTTACGTTTTTTAAATATTTAAAATAAGAAACAAAGACTTCTCGGGTTACATAAAACGAAAAACACTGATATGGATTTAATTAACGGGTTCCGGCAAGAGCACACGGTTCGGTTATGTTGGTAAAGCTAGTTAGCTAGCGAGCAAGACCAAGGGAAGTATGGAGGCAGGTACAAGTACGGGAAGGTGACATAAGTAGACGGGTGCGATCATACCAACTCTAATGCACCGGATCCCATCACAACTCCGAAGTTAAGCGTGCTTTGGCGAGAGTAGTACTAGGATGGGTGACTTCTTGGGAAATTCGCGTGTTGCACCCGTTTTTTGTTTTATTTAATTATTTATTTTGATTTAAACCTTCTTCTCGATAGATTCACGTTAACTTTTTTTTTTTAATTTATTAACTTTCGTGAAAGGAAATAATTACGTTTTTAAATATTAAAAATAGAAATTAAGACTTCTCGGGTTCCAAAAAAGTAAAAACACTTATCCGGATTTAATTAACGGGTCCCGGCAAGAGCACACGGTTCGGTTATGTCGGTAAAGCTAGCTAGCTAACTAGCTGGCCAACTAGCTAGCGAGCTAGGCCAAGGGAAGTATGGAGGCACGTATACAAGTACGGGAAGGTGGCATAAGTAGACGGGTGCGATCATACCAGCTCTAATGCACCGGATCCCATCAGAACTCCGAAGTTAAGCGTGCTTGGGGGAAAGTAGTACTAGGATGGGTGACCTCCTACGACGTCCTCGTGTTGCACCCCTCTTTTTGATTTTAAATTATTTATTTTTTTAATTTAAATCTTCTTCTCGATAGATTTACGTTAACTTTTTGTTTTGATTTTTTAACTTCCGTGAAAAGAAATACTTACGTTTTTTAAATATTTAAAATTAGAAATTAAGACTTCTCGGGTTCAAAAAAAGGAAAATCACTGATCTAGATTTAATTAACGGGTTCCGGCAAGAGCTCACGGTTTGGTTATGTTGGTAAAGCTACCTAGCTAGCGAGCAAGGCCAAGGGGAGTATGGAGGCAGATATACAAGTACGGGAAGGTGGCATAAGTAGAAGGGTGCGGTCATACCAGCTCTAATGCACCGAATCCCATCACAACTCCGAAGTTAAGCGTGCTTGCGCGATAGTAGTACTAGGATGGGTGACCTCCTACGACGTCCTCGTGTTGCACCCCTCTTTTTGATTTTTGATTATTTATTTTGTAGTTTAAATCTTCTTCTCGATAGATTGACGTTAACTTTTTGTTTTGATTGATTAACTTTCGTGAAAAGAAATACTTACGTTTTTTAAATATTAAAATAAAGAAATTAAGACTTCTCGCGTTCCAAAAAAAGAAAAAACACTTATCCGGATTTAATTAACGGGTCCCTGCAAGAGCACACGGTTCGGTTATGTCGGTAAAGCTAGCTAGCTAGTGAGCTAGGCCAAGGAGAGTATGGAGGCACGTATACAAGTACGGGAAGGTGGCATAAGTAGACGGGTGCGATCATACCAACTCTAATGCACCGGATCCCGTCAGAACTCCGAAGTTAAGAGTTCTTGGGCGAGAGTAGTACTAGGATAGGTGACCTCCTATGACGTCCTCGTGTTGCACCCCTCTTTTTGATTTTTGATTATTTATTTTTAATTTAAATCTTCTTCTCGATAGATTCACGTTAACTTTTTGTTTTAATTTTATTAACTTCCTTGAAAAGAAATACTTGCGTTTTTTAAATATTAAAAATAAGAAATTAAGAATTTTCGGTTTCCAAAAAAAGGAAAAGCACTGATCTGGATTTAATTAACGGGTTCCGGCAAGAACACACGGTTTGGTTATGTTAGTAAAGCTAGCTAGATAGCGAGAAATGCCAAGGGGAGTATGGAGTCAGGTATACAAGTACGGAAAGGTGGCATAAGTAGACGGGTGCGATCAAACCAACTCTAATGCACCAGATCCCATTACGACTCCGAAGTTAAGCGTGTGCTTTGGCGAGAGTAGTACTGGGATGGGTGACTTGTTACCAATACTTAGTTGGTCTAGTGGGATGTGGTGCTAGGCTCCTTAAGTGTTTAGCTTGGAGATTCGAGTTCGAATCCTCCTGGCGGCATGTATGGAAAAATTGATATTGGGAGGGTATCTCCTAGCAATGGGCCACAACTTTCTACCGGATCCAGACGTAGAGCGGCTAAGCCGATCGAACCGGGTGTTCTACGAATTTACCATTTACCAAAAAAAAAAGGATGGGCGACTTGTTGGGAAATCCTCGTGTTGTACCCCTTTTTTTGATTTTTTTAAAATTTATTTATTTTGATTTAAATCTTCTTCTCGATAGATTCAGGTTAACTTTTTGTTTTGATTTATTAACTTTCGTGAAAATAAATACTTACGTTTTTTAAATATTAAAAATAAGAAATTAAGACTTCTCGGGTTCCAAAAAAGGAAAAACACTTATCTGGATTTAATTAACAGGTCCTAGCAAGAGCTCACGGTTCGGTTATGTCGTTAAAGCTAGCTAGCTAGCTAAGTGGCCAGCTAGATAGCTAGCTAGGTCAGAGGGAGCATGGAGGCAGATATACAAGTACGGGAAGGTGGCATTAGTAGACGGGTGCGATCATATAAGCAATAATGCACCGAATCCCATCAGAATTCCGAAGTTAAGCGTGCTTGGGCGAGAGTAATAATAGGATGGGTGACCTCCTAGGACGTCCTCGTGTTGCAACCCTCTTTTTGATTTTTCATTATTTATTTTTTTTAATTTAAATCTTCATCTCGATAGATTCACGTTAACTTTTTGTTTCGATTTATTAACTTCCGTACAAAGAAATACTTACGTTTTTTAATTATTGAAAATAAGAAATTAAGACTTCTCGGGTTCCAAAAAGGAAAAACACTTATATGGAATTAATTAACGGGTCCCTACAAGAGCACACGGTTCGGTTATGTCGGTAAAGCTAGCTAGCTAGCTAGCTACGCCAAGGGGAGCATCGCGGCAGATATATAAGTATGGGAAGGTGTCATAAGTAGACGGGTGCGATCATACCAGCACTAATGCACCGGATCACATCAGAACTCTTAAGTTAAGCGTGCTTGGGCGAGAGTAGTACTACAATCGGTGACCTCATAGGAAGTCCTCGTGTTGCACCCATCTTTTTGATTTTTTTCTTTATTTTTTTTAATTTAAATCTTCTTCTGGATAGATTCACTTTAACTTTTTTTTTTTGATTTATTAACTTCCGTGAAAAAAAAACACTTATGTTTTTTAAATATTAAAAATAAGAAATTAAGACTTCTTAGGTTCCAAGTGTATGATAACGGGCGGTGAGATCATCTGCCTAGCCCTGCGGGAAGTCTAGGAGGTTCTCGGCGACTAGCCCGGCAGGTTAGATGATCGGATGCATCCGTACCATTCTTTGCCGGTTAGTAGGGACCGAGGCGAGACCACGGTGGTCTCGTGTCACAAACCGAAGTTGAATTAGAACGGGATATGACTTAATAATAAAAAGATAATAAACCGGACTTGTGTGCTTTATGTTATGTGATATGTATGTGTTTGTGCTTTCGCCTCTTTTCTAATGCTTCGAATATGAGCTAACGGTTTTAAACCGTGGCTGTAGATGACTTGCAGGTTAGGGATGCCGCCGAGTGAGGTGGAGGAGTGGACAGCCGGGGTCTCCGTACATTATAGGACGGGGACGTTTTTGGGTTGTGTTTCGTTGTGAGTTTATGTTGTACGGTTGTGGTTCTTCTTGGGTTATGTTGTTTTGAGGACTCGGCTGAGTTTCCATTTTGTAGTCTTTACATTCCGGTTTTCTCATACATTAAAAACGTTTTGAGTTTTCGCCTTTATTTGTGCCTTGTTTGAAAGGTCCGGTGAAATTTTTGTCAAGCTAAGGGTCGGGAACCATTGTGAGGTCTCGCTCGTAGCATCCCGAGTCCCGCGGATTTGGGGTGTTAATAAAGTGGTATCAGAGCCCTAGGTTGACAACAATGGCACTCGCTATCTTTTTAAAGGCCGAATGAGGAATAAACAGAACCCACACGGGTTCTTACTTTTTGTTTTCAAAATCATGTGCATGAGTCGGGTTTGGGTTAGAATGTACGGGACCACCACTCCTTCCGCAAACCTCGGCGACATAGATCTCTGGATTAGAAGTAGGTATGTATAGTTATATATATATGACCTTAGGATGTTTGTGGATTTGTATATACCTAACTACGTATGTGGCCTTAAGATGTTTGGGCTTGTATGCCTTGGATGTATTTTGTGACTATGCTTACCTTACGGTTTTAGATGTTTTATCATACCGAGATAGTAAGTATTACCTATATATTTAAACATAAGTAAACTCCATACGCTATTAGATAGCACGTACAAGAGCTACCGCTTACGTAGGACCCGCCAGGGGTAGACCCTCTCTTTCTCCTACCGTCCCGAGACGAGGACAAGTAGGAAGACCTCCAAGCACGAGAGATCGGGGACGTATCCCCATTGCGGACCCGCCAGTTGTGGATCCACCTGTAGTTAAGGTTCCCGTTGAGGACGTCACCGAGAGCATCGTTCCCGAGGCTGGGGATAGGACCATTGGGAGGTCCGGGCGCAGAGTTCTCCATCTGCCAGGACCAGGGGAGCGTCCATTGGAGCTACTGTGTTTGAAGACTACGTACGACAAGAAGAATGGAGATGACAAACTTAAGTTCTTCGAGAAGACGTGTGGACAACTAAAGATGTGAATCGAGGAGGAGATGGGTGCATTCTAACAAGGTTAAAGGCGGTGTTCCATCACGAGAAGTGATACTTTCCTTAGACGCTCCTAAGATTTGGAGTCAAGATGAGAACGTGATCGAACCAAATGTGAAAGATGTAAAATACCGTAAGTTAAGCTTACGAGGTACTATTAAGTGAAGAGTCACCATTACGAGAGTTATGAGAAGAATGGCAAGGTGGGGATTTACGCGGAGTTGACCGGTTTTTGTTATGACGATAAGGCGAAGAAACGCCAAAAAGAAGGAAGTATGTATAAATGATGATCCTAAGAAGATGAGAGCAACACATGGATGCTAACTAACGTTAGAGATTTTGAGGAGACGCACATACAAGATATCATGAAGCGTGGTTAAGCCTATGAAGACGAGTCATGTGACTCAAAAACGCCGAGATGGGTATATTTATCTCGCTGAAAGAAAAAGGAAGCGTGGAATGAAGAATGAGCTATCGGAGTTTAAGGTCTAGTACCCCGAGAGGGTAGCCTTCATGGGAATGGTAACATGGAAGCATAAAAGAATGGTAAGTCATTGACATGGAAGAAGGTCAGTTATCAGCTAATTGGTGACAACCGAGAATGCGCATGTGCGGGTGGTCTATGGATGAGTGTGGGGGAGAGTAACCAGGCTGTGGGACTATAAAGGAACGGTAACAAGAACTTGGATTATATCTTAAACTCTTGATTTGAAGTTGCTATGGAGAACACCAGTTTGCGGAAAGAGAGACGGTTATCTCCATTTGTACATCGATTACAATGAGCCGAACAAGATTACAATGAAGAACAAGTACCCCCTTACCACGTATAGATAATCTACTCGACCGATTGCAAGGGTCGGTGGTCTCTTCTAAAATCGAGTTAAGGTTTGATTGTCACCATTTGAGAAATCGAGATTGGGGTAGTGCAAACATGGCATTCTGGACAAACCATGGTAACTACGAGTCGTAGTTATTTCATATGGGCTTACTAATGCCCCAAATAAGACATTTTTGGTCTACTCTCGAAGAAGAGAGAAGTTGTATGACCGGTTGTCTCGGGATGATAACCCCCGAAGGATGTGAAAGAAGTTACAAGTTCTCTTGGATGTGCCGATCATTGCCGGATTGGTGGAGAGATTCTCCAAGTAACACCACCTATGGCTAACCTACTCCGGATGACGATGAAGTATTGAGTGGGACGGAAATGGACAATGGAGTTGTTGAGAGTTAAGAGGAGATTCATTGGTGCAATTGTTTTTGAAATTGCCTCGAGGTATGATCGGTTTGAAGTGTACAAGTGATCCTTCAAGAATGGTCTTGTTTGAGTATTGAGAGACGATGCAAAAAGTTATAGCATACATGTCTCGTTAGTAGGAGCAGTGTAAAGAAAAGTATTTCCATCGTTACTTAGAACTTGCAATGAGAATTGAGGAAACGTAACATCAAAGTGTGGTTTGACAAGAACCAAAGTCAACGGTGTAAATTGGAAGTTCGATCTTCTTTGTTAGGGACAAGCAAAGAAGAAACATAATGAAAATGTTGTAGTGATAAAGACCCGAGAAAGAAGTTGAGTTTCCGATACATCGGACCTTTTAGAGATCTTAGCGCAAGTTGGGAAAGTGTTTTACCGGCTGGCATGGCCGCCGAGAGTAGAGAGTGTTCACCCGGCGTTTCAAGTGTATCAATCGAGAGAGGAGGACTTGCCGAAGACGGCGTTCAGGACGAGATACGGCCATTACGAGTTTGTCGTGATGCCATTTGGGCTCACGAACGCACCAACCGTCTTCATGGAGTTGATGAACCGCATCTTCATCGACTTTTTAGACCAGTTTGTGGTAGTGTTTATAGACGACATCTTAGTCTACTCCCGGAGTAGGGAGGAGCATAAGGATACCTGAGGACGGTGCTTCGAGTCCTCCAAGATAGAGAGCTTTACGCTAAGCTCTTTAAGTACGAGTTTTGGATGTCCGAGGTGGCATTTTTGGGTCATATAGTTTCCGCCGAGGGTGTCATGGTTGACCCGGCGAAGATAGAGTCTGTTTCCTCATGGCCGCCTCCTAGGACGGTCAAGGAGGTGCGCAGTTTTCTTGGGCTTAGCGGGAAACTACCGCCGCTTTGTTGAGGGTTTCTCAGTGATTGCACGGCCGCTCACTTCCTTGCTGAGGAAGTCTACCAGGTTCGTTTGGTCAGAGCCTTGCCAGCACAGCTTCGAGGAGCTGAAGAGGAGGTTGACTTCCGCTCCTAGGTTAGCCCTGCCTGAGGGCGTGGAGGATTTTGTAGTGTATAGTGACGCCTCCAAGCTAGGCTTGGGGTGCGTTTTGATGCAGAAAGGTAAGGTTATTGCATACGCTTCTCGGCAGTTGAAGCCGTACGAGGAGAATTACCCTACCCACGATCTTGAGCTAGCGGCAGTGATTCATGCCCTGAAGATCTAGCGACACTACTTGTACGGGGCTACATGCCAGATCTTCACAGACCATAAGAGTCTAAAGTATATATATTCACTCAGCGGGAGTTGAATAACCGCTAGAGGAGATGGTTGAAGCTGATTAAGGACTTTAATTTGGAGATTTTGTACCATCCGGGAAAGGCGAACGTAGTCGCCGATGCTTTGAGTTGGAGGACACCTCGAGGGGAGGCTATAGCTCGGCTTACGGTTCAGCCCCAGTTGTAGAGGGATTTGATAGGTTTGGAGTTGGATATCCGGTTTTCGGATACGGATTGTTGTTTGTCCGAGTTGGAGGTATTACCTGACTTGTCCGGAGAGATCTTGCAGAAGCAGGAGAGATGTCCCATTTTGATGAGGATCCGGAACAAGATGTCCCGAGGAGAGGCACCACAGTTTATCATGGGAGCAGATGGGCTATTGAGACGTCAGGGACGTATTTGTGTACCGTCGGCTGAGGAGTTGAGAGAGCGGATTTTGCATGAGGCATATTCCACGCCTTACTCGGTGCACCCAGGAACGAGTAAGATGTACCAGGATATTAGGAGATCTTATTGGTGGGTCGGGCTCAAGCCAGATGTAGCTAGATATGTTGTCCGATGCGCGACCTGCCAGCAGGTCAAGATCGACCACCAGAGACCCGGAGGAGAGCTTCACCCACTGCCCGTGCCGTAGTGGAAGTGGGAGGACATATCCATGGATTTCGTTACCGGTCTGAGACCGAGTAGAAGCTTTGACGCGATATGGGTGGTAGTATACCGGCTAACAAAGACCGCGCGTTTCATTCCTATACGGGAAACGTAGCCGGTGAGTCGTTTAGCCGAGGAGTTTGCCCGTCAGATTGTGAGATTACACGGATTACCGAGGACCATCATCTCGGACAGGGACGGACGTTTTACCTCGAGGTTCTGGCAGCAGGTACACGCCGCCCTAGGTTCGAGTCTCCATTTCACCACCGCATACCATCCTCAGACCGACGGCCAGTCCGTGTAACACCCCAAATCCGCGGGACTCGGGGTGCTACTGGGCGAGACCTCACAATGGGTCCCGACCCTTAGCCTGACAACAATTTCACCAGACCTTCCAACATGGCACAAATAAAGGCGAAAACTCAAATATGTTTTTAATGTATGCGGAAACGAAAAGTATGAAACTACAACTTGGAAACTCAGCCGAGTCCTCAAAACAACGTAAATAGATCCGAATTCTAAACACACGACAATATCCATAAATGACAACATGAAATATGACTCAAAACATCCCCGTCCTATAATGTACGGAGACCCCGGCTGTCCGCTCGTTCGCCTCACTCGGCGACATCCCTAACCTGCAAGTCATCTACACAAACGGTTTTAAACCGTTAGCTCATATTCTAGATATTAGAAAAGCGTTGAAGGCACAAACACATCCATAACACAAAACATAAATCACACAAGTCCGGTTCCTTATCTTTTATTATTAAGTCGTATTCCAGTCTAGTTCAACTTCTTTTGTGACACGAGACCCCAATGGTCTCGCCTCGGTCCCTTACCGGCAAGGAATGGCGCGGATGCATCCGCCCGTATACCCGCCGGACTCGTCGCCGAGAACCTCCTAGACCCAACCAGGGCTAGGCAGATGATGCCACCGCCCGTTATCATACACTTGGGCCAACACACACACACACACACACACACACACACACACACACACATATATATATATATATATATATATATATATATATATATATATATATATATATATATATAAAGTCAGTGGTCCTAATTACCGGTTTAATTGTTATAACAAAACATAAACACACACCACCAAACACACATCAATGCTAATACGTAAAATACAAGCTAAGTAAGTCCGGAGACTTACCTCGTCCAAACGCTACTCACAAACGCTCTCGCTTCCCTTAGGAGGAAGCACTCAACCTGTTCACAACAAGGTATCCATAAAAACCCGCTCAACTCGAGAAGTCTAGGACTTCTACACAAATGATCTATGCGAGATCATTTGACTAACATTCTAGGACTGCATCCTAGAGGCTACCATAATTACCGTCAAAACGACGTAAAAGCTAACGAGGTCTAAAAACGCTCTTCACATTCTCCTAAGGTCTCAAAAGCCGCTACTTGGCATTGCCACTAAGTTATGCAAATTCCAACCTATCATGATACTACGGACATAACTAGATCGATATGAATTTGTGACTTTTATCGGGATTCGGAACCTAGCATGAAATTACACAATTTAGCCCATACGCTAAATTGATCATCAAATATAATATATCGACCTATTTAAAACTCGTTCATAATTTCCGAAGTTAAAACTCGCTAACGTATTTTCCGGGACAATTATACATTTCCTAAATCATATGGGTCAAAACCGTAATTAAAACCTTGGGGCAATTTCCGACAAAACCCGACAGAGGGTATAATTGCAACATTTTCAGAAATCTGGGTCAAAACTGCAATAACTCAAAACTCTGGGCATATTCTGTAATTAACCAAAAACTGAGGGGTCGGAATCGTAATTATACCAAAATAGGGGGAGGCCGACTGTAGTTTCTGGCAAATCTCGGCCGAGATTCTGCAGTGCCTCTCCGGCGGCTCCAGCGGCGGCAAGGGAGGCTTCTCCGGCGTAGGCGACGACGGCTATTCTCGGCAGTCTTGTTGGCGGCGGTCCCAGGTGGTGGAGACTCGGTTCTCTGGCGACTTCGATCTAGAGTAGATAGGGAAAGGGAGGCGAGATCGGGAGTAGGGGACGGGAGGTGGTCGTTCTCCGGTGAACTCGACAGAA
Source organism: Fagopyrum tataricum (assembly GCA_002319775.1). NCBI lineage: Eukaryota > Viridiplantae > Streptophyta > Magnoliopsida > Caryophyllales > Polygonaceae > Fagopyrum > Fagopyrum tataricum. The sequence goes on along the minus strand of CM008282.1, from coordinate 20,531,745 downwards.
CCGGGGAGAAGGAGGGGTAGAGGGAGAGGAGATAAAACCGGGGAGAAGAAGATGGAGGTGGTCGGAGATGGAGGCCGGTGACAGAGAGTCGGGGAGGAGAGAAGGTGAGAACTGGGATTGAGGCGTGGGAGAGGTGAAGGCTCGGAATGAGCCAACCAGAGAGAAGAGTTGGTGGTCGGTCGAGAGAGAGCAAGGGAAAGAAGGGAGATGGAGTGTGGGAGAAAGGAGTGTGCAGGCGGGGCGTGGAGTGTAGGAGAGGAAGGGGAGCCGAGGTGCACTGGGACGAGGGTCGGCTAGGTGCAGTGAGAGCGAGGGGTCGGGGCGGCACCTACAGGGAAGAGACGGACGGGAGTGGTGCAGAGCAGCTGGGCATGGACAGGTGCAGGAAAGCAGCTGCAGAGGCTACGCTAGGTGGGGCTGCTCCCAAAGAGAAAAGAAGGAAGAAAGAAAAAGGAGACGCAGGCGCGGGAAGAAGAGAAGAAAAGAAGAGAAGAGGGAGCCAGCGTGGCGGTGGGCCCCAGACGACGTGGCACCAGCCTGGCGTGGGGCCCAGGCTGAGGTGGAAAAAGGAGGGGGGAAAAAAAAGAAAAAAAATGGGACGGGTTCCAAACTCGTAAAAATAATTCCGTAACGGATTTTTACGGGTTGGAATACTTTCCGACATTCTCGTAAAAATTTATTTATGGGTTACAGGTCGAAATATTTTCCGAACAATTCCGTAAAATAATTTACGGAAGGAGAAATAAAAAGGTATATTTATTTCCAAAAATTCCCGGACGTTTCAACGAGCGGACTATTAAGACATTAGAGGATATGCTACGGTCATGTGTACTAGACTGGGGTCAAATATGGCCAGATCACCTCCCATTGGTCGAGTTTTCGTATAATAACAGCTGGCACGCGTCGATTGGGATGGCACCATATGAGACATTGTATGGACGGAGATGCCGTACTCCCTTATGTTGGGACGAGCCGAGGAGTTCTAGCGTTGTGGCTCCAGATCAGGTACAGGACGACGTGGCGAGATTCGCTTTGATCTAGGAGAGGATGTTGGCTGCGCAAAGTCGTCAGAGGTCGTATGCGGATAGGAGGCGTAGACCTCTCGAGTTCAGGGTAGGAGCTCAAGTGTGGTTGAGGGTATCACCGACGCGGGGCGTCAAGGGATTCGGCATTAAGGGGAAGTTAAGCCCCCGATATGTCGGTCTATTCGAGATCTTGGAGAGAGTCGGTGAGGTGGCATACTGGTTAGCACTACCACCGCGGTTGGAGGGTATACATCCGGTGTTTCATGTCTCTCAGCTGAGAGAGCACATACACGACCCGAGGCACATCATCAGTCACGAGGACCTAGTGGTCGAGCCGGACCACACTTTCGCATAGCACCTGATAGCGGTCTTCGAGCGGAGTACGAGGCGCCTTCGATCGAAGGAGATACCGATGTTGAGGATACAGTGGTCGAGGCGAGGAGCCGATGAGGCTACATGGGAGACGGAGGATAGTATCCGGAGGAACTATCCCGAGTTTTATGTAGACTTAGCGACATCGATAAGACCGTCGGGTTAGTTCCGAGATCTTCCTTGTTTGTTCTTCGTGTTATGTGATTTTGTTTGAGTTATGAGTATCTTGCGAGGTCTTGATGTGATGTTATACGTAGACTTGGATTAGAGCTAGTAGTTGACGTTTTATGAGTTCCACGTAGTTACGAGAGGTGTTGGTCGGAGAGTGTTGGGTTTAGCAAGTTTCGGGACGAAACTTGTTTTTAGGGGGGTTAGTTGTAACACCCGGAATTTTATTCTGGACTTAGAACGCCTTGTAGATCTTCCCGTAGGCTCGAGATGCCGAGTGCCGGGATTCATTCCAAAAAAATCCCGAGCCGACTCGTGTTTTTTCGCGTTCTGACCCTTTGTTCCGGGTTAAAAAAAATTACAAGGGGTCATTTCCGACCACTCGGTCCGTGGGGAGGGACAAGAGGTCAGCTGACCCCTTGGTCCCCTCACCCCTTTTCAGCCTATGTTCCCTCTCTCTCCCCTCCCTTGCTCTCTCTCACGTCATTTCCTTCCTTCACTTTCTTCTCTTCCCTTCTCTTCTCTTCTCTTCTTCCATTGTTGTGTGAAGAGATTGCATGTGTGGACTGCAGAAGGAGAAGTGCAGATCTGGTGTGGTAAGTATCCTTCCTTCCTTCCTTCCTTCCTCTCCATGGCTGCTCACCCCTTTCTTCTTCCCTCCTTCATCCATGGCCATGGATGAAGCTTTGAGAGGTTTTCACTCAAGTTCTTTGCATGAATAGGTTCT